>BCIG01000012.1:0-112264 GCA_001599915.1 Symbiotaphrina buchneri | reverse complement strand
GGGGGGGGGGCACCAGTGGTGGTGGCGGCGGCTGGCGTGAGGGGGGAGACGGCAGGCCGGGCAATTGACAAATCGTCAAATTCGTATGTCATCATGGCCAAATTGGTCGATGATGGGAGAGGAAGAGGAGACATCGCCGGGGTGACAATAGTGCCGACGTGGAGGTTGAGCGGAGGAGGAGCAACCCTGTTGGGGCGGAAGGCCACAGGGGCAATAACGACTTCCTTACTCTGGATATTCATCTTGAAGTGTGTGAAGATGGTGGCGGATGGCGAGAAAAGAAGAGAGGAGAGATGTTGGTAATGTCGAATGAAAGGAGGGTTAAAAAAGCTGCGAAGCAAAGAAAATGGCTGCGAGGAGCAATTGCAATGCAATTGGAAAAAAGAAGCTTGAAGGGGAGGTGTAGGAAAGAGGAAGGAAAGTCGAGGCTCGCAGGAACTGAGCCGGTATTTATATGGGTACAAAGACTGCTCGAGAAAAGTGTGCAAAGGAGGAGGCTGGGGATATATGACCAATATGATCATATGTAGATATACCTAGCGGCTGGGTTTCCTTTTTGGGTGTCTGGGAGGTCTGCGAGCGCACCAGGAAAGGCAGTTGGCGGCTGGGAAGTTGGTGGTGCGGCTCTGACAGTGAATGTGGATTGCCCAAAGGAGCACCACACGCCTGCGCTGCCAACATGCAAAAGAGGTCACTAGGTACCAACACCAAAATGGGATATTGACACACTGTAAAAGCAAAAGTAAGTGGAAAGGAACCAGAGCAAGATGTAATAGGACCTGTTCGGCGAGGGGGCAGACAACACGCTGGTGGGCTGGTCAAGGAGCGCAAGGAGACTGTACACCATTCTTTTAATCAAACACATCCGTAAACATTAAGAAGCAGATCTGGTAATTCAACGACATGTCTTTCTCAAGGTTCAAGAGCGTAGGCTTCCCAAAGGATGTCAAGTTGTGATGGGAGTTATGCGCGCCTCAAAGGACGTGTGTGCACAAACATGGTCATGGATAACGTTTGCAAAGGGTCAGTCAAACCACCCACAGGATCAAACATGGTCCCAAAGCTGGTTTCAAAGAATAGATGGGCTTGAGGATGCTTCTGGCAGATGCTGTTGCAGATTCTTGAAGGGTTGACGTTCCAAAGACCCCTGTCTTTATTTAGGAACAAGATCTGCCGGGAACTAAACCGTAGTTTCCCGCCAACCTTAAATCCTCAGTCCAAACATTCTCAACTCAACACCTTCTTTGAAGCTTTCCAGATTACTCCCCAGCGTTCTCTGATTGTGCCTTTTGAAACTGCATTCTTCTTTTGGAGAGAGACTTGTGTCTGCAACTGGCTGGCTGAGTCGCTGTCGAACCAAAGGGGTTGTGCGGAACTTCAGAAACTAGACCGAATTCGGATAAAACGTAACAACCATCGACGACAGCTCTGCATGCTGAAAAGGGAACACCTTCAATACCAGCCGCAGCCCATTGAGGTGTCGGTGGTGAATGGGACTAGTCTCGCAAGACCAGCCACCTGTAGAGCACCGCCAGAAAAGGTCATGAGACGGACGGATTGGGATTGGGATTGTTCAACCCTGCACACAATATCTAATGGCCAGAAATCCCAATATGGTCAAGTGAGCCCATCCCATAGAACCCTGAGGACCCTGAAAGCTCCTCTACTCTCATCCCAGCCACCCATCTTAGTAGACCTCCCACTCTCCAGACTCTTCTCCCATTCATACTCAGCGCCTGTTTTCCCTTCAACTCCTTATCCAGCGCATATTCTTGCTCTTTCTGCCTTTCGTTCCAGTTCTGGATGATATTGCTTCTTGCCTGTGGATTATCACCCCTTTTCAAGCTCCAGAGAAGACTGGCCGGTTTCTGCCATCTCGAACGCTGATCTTAACATCGGGAGGTCGGTTTCAAGCTCCAGTCTCAACAACAGCACGATCATCTCTTCACATTGAGCATCAAAGCCTATTGCAAATCCCATATCTTCAATCTTATCTCTCTATTGCCAACATCCTCTCCATATCCCCCTTATTCGAATACCGTTCCTCTTAGGACGCTTCCAGAACCGACGGCTGCATCAGCAGGAGCTGTAGCTCGATCCAGTGATAAGCCACCGAATAGATCTTTTCGAAATCATCACCATCGCCGACCTAGACATGGACTCGTTCGAGCCAATGGGCAGCCCCAGTTGGACCCGTAATTGGAATTTCTGGGGGAAGTTGGCAGCATTCGCACCTGCATCGTAAGTATCCTTCCCGCAATCCTCCATGCTCGCATGAATACAGCACGAGAGAGACTTGAAGAGACGCACGGAAAGCTAACAAATAATAGAGATTGTGACAACGGCATCAACGGGCACAACGACGATGCTCTTTACGAAGACTTCCCCGACACGTGGACCAACCTAATCGAAGACATGGACGAACGTTTGGACGAGGACTCGATGTCTTTCGCCTTCGGCTTCGATCTTCAAGAAGTCGAATGGTTTGGATTCCGTACCGTGCCATTGGAGCAACACCTTCTTGTCAACATGGCCACATGGTCATGGCCATTAATCGCCTCGAGCACCATGAACCCTGTGGGCGAGTTCCAACCCCCGACCACTCCGCTCTTTTCAGGCCCTGTCAACCTCCACAACCCAGCCTCACCACTATCATCCGAGTTCATCTTGAACGACTCGATCAGTTCCTCAGAGGAGAGTCCTGGTACCGCGCAGAGCGACGGCGGCTTGTCTTTCGGTATCGACACCGACTCTATCACTGAGCCTGATCTCTTTGCGAGCGCAGATGGCGCAAGCCTCAAGAACACCTTCGCCGTCAAAGACGATGGGTATGAAGGCGATGATGAGAATTGAGAGATAGCATGGAGGGAAGCCATGGGGACGTGAATGGTGGCGATGCCGTGGAGTGGGTCACTGCTACTCGTGCAGAGAGCAGGCCGGTGGATAGGATGAAGGCAGGAGGAATTTAGAAGCAGTCATTCACACAATGGACTCGTCGGGAGGGACGTTTCCTAACTACGGTCATTTTTCACCGCACAGTTGGTGCATTTTTCCGATTGATCTGCGCTGGTTCTTATTACAAAATGTAGCTACTTCCTGGCTGAGGGACGGCGAGTCTTGTAGTCGTAAGAAAGCCAAGGTTCACGATGATCAAACTCCTGCCCATGATTCGTCTGCGTAATCATCTTCTCCAACGGTCCATGCTTTCTCAGACGATAGTTCTAAAATGATATCCCCGCTATGGTTCGGTCCAGTCGACTTGGTCCGTGACAGGCGCGCCGCCATCCTTTGAGTAGAGGACCTTCAGTCTTAACCTAAGCTTGGGAGGAGGTGGCTATGGTATGTTAGCAAGGACTAAATCAAAAGAACAGAGTCGACTAACCCCACTGACACTCATGATCCTCATCTGTTGCGTAGCCTCTGACCCAGCATCCAACTCGCTGGCGCTAATGGCGTTTAACTGCAACTTCTGGCTTTTGGGTACAGCAGCCTGCAAGCTCACTCCAGAAAATCGACTGAACGCACTATTGTTCCGGAAGCGTGCAAGTGCTTGGATCATTCCTGGATTGCGTTGGACCTGGATAGTGACACTAAGATCGTTTTTGTTATATACGTTGTTAGCTGGAGCACCACCAAGTGAAGGCGTGGCTGATTGAGGTGGCGGTGACGAGAAACCTGAGAAGAGATCCGAGGAAGCAGATGATTGCGGCTGTTGCTGCTGGTGAGGTACTGGCGTCGCAGACTGTGAACCGAAGAGGTCCATGATAGAATTGATGTTGCTCTGCTGCGGTGGAGGGGATGTTGTTTGAGGCGGTGGAGAAAATATGGAGGAGCCCCCTCCGAGAATGTCTGCAAGAAGATCTGCGTTGTTTTGTGTCCCATTCAGCGTACTGCTCAGGTCCGCAGCCGGCAAATCTGACCCCCCCATCAAGTCCAGCAACATATCTTGCTCGGTCTGCTTTCCTGGCTTCTTTCCTTTGGGTGCGACTCTAGATTGCCGCTTCTTCGTGGCCTCACCCAGAACCCGCTGCTCCTCACGAATCTCCGGTGGAGGCATCTTTTCAAGCACACCCTTTCGAATCTGATCATATCCGAAAAGGTTGGTGTACTCTACAGCCCTCTGCTGGATTTCGATGTCCAGATCGGCTGTGTGATTAATGAGCAGTCGCCGGATCCTATCGATTTGTGCAGGATCCGATAGACGTGTCGTCAATTTCATCAAGGCCGTAATGATATACTCGACAACTGCCTGTGTAGCATAACTGCTGTTCAAGATTGTTGTGAAAAGATCGACGATATCACTTTCCTTGACTTCTTTGACGAGCTCCACCTCTTCATAATCTCCCCCACGAAGAAGAGCATCACCATATTCACCAATAACCCATGAAGCAGCCAAAGTTAGGCCCTCTTGAGATATGTCTGCCTTTAAGCTTGCATACAATTTCTGAACCGAATAAGTCTGTAGTTCCGGGGTTGTAGCAATCAAACGGACGAAAGAGGACAGAATCTGTTCCTTGACATAATTGCCAGCCTTCGATAGTCAGCAGGGGATTCCAGGGGATTCTATAGTCGACTCACCAAGGTCAGGACCCTCAGCATAGTATCGACGTGCCAGCGCTTATTGGGCGAGAATCTGTCTGCTGCAATTCCAATCTGCGACGTCATGATCGGCTTAAACTCGTTATCGGCAACCTCAAGGAACGCCAATAGCTCTCTAACAAGTACTCGAATGTTGCTCTCGTTGATAAGAGTGAAACTCAGATCCAGAGCCCTCCGCCTGATACTGATATCGCTATCTCTCAAACACTCCAGTATTGTTCCCCGATGCCGCTGAACAGCATTTGGCTCTACAGCAACAACCTTAATGAGGGTATTTAAGGCCACATATCGAATGTTGTTGTCTTTGTTGCTAAGGAATTTCCCGAGGATATTAACACCAAGTACTCGAAGGCCGGAATCGGCTTCAATGTCGAGGATAGTGAGCACAGCTTCGTAGAGTATGGAATTTCCAACGTTCTTAGACGAATCGGTGTTGGTCGCGACCTGCAGGAAGTATTAGCAGTAGTTCAAGGGATAGGACATCAGATCATACCTGAGCAAGGATATCATTGATGAGTTCACTCGTATGAGCGTCCCCACGGGCGAGCACTCTGAGTAGGCGCAGGATCTTAACTTGCAGGAAAGGATCCGTAATACCAGAAACATCATGTTCTGGTGCATAACCAGAGCTTGCCAAACCTTTCAATGCCCTCACCAATCCCGGAACTAGTGGTCGGAACATCTCCACTACTCCTTCCACATCATCCTCAGCCTCATCAGCTTCGCAGAGACTTGTGACGAGTGTGAGACCGCACAACAAGACACCATGGTTGCGGTCTGATAGTAGTACTTTCGCTTTATCCAGAAAGTGTTCTTGTAGATCAGGAACCTTTCGACATATTCGCATAGCACAGAGAGCAGCTTTTCGACGGATATAAGGGTTCGCGGTGGAGATAAGGGTTTCGATCTCAGGGAAGAGATCTCTTGACATTTCGACAGATGCAATATTCCCAAGCGTACAAAGTGCAAGACCGACGACGTATTGATTCGAATGGTTGAGATCACTGTAGAGATCGAATGAGCAAAGAATTCAGCAACGAAGCCTTCGATGGTCATACTTCTTCAATGAGTTTGTCACTAGGGTTAGAACTTCTTGATTCTCATCCAGCAGAAGCATTGTCCCAAGATAGCCCAGCCTTTTATCTGCGAAACGCGGAGATGCTAGCAACTTCAGACATTCTATCTGTCCAAAGTGTGTCCGCTCTCCCAGTGTGAAAAGATATAAGAGCTTCGCAACATTGTTCCTCCTGCAGGCTATTAGCCCATTGTCAAGTATGCGTCCATCAGGGGCTAACAGACCTAACGTCCGAATGGCCATGAGACTCCTCCCTGAAGCTGGCCCGGATGGCAGCGCTCTCCTTTTGTACGACGGCTCTTTCATCCGCAATTGTTTTCGCCGAGCGCACATTGCGAATGAATTGCTTTACTATTGATCTGTCAGCCTTGAACCTCGTCCTTCTTTGCCGTTGGAATAACGCACACGAGGTCATGATGTCGCGCTCAGGGACCCCGAGGGGTAGGGGTGTAGTTGCCTAGCCCCTGCCCGCAACGGCCTTCGATATCGGACAATCGAGGGCTGTGAGCCTCAGAGGACTCTGCTAAGTGGATATCTTCTTGTCAATGTCGGGAGATTCGAAAGAGCAGAGGAATGAACATTCAAGAAAAGCAGCTCCCAATGATGCCAAATGTGCGCTGCTCGTCAGCTTTGGCCAGATCTGCGGCATCTGGTTTGCTGACCTCCGTACTGACATACGCGCTAATTGTTACGGAACGCAAGAAATACTCGCGACGATTTTATCGCTGTCACCCTTAAACACTCACGCAAGGCTGGACCCGAGCTATGACCCCTCTGTGCCAGCTTCACAGTTTGGAAATGAAAAGAAAGGACGGCAAATTGGTAGTGAGCATAGATTGGGCAATCGTTTATTCCTTATCATCTCAGCTACAGTAATAATCCGTTAGATATGCCCGTATAAACCCAAGAATCCAAGCCTGCCTTGGACTGTCGCAAGGTGTTCCGCGGCCCCGAATTCCTGTTTGACGTCAGCCTACAGCTAAGCTTCGCAGCTTGGAACTTGTGTTTTGTCCTCAACCCGAAGGCCAACTCTTGAGATAAGCAGCAACACGCAATCTTCAAGACTAATTCCTCAAATCTTTGTCAAGACAGACAACTGCCATTGCATTGAAAGCTGGCTGCTTTGCGAACTTATCACCCTTGTCGTGCGACTTTGCCTCTGCTTTATCCAAGGCAAAGCGATCCGCTCAACTTGCATAGTTCAATACCCCAGTGAAGCCTGCGACATTACTGAAATGTCCGCCACTGGATCATCCAAGGCAAATGGTCACTCTGACCATATTCTGCGACCCCGTGCTGTCAAACCTGTTGATCGCCAACTACTTCATACCAAGATTAGTGACGAAGGAATCACAAACAGCAATGGAACATCTACAAGTGTCTCCAGGTAAAGACCAACTGAGATCCACCTCCCTGACGTATCTGACAATTTCCAGTGGCCGGAGCACTCCAGTACCTGCCGATGCACCTCCGTCTGTCCAGTCAATCTCATCCGCGAAGAAGCAAGTTCGCGCCGAGCAGAAACGAAGAATATTCCCATCGATAGAATATGCTCCCAGGGTATCACATTTCGATCCCAATAGCGACTACAGAGATTTCAGAGGGTTCTTCTCTTTGTTCTGGATTGGATTGGCGATCATGGTGATCACGACCATGGCACGGAATATTAAGGATACAGGGCACCCGTTCAGAGGGCGGATATGGAGTTTGTTTACCGTACGGACATGGCAGCTTGGTCTCAGTGATGCTGCAATGGTGGCAAGCACTGCTGTCAGCCTTCCTTTGCAAATCTTATTCCGTCGGAGCAATGGATGGTTACGTTGGCATAAAGGAGGGATGGCTATCCAGAGTATTTTCCAACTGGCGTGGCTTGCCTTCTGGGTCAGGTATGTCTCGGGTTCTGAACGTGAGGTTTCCTTGGCTAACATGCGCAACAGCTGGCCATTTGTGTTGGACTGGACCTGGACTGCAAATGTTTATTTCACCCTGCATACCCTCGCCATTGCTATGAAGATGCACTCATATGCCTTCTATAACGGTCATCTCAGCGAGACGGAGAAGCGGCTTCGAGATCTCGATCATCCGTCCACAGCATCGACCGAGGCTGCAGTTCGATACCCTAGTCCTAATACCGATGTCCAAGAGAAGGAGGAGGATGAGAAAAAGCTAGAGGAGGATCAATCTGTAGCGGCGCTGAGGGAAGACCTTGCCCTTGAACTTATTTCTCCTCTCGGGCACGTCAGCTATCCTCAGAACTTGACGATCTGGAACTACATGGACTATCTGCTATGCCCGACCCTATGCTATGAGCTCGAATATCCCAGGACAGAGAAAATCCGGTGGAGCGAAATCATTGCGAAAGGCCTAGCAGTCTTTGGCTGCATCTTTCTGCTTACACTCATCAGTGAGGAATTTGTTCTCCCTGTGCTAAATGAAGCCTCGTACCGAATAGACAGGACGAAATCGCTGGCCGACATCGCACTTGTCCTCGCTGAAAGCATTAGCTTGCTATTGTTCCCCTTCATGCTCAATTTCTTGCTCGTGTTTCTCGTCATCTTTGAATATGTCCTTGGGTTTTTTGCAGAAATTACTCGTATGTTATCTAGCCCCATATGTGAGGATTATGCATAGCTAACATAACCGTCAAGGGTTTGCCGATCGCCGCTTCTACGCCGACTGGTGGAACAGCACTGATTGGCTCGAGTTCTCACGGTACGATATCATGACTTGCCTCGTCATATGGACTTGTTCACTGATGATTCGGCAGAGAGTGGAATATCCCCGTCCACCATTGGTTCCGTCGACATGTGTATTTTGCATCTCGAACTCATACATCCAAGTCTATGGCGACCTTAATCACCTTCCTCACGTCAGCGGTAGCTCACGAGCTGGTTATGGCTTGCATGACACAGAAGCTACGTGGATATGGATTTATTGCTATGATGTTACAGTTGCCCATTGTCATGCTTCAGAGGACACCCTGGGTAAGAGGGAAGAAAGTATTCAACGTAAGTTTAGCGGGAGCCGTTTTGGCTTGCAACAGAAGCTGACCGACCATTCAGAACGTTTGCTTCTGGATATCCATGATCCTAGGCCTGTCAATGGTGAGTGGACCGTTGTCTGACCCGTTTCGTTTCCTTGCTGATCAGAGGCATAGATGTGCTCCCTCTATGTACTTGTTTGATGGACTTACTAGCAAAAACCTGATGACAAGTCACTGGAATTGTGTTGGCCAGGTCATACAGTTTGAACGGGCCTGGAAATGCGTACATATGAATGCTGGATCTCAACTCATTGAAGGCGTCCACATATTCTGTTCCTTACTGGTAGCTCCTTGGTATGGCGAGAGGGAGCAACAAGCAGCTGCACATATATTTTAATAGCGAGATAGACCCATATACCCAAATACAATTTCATTGGATAACCTCAGACCAATTCTGCCCTTCCAGGGAATCCTTCCAGGCTCGACTTGGTGATTGTGAGATTCCGGCCTGCGGATTTGGAGACAGAGCCGTCGTTCGGTGTTCGAGACCACGACGCTAATCCGCCGTCTCGCTTCCAGGACCAAAAGCTTGATGGTCCTCGCCGCTCATGACATCTGCCACTACCGACTCGGTCCACGTCCTCTGCTGTGTGACATCCACCACAACCCTCCATCCAACACCTCCTTCTGCAGCCGGTCACGCATCTATTGTCTCCACCGTGGCGTCCACCGCCTCCGCCAACCTCACGGCATCCATTGCCGCCTTCCTGCGGCCCTTCAAGTCCCAGCTACCGGCTGCCTTTGGACCTGACCAGTTCGAATCATTGCTCACACAAGCGTTTCTCCTCCTCCCGCCGGCGGTCCAAGAGAAGCTCCTTAATCTTTCTTCTTCCTCACCGTATTTCGTATCCACCGTCATCACCACCTCGGTCTTGATCCTCTCCGCAATCCTCTACGCTACCCTTCCTATGAGCTCCTGGCACAGACAATTCTGGGGTCGTCCCAGTTGGTCACCGTTCTCATCCCGCGGCAGCGGATACCCCGCCCCTCAAGTCACCGACGACGACTATAGCTACATCACTGACTCCGAAATCACTTCCCCGCCGCGCGTCTACGACCCACAGCCCCACCGGATGCCACGGCCGGGGCGTGGCCAGGGCGGCATATCGCCTACACTTGGCCCAGATATACTCATCTGCAGACATAGAGGGGTTGTGTACCCACTGCATTTCCCGACATATAGCATTGATGATGGCGCGCTGAAAGTGGGCGATCTAAGACGAAAGGCCGCGGATGAGTTGGGTGTCAGGGATCCGCGATGCGTGAAGCTGATCTACAAGGGCCGCGCATTAAAAGATGATGCGCTGCCTTGCAGAGACGAAGGACTGAAAGTGGATAGCGAGTTGATGTGCATCGTGAGCGATGCGCCAGACACATCACTGAGCAGGGGAGAGAATGAGGACGCAGAGGAGTCGGGTTCTGAAGATGAAAATGATGGCGGCAGCCCTGTAGACGGCGAGACGCCGAACGGAGCAAGCAAAAAGAACAAGAAACGACGGAATCGCCGCAGTGGGAAGAAGAAGAATTCTTCCAAACCATCCACCGCATCCTCGACACCGCAGCCTAATTCCAACTACGCCCCTCCCCCGCAACCGCCGCCTACATCTGCGCCGCAGGCACCCAAAACAGCCCTCGATAAGCTCGACGATCTCAGCAGACATTTCCGCACCACGCTTCTTCCACTGTGCGAGAAATACGTCGCCAATCCGCCTAGCGAGCCTGCGAAGCGGGAGACCGAGCACCGACGGCTGGGCGAGACGATCATGCAGCAGGTCCTGCTGAAGTTGGATGCAGTCGAGGTGGAAGGCGATAGCGAGGCCCGCGCCAAGCGGAAAGAGTTGGTTAGGGAGGTGCAAGAGACGCTGACTCGGTTGGACGAGGCGCACCAGGGGAAGAAGGACTAGGGCCCCTGTATGCTGAGAACGTTTGTCCGGAGATAATGAGACTGTTTCTCCTCCCCTGGGCATGCCTCCGATGTGGTGCATGAACATTCTTGGAACAGCTTTGGGCCGAGGACAGCACGCCATCTCTTCATCATTGGTTAAATGCATCGCTTTTGGCTCCATCGCGTCCGCGGTGTAGGATACGGCCTGTGGAGAGACTCATGGTTTGTTAGAATATAGACACGAGCTGCATTATCTATATGCGATGAATGCCACCATTACTCATTATCTTGCACTTGCACATCTCACCGCATAGACAGCATCATCCACGGAGTTATGTGACCCAGATGCATAGAACAAACAAGCAAAGCAGCGTAAGAATGAACTCAAACAACGCCATGCACCCAGTTTGAACAATGTCGCGAAAAGAGGATCACGGCGATAATCACACCATGAACCGCACCCAGGCCTCCACAAGGCCATCCTGCAGCTTGCTCGGAACGCTCCAAGCAGGCGCATACTCCAGGACCTCGTCAAGTGCCGGGATCAGACCAAGCCGATTCCAATCGCTCCAGAGACAGACGATCTTGCCATCCATGCCGTCCGCGCGCTCGGCTTGGGCGTCGCCTTCGGCTTTACCTTCATCTTCCGCCCAGGCGACATCCACGTCCCAGCCACGCTCCCATTCCCGACTCCACAGCCGGACTTCCTTCGCGCCGTCGTCTTTCGGCACGGGATCGTACCGCGGATCCTGAGGGCCGGCGCCGTCGATGGCGAGCGAGGTGATGGGTTTGTCGAAGAGGATCTTGCACGCGCGCGTGTTGCGGCCGTTGAGGTGGATGTGTGCGGACGTAGGACCTGTCCGGGAGACGTTGTACGAGACCCAGTCTGCGTAGCCGTATTGCGGCGGTGTGCCTGGTGGTGCATTCGGCGGGAGCGAGGAGATGCGAGAGGGAGGCAGGCCCGGCCAGGAGCATTCTGTGAGGCCCTGGCGGTTCTCGGAGGCGGAGCAGGTGACCTTCTGCCCAAGCGTGGAGGGAAGGTTGTACACGGCTTTTTGAACATAGCCATTGATGCCGTGAAGGGACACAGTGCTGGTGCCGGCGTCAAGGTCGACGGATTGGCCAAAGTAAATCTTGAGCCGGTTTTGTGCGGAGAAGGGAAACGCGAGAAGGTTGTAGATGAGGGTTGCGAGGAAGATGTGAAATAGAAGGATAGGGATAGCATAAGAGATGCGGTGAATGAAGGGACTGATGGGGTGAAGGAGAAGTACACTCATAATGGCAATGCCCGCATAGAGTGGAAGTATATTGTTACCGTCAGCTCCGGTTTGATACATTGCCGAGGTCAGAAAGAGCCCAAGGTGACCGATCAGGATGACAGGGAGTGGTGCAAGTAGCAAGAATTGGATCACCCATGTCCATGTTGGTAGAGTTGCTGACCAGGGCTGTTCATCACCATAGACAGTGTGACTCCTCAGCGTAGGATCATGGTCAGCTATTTCATCCGCGGTTTCGGCCTGCTGAACTCTAGAAGAGCGATAGTTGGCAAAAGTTGGCCGGTCACGTAGAAGAGAGGTTGACTCCGTAGCCTCGTCCTCGTCTCCATCTGCAGTCGGATTTTCATCCCCTGGGGGTGCAGCAATGCGAACATCCTCGTTGACAGAGTCTTGATCAATATCTCCATTAGATTCTTGGCTCGCGAGGTTCGCCAGATCGCCTTTCTTCGGAAGGAAGAACATCTCGATAAAAGAGATGAGGACGGCCAGGAAGGTGCATGCGAAATAGATGACAATGACGTATCCAGAGCCCATGCTGAGTTTGTTGATTGATACCGTGATAGCGACCAGTACAATCCAGCCCAGAATGAACATCCACAAATGAGCATGCGCCCGCTGCAAAGCAGTTGGCCGGATCACGTCCGCTCCTCTCAGAAGAAACCAAGCCACGGCAAACCAGGCACATAGCATCATACTCCATACTGAGTAAGGGCTGCTGTAAATGATATAAGGGTTGACCTTGGTCTGGAGGAATGCAAGTGCCACTGTAACCGCTGCTGCAACAATTGCCGCAACGATATAGCGGGTAAAGCCTCTCTTGCCCTTACAAGGGAAGCCTTCATCATTATCAGGCCCCTCCATGTGTACTCTTCCGGAGAAAAGGTACATCTTATCTTGCTTGACCAACACGATGCTGAGGATGAGCAATACCATAGGGGTCACGACCAGGAGTGTCACTGAAATGGCGAACATCGAGTGCAGCTGGAAGAGACCAAACGCTCGCCCGAACACTAAGAGCTTGTTAGGCTCTGGTCAAACAACCTTTGATCATGGAACTTACAGTCGAAATAGACACCATTAGACCCTGTTCCTGTATTGACTTTTCCTTCACCGGCTGGCTCCCCAACGAACGTGTTCTTATCTTCGGACGTCAACCCTTTGACGCTTGCCAAGGCAGCTGACAGCATGTGCCACAAGGAATCAATACTCGCTGTTCGTTTGTCAGTATCTCAGACGCGACGACAGGAAAGTAACCCATACCATGTTGTGTGTTATCCTGACCAGTATGATACCGAGCTCTAGGTGCCATGAACGCGACATCCAGCCCCCTCAAACCAAGATCCTCATAGAAGACCTTGTAATCAGTCTCACTGCGCACAGCCCCTCTTTTGAACCCATCGGCGCTAGCCACAGTCCCAAAAGGATGAGGAACGTTCTTGTAGAATTTGGTCACTTCCGCATCCGTACTTCGGAACAAGGTCGCGCGGCCACCGGCTCCAGCACCCTCAAGGTTAAGAAAAGAATGAGCGAATCTCGAAATCGGATGCTGAGTAAAAGCCCTTGCTCCGTTCAAGAAGTCTTCCTCTCCATTGTTCAGCAAGGCAACGAGGCCTTTCTTCGGCTTGTTGCCCGGTGTGCTGAAGTACTTGATCAATTGCAGAACCGAAATGACTCCCATACCATCATCCGTCGTGCCATGTCCGGTGGAAACACTGTCATAGTGTGCGTTCACCATGACTCCTCCAATCCTAGAAGCCTTCTCCGTGGCTTCAGGAGAGTTCCACCAATCGCCCGGCTCATCGTTCTCCCCGCGAATGTAAACCATGATGTTCGTGCCTTCAAAGTAGACGCTGATGCCCGGTTCCTTTTTGCTTGGAGATGATGCAAAGACCTTTGCGGAGGTGGTGACATTCGAGACCATATCATTGAACACGACAACCTCTGCATCTTGCTTCACCTTCCGCTTTACTCCCGCATCATCGGAGCCCGCTATGGCTGCAACGCCCCCATCTGTAGCATAATCGACATTATTCGCCTCTAAAATCTCCTCTATCCTCTTCAGCAACCAGTTCCGCACATCATCATTCCGATGGGTGTTATACGGCCGATAACCACTGCTCAGTAATTGCACATCGTGCCATGCCTCGGTGAGGTTGATGCCCTTCTCCGGCACAGGGTTCTTTGGAGCGCTGGGAACAACATGATGGACGACCAGGAGCGCTGTAAAGATGACAGCGTATATGGAGCACACGAGGATCGTGACGGGGATGGGCGTAAAGGAAAGAGGGTTTGCTGAGCGTTTGCGGTGCTTCGGCATACTGACGGCGTCTGCGTAATGTTGAAAGCCGGAGACAGGCAGACTTGGACGATCTCTTTATTTCCTTGCTTGATGTATGCAAGTTGGAGTCGGAGAAAGCCCGCACATATGCCGTTCGCTCGTTGGCCGCTTCCTGGCCGGTGGTGGTTGGGAGGCACTGCAGGCCCGTCTTGCAGGACCAATGGTAATGGCAGGTACCGTGTCCCGTCCTGGCTAAAGCTCAAACAATATGTCACTGCAGCAATAGTCGACACATTTTTTGGATGAAGGCTGTCAACCAGGCCTGAAATGCAAGCTTATCGGAGCTGGTTTTACTTGAAGATGTAGCTTGGAGTGGGGAAGCTATCCAAGGTCTTGGCGGGGACAAAAGCAGCTTGGAGACCCACGTGCAAGACTTTCTACGATATATCCAGACTTCCGGATTTTTTTTAGCATCCCTTGTGTGAATCTGAACCGATTATCACTAGAAGCCTAATCAATAGAACCATCCTCAAACAAGGGTATGCAATTCCTGCTGCCTCTATCCTATCTTCTATGCGCCTAACGCTGTGTGAGGGAGAGTTTGAAAGGTGGAGTGCACTACCATCAGGAGACCCTGCCAATCTCCTCATGCACTCAACCGCCCTGATGCACGAAATTTTGCATGTCACACTCATCAGGCGGCAGATGAAGACTGAGGGTTGAAGACTAGTGGAGCAAGAAAAATGAGCTATAAAGTCACGCGCGTAGAAGAAGAAGAACGAAGGCCGTGATACATAAAACACATGGAAGATGCAAAGTTTCGTAAAGTTTCCGATCGGCGGAAACGGGTATCCATGCGCCATTCAAAGTCCACAGAAAGCAGAGACAATACAGTAGCCAGTTAAGCAATGCACGCTAATTCTCATCCAGCCCGTGAGACCTCGCAGAAAGGCGAGCAACTTTTCGTAACAGCAATGACTTATGCAGATTTTCCTGTCCCCAAGGATGCCTGTATATATCCAAGTCACCAGTCTAGTTTGATCCTTCACCGCCGGCCTCGCTCCAATCCTCGTCGCCTTCGTTACCCAAGGCCAAAGGACCCATCATGCCGGTGACTTGTTCTTCCGTATCAGGCTCTTCCTCCTCCTCTTCTTCATGGCCATCCTCACCATCATCATACATTGTACCGTCTGTTTCATATTGCAACGCTTCCTGGTTGAGGTAATTCTTCAATCGTGCCACTCCAGGCCCAGAGAAGACGCAGAAAACGTCACGCTGATGGTCGGTGAACTCTGTACCAGGGTCAATGTCAGTAAACTATATGCAGGTGTAAAGAAGGCGGGATGTCGACGCACCAGCTGGAGCTTCCCGGCAGAAAGCTGTCAGATCCTCTCGAAGAAATGCTTGAACACCGGTCAAGCTGAGGTGTGTAAGCCTAGGGCAATGGTTTAACAAAGAATGAATGCCCTAATCTTCAGTCAGTGGCCATTCTAAAATAAAAGTGATATAAACTTACCTGCAGTGTCAGATGGACACAGTAACTCAAGTGCACCCTTTCTAAGCAGCTTGGTCCTAAAGGTCCGCCGCCCGGTGTCGGTCTGGCTCTCGCAAGTGCAAGGATACTGAGATCTGTTACAGCATGGCACTTGACAAGCCCAATCCGTCTTAGCTTGGGCAGGGTAGCCAACTGCTTGATTGAATCATCGGTCAGATTGATACAGCAAGCCAGATCAATATATCTGATACGATTGCAGCTCTTGATCAGATCGATGACTGCAGCATCAGTGATCTGCTGGCAATGTCCCAGATGGATGTAGTGGAGGTTCTTTCCAAGCTTGCTGATAGCTCGGACGCCCCTATCTGTCACTTGCCTGCATTTTGCAAGGACTAAATTCCGTAGCCTAGGTGCAACGGAGATGATCTTAGCTACGGCGACATCGTCGAGCTGATCACACGCCGTCAAGTCTAAAATCCGCAGACTATCCAACGTTCGACCGGGTTCGATAGAAAGGAAAGCTTCGTTCGTAATAAGAGAGCAACAGGCGAGTCTCACTTCTCGAAGATGTTGGCCTCTGCTTAATAGACGACCTATTGAGGCGGAGGTAACGGCTCTGCATTCGTGTAGATCTATTTCCAGTAGGTTGGGACAGTTGTTTGCTAAGGAGAGAACTGAAATATCCGTGACTTGATGACAATGATTAAGTTTCAGCTACATAAAAGTCAGTATAAAACTCCTACATATATTCCTCAAGGATCGGCATGCTTACCCTCTTCAAATTCCGACAACTTTCGGACAACATGGTGACCGATAGATCTGTGACGAGAGAGCATGCCGTAATGTTCAGTCCTTGAAGCCTGTGGCAGTTCTCTGCAACGGCCCCGAGACTAAAGTCGGTGACAGAATCTAAGCCTGAGATATCGAGAGCCAAAAGATTTCGGTTTCCCTCTACTAGGGCTCTCACTCCCCCATCCGTGAGTTTGGTACAACCAGTCAAGGTCAATCTCTCTACCCGCTTGCACACCGATAGAGGACCCACTGTTCCATCACTGATCTGGTCTGCCAGGTTCGAGAGATTTAATCTCTTAACCAGATCGTAATATGCGAAGAACGCGTCCGGCTTTCGAATTGTTTGTATGACGCTCAACAGATTCTTCCAGTTGTTGCACATCGGGCGATGCCACAGAAGCTCCACACTGTTTATAGCCCATGACTTGCATACCAGCATGCAGTTCTTCAAATTCCCGGTAGACCCCACTCTTGCGAATATGGCAAGTAGCAGTTCAGGCGGCAACCGACATATAGGTGATAGCCGTTGCTGTCTGTCTGACCGTGGCGACGACATCGACATATCCCTTAATGTAGAAACCCCGAGAGAAGACTGTGAATCATTCGCCTGCTCCATGAAAGAATCGGTATCATCTTGCGCGGCTCGTTCCGGCGAGGTAGAGGAGGAGGATGTAGGGCTTTGAGAGGATGAGAGACGCATATGTGGTCGTGAGCGAGTCATGGTGTGTATTGTCGAGTGCCAAAATCAAGTTGCCTGCTGTTATGCACAGGTTCCGACGCACAGGACAAGAGCTGGAGGAGGGATATGGAGTGTTGGTGAGGCGTGATTATTCCTCTATGGTGGCCTTCCTTCAACCACCGCCAGATGACGCTCGGTCTATTCCCAAGTGGTTCTTCAAGCAGCGTAAAGCCTTCCGGGATGGAGCGGAAGGTTAGGAAAGTCGGAGGGCGTCGACTAGTGAACCGAGTGTATTTGTAAAATGCTATGCACGATAGGGAGCAACAACATGCTCCGCTGATGGTAGAACTGTTAAGCTTATCGACGGAGCTTCACAAGTGACACAGCCTTGCGGAGCCGCGTCCGCCCCTAGGTGCCGTCAAAGTACGCCCTTAGGTGGCACTGATCGAGAACGCTCGGGCAGCAGGGGTAGCACCTATGCTGCAGCCAAACGGTCGTTGCAGAGTCAACGGTCGATTCTGGATTTCTGAATCCTTGGCCAGCACATCAAGAAGAGGGGACAGTGGAAGGTTTCAAGGTCCTGACGTGCAGGAGGCGCGATGATTGGTTGCTGCAGGGGATTTGGGTGCGTTAGGCGCCAGGCAATCTGCGGGACGAGACACGGATCGGAAGGGTGCTGAATGGGCTAATTATGGAGCAGACATAGCTGTGAAGCACGACAAAGACAGATGAGAGCTGGGCCAAAGAGGAGAAGGTCGCCGTGAATGTGACCCAGTGTCAGATGCTTATCGTGGAGTGAATTGGCGGAGGAGTTGTTGTAAGCTTGTACATGTCCCTGCGTTTGTTTCTCCGCGTGGGTCAGCTACAGGGCCAGTCACGTGCCAAATTGTGATTGCGACTTGCTGATTACGAAGCTTGATAGCTAAGGGGTGAAAACACCTCCGCATATCCTCCGCCACCAACAAACATACACCGAGAAACATTGAAATGATTAGCAATCACCGGTAGTCCTCAATACCTTGGTGTCCACCGGGCGCGGATTTATCTATTGCATCCGACAAATCTAAAAGGCGTCTAAGATCCATGTTCGAATAGTATATAGCATCTATCTCATCAAATATCAAGGCGCGATATAAATGTCTAATAACCAAGCCAGGTTCCCTACCTGACTTTTGAACCTATCAGATCTCTAAATCAGACATGCCTCAATTCTCACTCCATACCTTCATATGACTCAGCTCAGGCTTCTATCGCCGCCCTTTGCCCATTCTCTTAGTACATTCTTCTTCACTTTCCCTGTACTCGTCTTCGGCAGCTCTTGCACAATCTCCACCTCCCTTGGCACCATAAACCGACTGATCTGGCTCTGCTCTTTCGCCCACTGCACCACTTGCTCCCCCTTCAAGACCTTCCCTTTTGCACTGTGACAAAGGCTTTTGGCCTCTCGCCCCAATGCGAGTCCGCAACTGCAACAACCCCGGCTTCAAGAATGTCTGGATGTGTGACCAGCATGCTCTCCAACGCTACCGAGGAAATGTTCTCTCCGCCTGAGATGATAATGTCTTTCGCACGGTCGAGGATCTGGATTGCACCATCGGAATGCCACACGGCCAGGTCCCCGGAATGAAGCACCCCGCCAGCGAAAAGTTTCCGCGTAGCTTCGGGGTCTTTGTAGTATCCTCGTGCGCATATGTTGCCAATAAAAGCTATTTCTCCAATCTCTTTACCGTTCTTCTCGACATCCATCATGGTCCTATTCGGCACATCTTGCTTTATGACTCGGACTGGCAAGCTAGTCACAAAACCATGGCCCTGCCGTGCCATTCGTGCGTACTTCTCCTTGCGGGGCAAGGTGTCCCATTCAGGCATATGGTAGCCCTTGGTAATCGGGCCGTAAGTCTCCGTCAAGCCATAGACGTGGACAGGGTGGAGATTCAGATTGCTCATAGTCTCGAATAAATGTGCCGTCGGCGGACTTGCAGCCACAGTCACCCGGACCGGTTCTGGAAGTCGAGACGCTTCTGGAGCGGCGCAGAGTAGGGTGTTAACAGTCGGTGCAGCATTGAAGTGCGTGATCTTCTCTTCTTTGAGTAGCTGCCAGATCTGCGAATAGTCGATCTTTCGGATGCAGTAGTGCGTGCCCCTGACTGCTGTGACTGCCCAAGGAAAGGTCCATCCTTGTCAAAAGGTCAGCTGAAGCAGCGCATTGACAGACTATGAATGCCTACTTACCCATCGCATGAAACATCGGTAGCGTCCATAGATACCTGCATCTTCCAGTATGGAAATTGAGCCCGGACTCAATCAAGTTCCCAATGGCCGCTAGATATGCACCTCGATGAGTATATTCCACTCCCTTTGGTCGTGCCGTCGTCCCACTGGTATATGCCAAAGCAATCAGATCTTCCTCATCCCGAGTCTGAGCTTCTAAGCCTGCCCAGCCTTTACCTCCTGTGCTGGCATCATATCTCAAGCCCTCTAGCACCGCCTCATCAAACTGGCCGCTCAGCTCGCCCTCTGTCGCATCTGTGTCTGTATCTACTATGATTGGTACATTCGGATGTGTCTTTGGATATCCGTCTAAGAGAGACTTGAACTCGGCGTCGACAATGATGATCTCCGCCTCCCCATGGTCAAAAATATAGGCAATGTCATCTTGTTTCAGTCTGTAGTTGACCGCTTGGAGAAATGTCAGCACTCATGCCCGCCAATTGATAAGTCCTGAGACATGGACATACAAACATTGACACCGCCCGCTGCTGCAATCCCAAATATGCTTTCAAGGAAAGCTGGCGTGTTCGGGCATAATATACCAACTCGTTTAAACCCATGCTTCTTCAAATAATATGCCAGGCCCCGTGCGCGATCTGCTAGCTCTTGATATGACCGTCGTAGCACCTTGTTATTCGCTGTAGTATGATATATGGCCTCTGCCTGCCCGAATATCAGTTCAGCCCTAGAACTAGAGCAATTGCGTCTTTGAGATCAAGTGCTACGGATGGTGTCAAGCATACATCAGGTTCTATAGCTGCGGCGCGGGGTAGAAAGAATGTCGGTGAGAGCGTGTGGAAGTTATGGTGATGCCTGTATTCTCCCACTGGACTCTCGGGCGTGGTCGGAGAAGCAGAAGATGGTAGGAAATGTTGTGTGAGCTTAGATAGCCGGGATAGCGCTGATGACGCCATGGCCGAGAGGATAGAGCAGTGGAAGCACGGCGATTGCAGGGATCTTGGACTTGCTCCAAGTCTTCCTCAAATGCATTCAATCTGGTACGCAGGGATACAATTCGTTTTGCATTTTCCCAGACACGGGAAACTTGGCGGTTGTGGTATGAGCCCGAGCTCGGCTCGTCGGGGTTACAGTGCGGGGGTGGAATCCAGGGTGCGGAGAAGGTTTGCCGAAGCCGAGGTCGCGGATCGCTCTCCGTTCCCGGCCTTTCAGGAATTGCAAGAGGTACAGTATGCATCTTGCCATGACAGTAACCCCTCCGGCGCATCAGTTCTGGCGTGACAAATAGACACTCCGCGAGTAGAGAGTGCCACTACATCTCAGGAAATGATTCAGATTGTAATCATTGTCTCGGAATGCTATCTGACTAGTCTTCCTCCCAAACAGGCAGCTCTACGTCAACCACAATCGGCTTATTCATTTGTTTAATGCCTCCTCTGCTGTGCGGCCAGCTGGTGGCCATGATGGCAGCGTTGATTATGCATGTCTCTCGTCTGCCGAGACGACCCTCCAAAGCCTCCTTATCACGTCTTCCGGAAAAAGCAAGACCACCTTGACCTTTGCCCGGCGAAGTTGGTTCAAGCGGCGGCGTGGCGTCTGGAGTCTCAAAAAGCCCAGTCGACTTGTGAGCTTCTGAAAAGCCAGTTGCTCCATTATTTTCCAATTTCCATCCAGGAGCCTTTCCGGTCAAATCTATGAGGCTCTGCTTGTTATTCCGAGCTCCTGGGTCATGCCAGTAATCCAGACTCTCCTCCTTATACCTAACATTGCTGCAACTCAAATCCCACCTCACACGCTCTACCCCTCTGCCTTTATGCTCATGCCCACAAATATGTAACCTCGGCCTGACTCTCCACAATGCTTCTCTCAGCGCTTCACAGCCTCGCCCAGCATCGCAATGATTCCTCGGCGGGGTATGTGTCACTATTATGTCCGCATTGAGCGGAATATCCGACCATAAGGCATTGGCGCGTTCTGGAGGATATCCGAATGCCCACAAACCATGACTCGGAGAATATGGAGAGCCGAAGACTGTAAATTCCGTGTGTGGACCAGAAGAGGAGCTTAGCCGGATGTTGGCTGAGGCATGGTTGAGACAGGTGATGGATGGGGAAGTGCTCAGGAGCTGTTGACAGGCATTGGTAGACTGTGGCTGTTTATTGTGGAAGTAAAGGCCGTGCTCGGAGTAGAATTGCTCGTCAAGAGTAATATCATGATTGCCTGACAGCGAGACCGTCAGTATCCGCTTGCCATTGGTGGCTGCAACCAAGATAACGGGCGAGCGGACCTGCAATGACAATTTTGGCCTCAAAATCGGCCTGCTCAATCCAGTCTACAGCTTTCTTCAGTTCGTTCAGGGTGCCCTGGTTTGTTAGGTCGCCGGCATGAATCAATACATCTCCTTTGGGAAGCTTGAAAGCTCCCTGCAGCGGCGACGCATTGTGAGTATCTGAGACGCAGACAATCCGTGTTTTCCGGCGCTGCTTAGCTGTCATTGCTTAGTGTGCAGCATGTTATCATGCGCATTCGAGGACCCGCTCGTTGATTAGTATTCAATGAAAAGCAATGTATAGGTGCAAAGGGCAGGTCACGCCCATGACGGTCGAGCTGTGGCTTAGACGCTCAGAGAAAGTGTCATGGAGCAAATAATGGTTGAATTTAACGTAGCATTTTCATGCGATGGATGCTTCACAGGATTATTCAACCCATCGAAGGATTTCTTTCGGGTGTTTGGAAATTCCAAAGAACAATTCCAAATTGCTCTTTGTAAGGCTGTGGTGGGGTCTGGAAGCCGAGTCCCCGACCCTGCTTACATGATCTTCGGACGTCATCAAAGCACGTCTTCGCCTCAAAACGGCGACCAATTCACTCCTGCTCGGCGAACCACTCAGCTACAAATACATCGACAGACCTTTACCCGCTCAGCAATCAATCGCACAGCATCGCACCAAACAACAACGCTACATAGTTGCCCATCATAGCCTCCTTCATCCGCTCATTCTTCGTCCGCGCCACATCACCCGTCAGTATGTCGGCAGCAAAGACCAAGGCTCAGAACATCATCGAGGAGAACCCCGTCGCGGTCTTCTCGAAGTCGTATTGCCCGTACTGCCGCGCATCTAAGCAGCTCTTGACCGAGTTGGGCGCCAAATTCTTCGTTCTGGAGTTGGATCAAGTCGGTAAGTCGGATTGCGGGGATTTTCGAAGAGGTGCGGGGCTGACGGAGATTGCAGATGGTGCTGCCATCCAGGATGCGCTCGAGGAGATGACCGGCCAGCGCAGTGTCCCGAACATCTTCATCAACAAGAAGCACATTGGTGGAAACTCCGATCTGCAGGCGAAGAAAAGCCAGCTCCCTCAGCTATTGAAGGAAGCTGGTGCCATCTAAATCACCAGGCGATGACTCATGGCAATCAGAGAGAGACAGACAGAGATGCAATCCAGATGGTGACTGGGACTGAATGGAGCGAGACATCGTTCTATGAGGGAGGATTCATTTGATAGCTACACACTACTTGATACCAATTGAAATTTCCTCCAAAACACAGAAGAGGCGCTGCAGATCCTCCATCTGAATGCATTTTGATACAGCCGAAACTCCACTAACAATTCAATTATACGACCTGCGTAGCGACCGTCCCAATCGGCCTCTCCACGAATTCCATCACGCCATCAACCACACTTTGCCTTGCTCCCTCGCTCGCCACATATTTTCCTCCCAGATAATTGAGTAGCAAGCATCTGCTTATCCGTTCATCTTTGACAACGCCCAGGTTATACAACGCTTCTTCTTGTTTCTGGCCTTTTCTGTCGTCAAACCAAACGCTCAAAGAGCCGTCCCTTTCCCTTGCCAGCAGCAGCGTCTTCCCCTTTAGCACACTCTTCCTGCCAGCCCCTGAGAAGCAAGCCTTAAAGTCCCCAAGCGCTTGCCCGAATGTCAAGTCTTCAAACTCTTTCGCTCCCTTCCTGGCTTCTGCTTGACTTCTCGCAGTGATACCCCTAACCCATCCATCTCTCAAATGCCCGAAATCCGTTGTCCGTGTGGGCACTACCCTCACAACCGTGCGTATACCACTCTCTTTGAGTACTCTGCTCCACAGTTCCTCGCTTCCCTCCGGGTCCAGAAGCTTCTGTCGCAAAGAATCCTTCTCGGTGGGTATAAGGGTCGTCGCAACGTTATCCTGTGTGCGTATCAAAGCAGCTTGTAACGCAGCAATGTCGTCCTTGGCAATATATAACCCCACAACGTATACCTGTATGCTCAAGAACGACACCGTCCGTATACCAACGCCTAGCAGTTGGTACTCGACGGGAACCCCTGGCGCCGTCTCATCTATCTTCAATTGCAACGTCTTTGGAAATGTCGGAATCGTGCTTGTGCCCGTCGGGACCTGTTCAACACCTTCCTCCTCCGCGACATCTCCTGGTGTTTCCAGCGCTCCTGCGAGCTTGAGTGCACCTCCACCCGGCGCTCCGCCAACAACAGGTGTACCCTTCTCCGCACCCCGCAATGGGCTCGAGTCCGGCGCATCAGCGTGCTCGGGGTTGGCCGGAATTTCGTAAAACATGACTATACCGACGGTGGCCAGCATGCTGATCAATGCCCCCGTAGCCAGGTAGTATGAGCGTCGGTTATAGTAAGCTCTCCGTTCAGCTTCGAGGCGGTGCAACGTCACGGCATCAACGCGGGGTGGTTCGGCGGTGGCATAGCTGCGGAAGACGGGAGAGCGGACATTTGCAGGAGAGCGGAGCGAGGCGCGCGTGTGAACGCATTGTGGCCGTACTGATCGGACGAGGGGTCTGATTGATGGAGGCATTACTAGGAGCTTGACTCCACGTAAGATGTTTATGGATGGTTGAGTAGGCTTTGTACAATGGGTCGTAACATGAGGCAAGGTCGAGATCGTATTGGTAGCATGATGCTATGACGGCCTTAGCCTTTCATAAGCGGCCCCAGATTCCGTCCGCCAATCAATTTGCGGTAAAACAGAGGCCACCAGCAACCCACACAGATAGTCGCACCATACTCGGTCTATCCAACTTCACTTCCTCATTGACGTGAATTTTCGTCTGCTCGCCCATTATACTAGAACAGCTTCTATACTAGCAGTGTAAAGGACATCACAGCTGATAGGAGGCACGTTACATGAAAAAGTGGACACATGCAATTCGGAGACTGAATATATCTGCTCTACAAATGAGGTTCAAAATGTTGGAGGGAGCCGAAGACTATCTGTTCTACTCGCTCCACCTTCTGCAGCTAGGATACAACGATTTCATGATCACTGATGATTCCAGAGACTTGCCCTTACAATCCGTACTCCTGTGCAATCTTCTCAGCTGCTGTCTGCCCAATAAGATAGGCAAAAGACTGAGTATGAGCACTGCCAATCCAGAATTTGATCAGTAACAAGCGGCAAGTAGAGTAGAGGGCAGTACTCACTTTGGAACAAAAGGGCAGACGCTCATGTCCACCACACGCAGATTCTGCATGCCCAGGACTTTCATATCGGAATCCACACAAGCCGTCGGGTCATCTTTGCGGCCCACCTTGACGGTACAAGATGCGTGCCACACCGGAGTGCAAGCCGCTAGGATATACTCCTGATACGAGATCCTGATTAGCTGTACAAGTGGTCACTGCTTTCGAGGATAACTAACCCAAATATCTTCATCACTCTCGCTCTTCGGCGCACTCAATGGCCCTTTGTTAAGCTTTGCGAGACTCAGTGCTTTGAGCAACTATCGTGCTTTTCTGATGCCTTCAATGAACAACTTGCGGTCGTAAGGGTGGGCCAAGGTGCCAGTGTCCACCAGTATGGGCTCCTTTGCATCGGCTGACGATAAACGGACCTCCCCTCTGGCCTGGGGATTCATGCCAATCACGCAGCTGCTGAAGAATGCGTCCGTCTTGTCCTTCAATTGGAGGTCGAACGGGACCAAAGGACCGTTCTGTATGATGTAGTACCTGGTAAGTAAACCGAGAACATGGCAAAAGGGGGATGGATACGTACTAGATAGAATTCAAAGTTGGGCACGCGTGGATCCTGTAGGTACTTCTTGGTCTCATCATCCAATGCTTTAAACTCATCCCACTCATAGCTCTCTTCCATCTTCAGGAAGCCTATGCAAGAGGTGGCCAGGTTGACGCTCAGGGGCCCAGTCCGGTTCTTCTCCCATTGGGCCTTCGCGGCAGCAAGCTCTTCCTCTGTGCTTACCATGAACTCTCCACGAGATGAGAATGAAGAATCCACCGAGTCCTGCATAAAGAGACCCGTGTGGTCCTGTAGCTGCTTTCCAACCTGGGGAAGATCATGTACGACGTTGATACCCAAAGGGGTAAGTTCATCAATGGGACCAATTCCAGAAAGCAGGAGAATTCGTGGAGAGTCGAAGGTTCCAGCAGAAAGAATGACTTCCTTATTCGCATATACTTGGAATTGTTAGACCTCCATCCGAAAGGAAACAACGTTCATCGCAAGCGATGTAGGCGGGGTCTAATTGGACAACTCACACTTCCGTCCCTCATCAGTCTCGATGCCCAGAGCTTTCTTGTCTTTTGTCAATACTTTGACTACCCGTGTGTCCGGTAGTATGGTCAAATTGGCCGGTATATCGCTCAAGAAAGCAGAAGCGGCTGTCGTCCTGAGCCCTTTGTACATCGTGCTAGCGCAGACGGCTATCCCTATGGGATTTCCAAGGTTCGGATCAAGATTCAAAGGATACTGTTCTTACTTATCAGCTTCAAATCGCCTATCTGGATCTTTCCCACTGACACCTAGCTCTGTTGTTGCCTTTAATAACGTCTCATTCTCTTTCTCCCAATGCAAAGCCACATCTATCGGACTGGAAGGAAAGACTTGTCAGCAGGTGGCTTGTACCTGGGTCTGTGAAATGAGCTAACCCGTCATGACCATGCTCTACGACCGCCGGCTGAGCATACTTGCGGTACTGCTCTGGAATCTCATTATGCAAATTCACAAGCTGTAAGCCCATCAGTATACGTCCGGTGCAAAATTAGACCCGTCTGACCTTTTGATATCTTTTCTTCGCATGTTCCCAGTCCCACGCCTCGTCACCGACCAGCTTTGCCCAGCGTTCATAATCTACCGCCGGGCCTGGGGTCCACACCATAAAGTTGATCATGGAAGACCCTCCCAACCCTTTGCCTCTAGCATAAGGGCGAATACCGCCATTCAAGCCTATCTGTGGAATGGTCTTGTAGCCATAGTCCAGTTCCGGCTTGAAGAAGGCATTAGTATAGCGGTCGTAGGGATTGCGGGCACTTTCATCAAGAGGCTTGCTACCAGCCTCTATCAAGAGGACAGAGGGTCTCTTTGATGAATGAGCCAGACGGCTAGCCAGGACGCAGCCTGCTGTACCGGCTGGCAATAGATATCAGCGAGGAATTGGGAGTGAAGAAACAGACAAACATACCGCCAACAATGATGAAGTCATAGGAATCTGCCATATCAAGAAAATACGCAACTTGCTGAAGCCGCAATATACGCTCTCTTTGAAGTTCTGACGAGGAGATGGTCCATCTTATACCCGGTGGATCTCAGTCATTCCCGTCCTCCTCATGTCGAAATCCCTTCCAATCAACCCCTCTTCAATACGCCCTAGGCGGCCGCTCCCGCCGCACTATCTCCCACACTGGCAGTCATTCGATCATGTTCACCATCGGACATGTCAGCAAGTACCCGACTGGGTGAATCGAGTACTTCCATATCCTCTCGTCGGGGCCTGCGCTCGCCGCTAGACTTGAGTTGGAGTTTATTAAGTTCATCACCGGCTGCAGGGGAATCGAGGCAGGCATCTGACAGCGAGATGCCCGAATAAGCAATCATTCCTTGGCGCGCCCAAAGGATGCATCGTGCGGTGAATTTCTGACACCATGCTGAGGTGAGATCCTTGTGTCCCTTAGCCCTCTGCATGGAACGTTCCGCTAACCGGCCGAAATGGCGTACCTGGTAGCTTGTTTCGATGTCAGCATTCCATGGCTCGTGAGAGAGACTATGGTGTAGAGTCACGTTTCAACTTGAGAAATAAGCGGAAGCTATCTGGATTCTCAGTTATATGCTACCTTACAATAGTGAGTCTCCCTTATCAAAGGTGGCGTGTCCACGGTTGGCGATTCTTTTCTTTCATGGGGTGGCAGACTCTGTGACGACAATTGAGAAGATTCCCGGGCCCTACGGCGTGCGAATAGTTCGCGACTCCAAATGGTGCTCAGTGGCCCAACGTTCTGCACAGCTCGAATTTATTTATCGATGAATGGTTGCCGGCGACAATGGTATCCATGCCGCTTACTGCACACCGCTTCAAGCCCCGCTTGAAAGCTGTGCGTCCCCGCCAGAGACCGAGTTATTTTGACTATAATCCTTCTCTCCTCTTGTTTAGGGCTCAAATTATTCTAGCCTCTTGTTACGGAAGCTCATGTGGCGCTCAAGAGCCTGTCTCTGATAGGATCGCTAACAGCATGATCCGGTACGAGTACGGGGGATACTCTCCATTGGCAGACATGGCACAGCACAGCCTTGTTGGGGGCGCAAGAGGGGAAGCTCAAAGTGGGACGTCGGACCTAGATGTGAACCGCTTCAAAGTCGGCCATGGAAATGAAGCATAATCTGATCACTGCTTGATTTTACAAGGTCCCAATCACACTGCATTTAATCATGCTGGACGTTGTTTCTGCAGTCGCCAGCGTCGGGAGCCTCCTTGAAATCGCTTCTGAAATTGCAGTTACATGCCAGTCCATCATCACGAAGTACAAAGGAGCTCCCCGCCTGTTGGCATCAATTGCCACTGAGAGTTCGGCGATCCAATCATGCCTGCTCGATCTACATCTATCACTCGAGGAAGAAGGCACTGCCCTTCAGTCCCGGTTCGAAAATTATAAGCCTCTAGCCCGGGCATTCGACGTGGCGCTTACGAGCTGTACAACAGTCTTCGCCGTATTGGATATGGAAATGAAGAAATTAACGCGGACTTCGGTAGGGGATGGTTTATTCACATGGGCTGATAGAGTTCGTTTTGTATGGAGTGATGGTGAGATTCGAGATATTCTCGACCAAATGAGAGGCCAAGCTGGCACATTGAAACTACTTACTGATATAGTACATCGGTAATATCATTGCCTCATCCTTTAGGTCAAGATCTAAGCTGTATTCAGGCATTCTCTCAAAGAAGTCAAAGACCTGGTCAAGGGCAACCAGATGAGACTTGATGCTTTACAGACACGTGCGAAATCGCTACATGATTCTCAGCGCAGGAAAAGCATTCATAGCCATGGCACATCCCTGGATATTGAAGCACTTAGTATCTTCAGTGATACAACGTTTGCATTCGACGACGAAGTCGTTAATAGTACCGCCTACCGACGGGTACTTCAGTCTGCCAAACGCGGGCAACGTGTCAATGATCAACCAAGGGGCCAAATACTTGATGGAGGGGATCTCAGAGATCTTTCAGAACACACCGCCGGTGGGGCTCTACCAGCTAATGAGTCGATGGAGCTGGCTGTTACGACCAACACAGCGTTGCAAGGGCTGGAAGTGTCAGCCGGGGAGCAGAGCATGGTCGAACCGAACAGGAACATACGTGGGGACGAACGGGCTGTGGATGGCTCTCTTCCAGCGAACCTACAACCAAGGCCTACCAGTCTACATCCTCAGGAACAGGATACGGTACCTTCGATTGCTGCCGATGGACCACTTCCCATTGAGTCGTCCACGGTTGACGGGTCCGTAAGCCAAATGACCGCAGGCGAAACTCGGTCTTCGCATCAGAACCAACAGATCCGGTCAACAAGTCCGACGATTACTGAAGAGTCGACAGCCAGCCGTAGTCCAAGATTTGGTCCGGGCTTTGGTCTAAATGCAGCATTCATACGGGCCAGAGATGATTTGAGTCGGCGATCCGCGGCCGCCACTGCCACTTCACAGGGGACTATCGATGAGCAATCCCTTCTGGAACCCGGGAGGAGCATGCCTTCGAGTCAGAGTAATTCGCAGCCAATATTAAGGACAATCGGTCGACGGATAGACTCTGGCTGGGATTTCAACCGCGAATATCTGCGTAATACCGGTCGTTCGGCTGCAGATGATAGCACTCACGCTGACTCGCTATTTGAGGATGCATTACACGCTTTTGCGAGAACGGGACAGATTGGGAGGGTTTCTCGACTACTTGACAAGGGAGCCAATGATGAGCTGACAAAAGGACAGTGGCAATACGCACCACTGCATGCTGCAGTGTACGGCAATCAGCGCGGCGTCTTAGATCTTCTTCTTGAAAGAGGTGCTGATGTGAACATTTTTTCTAAAAATGAGGGAGTGGCGGAGCCCGATTCAGTCTACCGTCCTTCGGTAGAGATAAGACACGAACAGCGGGAATCCGGTGCTCTTACAATTGCTCTAAAAGCCGGCAATTATGAACTGGCAGAATTGCTGATAGAAAGAGGTGCAAATGTTGACCAGTTGGAAGCCACTCGACCTCCGCTTCACTGGGCGGTGCTTCGACTCGCCGCGGAGAATGTCAGGTTCTTGTTGAAACACAGAGCGGATCCCAATCTGATAGCCAATGGACACACGGCCCTTTCTTTGGCCATTCATCAACTTCATGCAAGGGCCTCCTGGGTAGATACAATGGGTCCTGGACCGTCTTTGTCGCTTAAAGCAATCCATACCCTGCTTTCTGAAGCAGGAGCCAAGATCGAGAGGTTGCCAAACGAAGATGATGGTATCGTTGTCTATCCAAGCATGCTGGTTGGGCTGACGCACCGGGTTGGGAGTCACTGGGGTGTGGATAACTGGGGTGGGGAGGCGCTCGAGGTTTTGCTTCTTCACGGTGCATCTGCGGATGAACTACTGCATGGGTACCATTATCCATCGCATAAGATGGAGCTTGGGCTAATGAAGAACATGCGAATTCTGTTCAAAGCTGGGGCGGATGTCAATGGCAAAGACCGCAATGGGCTAACCCTTCTACATTGGGCCTCAATCTGTCTCCAAGAGGATCATGTAACGTTCCTACTTCAGCACGGAGCGGACCCGTTGCAAAGAGATCAGCAAGGACGCCTCCCTTGGGACCTGGTACAGTCTAACGCAAATCTTGAACGATTCGCCGATTGGGCACTGCTTGCAACCACTCTTTTTCTTTCGCCCTTGTACTACTCGGAGCGCCGGAGCTCGCGCCGAGCTATCAAGAAGGAGCTTGAGGAAGCGATGGTAAAGATTGACCCTGCCGCACTCGCTTCATCCTCGCACAAGTCAACTCCATCAATTAGTCAACTCTCCTTGAGAGACTTGACGGGTCGTCGTCGGCGCGAAGGGTGAAGCTTGCGCCTTGATTTGGTATCCAACTATCTGCTCCATGGCAGACAAACATCGTACAAACATCCCTGCTCAATTGAGAAGCTGTTGATCCATATTAAGGGTCATCATGTGTATGGGATGCACTCTTCCTTGCAAGGGCACACCACGGCGTATTCCCGGGGACGAGCAATTTCTTTCGCTACGAGGCGTCTCTGCCGGAGGTAAGAATCCCCGGTATGGGAGTGTGAAACAAGCCTGCATGGTCAGGTTACGACGCTCGTGATGACCCATGCGGACCTCCGATGATGAGGGGTATTGTCACGGAATTAGGGGTGGGCTCGATATGCACAGCATGTGCACTGTCTGATCTGATATTTCCATTAGACATTACTCTATATAAGTATAGGTTCAGCGCCGTCACAGCAACAGATGGTATAGCTTGCTTTGAAACGATTGTCATCCATAAGGACTCCAGCGGAGTTCATCCGCAACACGACGCCACCCAATGCATATACACAGAGATCCGGCAGAAGGTACATCATTGCTATAACCGCACTCTTCCATCGGCAGGCCTACCACCAAACCACCTCGCGAAACCGCTAGCAGGTCCACTGCCCTCTCCGCTGTTTGGTCCGCCCATCCACTTTGGCCGCTTGATGCCCTCACCTAAGCCCTGCAACCAAGCTGGACGTTCCGTGGTATCCAAAGTATTCCGAACACGGTGCGCGAGATCTTGGAAGAAGCCTCCCTCGTCTTCATCCTCCTCTATCCTCGTACGAGCTGCCCGCCGGGCTGATGTTCTGTCCGCAGGTCCGGCGCGGGTGGTCGCGCCCAGTGGACTAGTGTCCCTGTCTGCCAGCGAGGCAGGGCGGGGTGTGCGGGTTCCCGGAGTGGCTATGCCGAGCGTTGAGCTTGTGCCATGCAGCTCCCGCTCAATCAAGTCGCGGCCCTCGCGCCAGCCGCCGGTACCGAAGCCAGTTGGGTTCTCCTCGTCCGGGTCGTCCAGAATGCCAAAGCCGAAGATGTTCTTGATCTTGCCGTACAGATTGAACAGAGTAGCACAGACGGGTAGGAGGATGAAGCAAGGGAAGACGTAATCGAAATTCTTTCCCAGTGGGGTAAGGTCGATCAGCTTGCCCAGAAACTGGTAGAACATAGTGCTGCGGTGAACTTCCCGCGGTAGGAAGGTGATGAAATTGTACGTCAAAGGCACCGTGAGCTTAGCAACCTGTCCTGCATACCAGCATGCGCTTTCCCCGTAGGTGTTGCGGCGTACAAGGGCTCGGCCTCGCCAGACCTTGGCTTCTAGTATGGATTCAAGGGCTGCAGCACACATGTAGAGGATCCACGCTGCAGCTATGACTTGGCCGGCGAACCCAACCTGACCCCGGTCGCTACCAGGATGGTGGACGACAGTGAGTGCAATGACAGATAATTGGGGGAAGACGGTCTTAATGAGTTCAGACCAGATAATGCAGATTGAAGCGAGGCTGAAGATGCCCCCGTGAATGTAACGGATGCCAGGAAGAATGTACGCATGCAGCAGGTACCGCGTATATGGTGTCAAAATGGTAACTCGTTGCCATCCCGTAGCAGTGCGAGGACTCCTGCCGAATTCGAGGCGCTTCGATGCTGATGTATCTAGTATGGCTTGCGTATCTGCAGCTTCCTGGACAAGGCGATCCCATGCCTCGACATATCGGATGCGCTTGTGTCTAGCAGCCATGAGCTTTTTTGTCAGCTCTGCGAGATAGCCCTCTGTTATCACCGTAGGTACCGAAGCGCCTTGTGCTCTGCCTCTGATGGGATCACTGGTCGCTCGCACATACGGTGTGCTGGAAACATCCGCCAGGTCCTCGATCCACTCCCTAAATTGTCCCCCAGTACCATTCTTCCTCTTTTGCAACTCATCCACTTGTGCCTCCAATTCTTCCAACTCGACTATTGCATCGTCAAGGTTATCATGGATTTGGGGTGCCTGCAAGTGTATCCGCCGCAGTCGTCCGCTGACGCTTGCATTACGGAAAAATTTCCGAGGAATAGCCACCAAGCCGTGACCCATCAAATATATAGCAAATATCAATCCCCAGAAGTATGAAAGTGCCATCACCAAGGCCTTGATTGAGGTCAAATGAAAGCCGTACTGAATGATCATGTAGATCAGGCCAACAACTCCAGATCCTAACACCATGAGCTGATAGCGGGCGTTTTCCTTCAAAGAGTACATCAGTCGTCCTTTCGTGCTCCGGTAGCCTGCCTCAGCATAGGATCCAAGTATTGGCAAGATAAACCTGCAATGTCATCAGCTCTCGATGTCTCCGCGACAGCGCGCATCCACATACCACGTCAACACGAACGTCAACCAATATGTTATCCTCCAAGCCACCAACAGAACCCTGTCCGGAAGCCATATACCTCTAGTCTCATCATCGCTTGTCCCAGAAGTCGAAGCAAGATCTATCGGAACCAGAAGGATGATACTCGCAGGCAACGCCAAGGCCAGAAAGATTGGAACCAGTAGATACGCCGGCGTGGTCCGGAGAGGCAGGAAATGCCGCAATAGAAGTAGTACAGCCGCAGATATAACAAGTATTGCTGAGACAGCAAATATGTCAGAACCGACGCCCGATCTAGCCACCGTGGTTGTGATTGCTGCCATCCTTGCGGGGCGCAGGCGCAAGCCGCATGAAGGAGATCGTGGGTGGTTCAGTTCCTTTCGCGTGTCGTGTTTTGGTCGCGGGAGCAATATAGACGCATTTGACTAATAGTCCTTCTGCGGTCGGTGCCACAAAGACGATTAATCCAAATGATCGGGGGAAAGATTCAGATGGAGATGAAGATGACGATGGCGGCGGAACGGATGGATGCGATCGGAAACCCGGCCATATTTCTCCGGTTGCTGAGTAATCATGGTGTCGGACCACCGACTCAGGGGAACTCAGGGGTAGCATAATTAATTTCTGGATAGTCCGGGGCAGTGTCAAATCCACGGTCATTCATTATCTACAAAATTACACCTCAATTCGCAGCAAACTAGTGTAGTCGTGAAGGGTTTGAGAAGAATTGACGAGTCGGTCCGGTTCCGCGTTGCGGAGTGCCTTCATATCTTAGTCGGCTCTAACCAGCAAGGTGGTACGTGTAAGAAAGGGGTTTTGCCATAGATTTACTGAGCAGCCATGGGAAGCGTGTAACGGAATGGCCGACAAGGTAATGCCTCTGGCAGAACCGATAGAGGCAGAAGGTAGTTGGTCACATACTGAAAGGAAAACGAATCCAGTCTAGCGAGGCCAACTGTCGTATAAATACCAACTGCAGGCCCTTCTTTTCCTCGCCAGTTTTGTATAGAAAACCATGAAACACGGCCGTGGAACAATGATGAAATTGAAGCTTCAAGCATATACTCTCGCAGAGAGGACTATGCTGGAGAGGGGACCTGGCCATGTGATGGCGCACCCCTGTCTGAGTTCCGTGAGATGAGAGACACATGGGATGGACAGTGACAGCCTGGGGAGTAAGCGGATGAGTAAACGACTCCGTGCTGTTGATGCTCTTGCTCGTGGTTGTGTTATGAAGTACGTCAAGGAAGACGTAAGCCATCAAGAGACCTTGGGAACGTATGGATGAAGAATCGGCCGTTTCCGTCAGCAACAATGGTGGAAAGTTGCTGTTTCAGTTAATGGACCTTAATGTTGAGCTTTGACCATCTAAAACATCTTTTCTCCTTGTACAACCCAGGGGTAGATAATTGAAAGTCATTTATTCGGTATTGATGAGCGCTGCAAATGGGCGATCATTAAGACATTGGATGACCAACAATCGACTATTCACAGGATTTGACTTGAGAGCATAAGTCAGAAGGTAGCCTTGTGCTCTGTGTAACCGAAAAGCTTGTGTGCCTTATATGGTGAGTAGCCAGCAAGGTGCCGCATACAAAGCAGTCTTGACACGGTAGATACTGAAGGCAGTCACTAGATAAGCAAGGGGGGTGACATGCGGCAAAGCGAGGGAAGCAACCGTGGTATAAATACCGGCTGCGGGCCCTGTTTGTTCGCACCTCCTCAGTCGAGTATTTTCTCATCACAACTTTGTATGAAAACCATGATTTTGGCTCATTATTGGAGGGGTGAGTGCCAAAGAAAGTGGAAACCAACAGAGCAAGGAACCACACTTGCCTGAAGTATCCGTGAAGATTGCAACACGGGGGGTCAGGAACAATGATGAACTGAAGCTTAAAGCATATACTCTCCCAGAGAGGACTATGCTGAAGAAGCAAGACGCGTGTCTGCGTGACAGCGCTCTGAGTTCCTTGCAGCCGAGGGTGCTATGGAATAGGCGAGTGTGGCAGGTGGAAATCTAAACGAAAGCAAAGACACCAGTGTATATGGTAGCATTTGAACCAGTACATCGTGGGTGTGGTTGATCTTCGCAGCGGGTGTCGTGTCATGATGAGGAGAAGACAAGAAGAAAAGATCGAGGGAACTGGCAGGATACGCCTGTATTTATAGCCATCTGGTCCCTCCTAGCGCCCTGGGATTTGAAGCCGTTCCTGCCTCATCTGAATGGCAATGGTTCGCTCCTTCCCGATCTTGTTGGCATCGTCTCCAGAACCGAGCTCTTGCGAATCGAGATCGGCAGAAGCTAACCCAGCAGGTAGGACCCGACTCGATGCGTGGATAACGCAAAGCAAAAAGAAGGAAAAACACAAAGACAATCAGGAATCTACGATGCAAAAAGTTCGGGGCCATGACCGCAAAGCGGCCAGGGCACCCTATGAAAATCCCAATCGAAGAAAGGTAGATTTTACCAGGACTCGAACACACAAGTGTGTTAATCAGGTGATGATGTACGCACGACAAGCTAAGCCTCCCTTTACCAGATTCCCAATTGGGTAATTTGGCATCATGGGGAGAACCGTATTACTCGCTTCGACCACCGTCTGATTTCGTTGAATAGGAAAGCCTTATAGTAATATATATATTCAACTTGGGCAGGCCGCTCTCTACAAAGCCAGGGGGATGAAGGCGCTATTTACAGATACCTACCTGTAACCTGTTGATGTTACTGACTAAGATGGTTACTATATCGTAGAAATTCTGTTGTATGACTACTCAATTGTACTACAAATCTGTCACAGCTAATCTTTTTCATGCTTGCTTTGCTTTGATTTCTCTTACTAGACCATCAATGATACTAAAGCATTGATATGGGCCGCAGTAAAGATTATTCTTTGGCTACTTCATGTTCAGTTTTCATATCAAAATACACCGAAGCTAGTGTGGACACCAGAATTTCTACAATGAAACAGCGGACCAATATTCAGCAGCACAAAGATGTCCCTGTCATCAAAGAGCCCTCAACCTTGTTTTTGCAAGTTTAGCTCTGCTGATAGAACCTGTCTGCCGGGAGAAGAGTCCTCAGGGCAGGAATAAAAGTAAGCCCTCACTACACCAGAAGAAACAATCATGCTAGCAATAATGATGCTTTTGGAGTAGTATTCCTTATAAACGGTCGGTTTGCTCCGAAATAACCATTTGTTTTCCTGGGCGATCAAGGTAGGGTCCTTTGGTGAAGGGGTGGCTTGGGGGATATCAAAAACAAGGTATCAGATAAGCTTATTTACCCCGGACAACGCTAAGGCGGGCGGGCCACCTAGCGCCGGCAGTGAGCGGACTTGCCCTAGCACGGAACCGCTCACCAGTTCATCCTATCTTATCAACAGTAAAAGCCAATGCATAATGGTCCTATAGACATATACTCCATTCAATACCTTTCCTGGTTTTCGAAGCCGGCTCTAACAAAACTTATGCAAAGCTATGAGTCCGGAGGCACCTCGGAAATTTCTCCTATTGAGCTATCCGCGAACAGCGTCCAATCTGCTGCTTCGCATCCTGGCGCTGGAAGACCAACAGAGCCTGCTGCCCAATGCTAAAGGAGGTTACTTCTTCCTGCCCACAATGGAATACCGACTTCGTCAATTCAAAGTTACAGGCAGGCATCTCAATGACTGGACGCTGGAAGAAAGGACCGAAATAATGAGCAGTTTTGAAAGCTGCTTCAACAAGCTTCAGGAACATGAGCGTGCGGCGGAAGATGCAGGCAAGAGTTCTTTCGTCAAGGAGCATGCATTATGTCTGATGGAGCCGATTTCCGAGACCAAATTGGTATTCGGCCCGGAGAGTACTGCTGAGCCACCCTGGACGCTGAGTGTCTTTGCGGAGCAGACACGCTCACCCCTGAACGAAACTGTGCTACCGGATGGATATCTGAAGACTTGGCTACCTACTTTCTTGATCCGTCACCCTGCTTTGGTGTTTCCCTCGATGTACTGCACATCCATTGACCTTGAAGGTCGTGAAGTTGCCAGGACGGAGACTAGGCATCATGCCCTAGAGATGACGATGCATTGGTCACGGACTTTGTATGACTGGTATACCCAAAGCCTGGAGAATTCTAAAGCGACTCCTGGTTTCAACGTTGCTTGGCCAATCATCCTCGATGCGGACGATATCATGACCAAGCCTGATGTAGTACTGAAATATAGCGCCATGATCAGATTAGATCCCGCAAAGCTGAAGTTCACTTGGGAGTCTGCAAGCAAAGAAGACTTAGAGAAGATGCCCACCGTCGAAAGGAGGATGCTCTCCACGCTATCTGAGTCTTCAGGCATTGTTGGAGGGAAGACTTCTGCTGAACTAGATATCGACGAAGAGGCAAAGAAATGGAGAGCCGAGTTCGGTACTGAGGAAGCCGAGGAAATCGAGAAAAGAGTGAGGGCTGCGATGCCTGATTACGAGTACATGAAAGCTCTGAGGCTGCGAGCATGACGAACAAATGCCAGTTTTCCATGAATTATTCTGTTGGTTGTGTATTCCGGATATCATTATACGGCCGTCTGAGTGTCGGCGTTCCTACCCATACGCTCTCAAGCGGGCCGGATCGGCCAGTAGTATATGACCGAAGAAGAATGTGATAATTATTTTGTTATCGGGTGGGAAAACCGGCGAGCCATCGGAGAGTGATCAGTGGACACCAGGGGGGGTTGACGTCCGATGGATTCTTCCCTCGAGCTCATTGTATTGGGAAGAGATTCGCCTCCAAGAAGTCAGCAGAGAAGCAACAGGTCTGATGTGGAGCTACAGTGCTCGAAATAATATTGTCTCCTCCGTTATGTGAGCTCGGACTTGTTAAGCGTATCGGTTCTGCGATGATGATCGCCATTCCACGATATTGATACAAGGGGTCCATTTTAGCTGTCTAATTCAATTCTGCTTTCAAAAAATACAATGCAATCCCTGACTCGCTTCTGCGTTAGTGTTTGTTCCTAGAAGAACGTAGTCCCGCGTGAAATGAGGCAATCTTCTGGAGAACTGCAGATAGCGTCGTCCTTTTTAGATGCGGGAGACATAGCCGGCCGGTCTGAAGGGCACTAAATAGTAACTAGAAACATCTCAAACGTTGTCATAATTGCTAGAAGCACAGTTTATCCGACCTGCAAGTGCAGGCAGAAATAAGCTGTACGGCAGGGATGTTGTCTGCTCCAATGTCAGGGTCCTGGTGCTTTAGGTTGGAGTCGCAGCTTGTGAGCCAATCAACGCCGACCGCCCTGAGAAAGTGTCAAAAATGGTCCGGCATTCTTGCACCCCTTTTGCCGCAACATAAGCTCGCGGCACTGACATGCGCATTGCATTCCTCGGGAGTTGAAACATTGAATCCAGAGCGAGTTCTATGTTGATATCTCCCCATTCTCAGAGCTAGGTATTTACCAAGGCGGACTGTTGACAAAGAATCAAGCATATTGAGTGCTGTGCTTGGACCGCTCGCTTTGCCGACTCAGCCCAGCCACCTCCCCCCGCCGCCTGAGCGCTACCAAACTTCCATCGTCTGCAGCCAACCGCGAACCGTCATCTTGCACAATTCGACCAAGATAATCTGTGTCATGTATGCTAAACAGCATTGGAGAGATCAATTGACCCGACGCCCAACGTGAGGGACCAGCGAAAAGCTGCAGGGCGACGCCTGACCTGCCTATCCGCTCACACCGAAGGCGTCCAGGCTCAGGCCAACTCGAAACGCCGACGCCTAAAGCTTGTTTGCCGAATAAACCACGAAGAGATAGAGTCAACGAAGCTAGGACGCTGGAGGAGCTGGAGAATACCTGGCACGAATAGAACAGGCCCAGGTCATGGGCGGTATGGCTGCTGTGTCAACAGCACAGCCGTCAGGAACGTTCGCGCAGAACGCCGGTGCTCTTGACCAACAGGGCTCGTGGGGATACAGTACTGGCGAAGCTGCAGAGGTGAGCAACTCCAACTTATTGTCGTGAGCCAAATTTCCCACATCGGCAACATAAAGTCGCCTCGGCTGGTGATTGGCTGCCCTGCACAGTGAATCTCGGTGGACGTCCAAGTCTCGCTCTCGCTGACCTCCAGTCAAACAGCAAAACGATCTATTCCCACAACCGAAATCTGGCCCACACGACAGGCTAGCATCAGCACTGAACCATAATACCCGTCAGCCACTATCCGACCAGAAGAACGGTGCCTCCTTGACGAAGAAATCCTCCAGACCTGAGCTCGATAGCCTACGACGTGACACCAGTGAATCACTACAAGCATGGAGATCTAACAGACCTGCGGAAGGTGACCACCTTGCTATTCCAGCACGTGTCAGTGCTCTGGGACGGAAGGACAGCAACCTTAGCGGGGTCAGCGAACCTGATAGTCTCTTGGAATTGTATGATAGGCGAAGTGCGAACAGAAGTGCAACCGGCAGCATGGACTCGGCGGGCAGGAAGCTAAATAATGGGGCAGGGAAACATTATGACAATGAAGAGGACTTGGACGACTCGGATTGGATCCATCGCGATAAGCTGGCGAAGATAGAAAGTCGAGAGATGGCAGAGGCTGGTTTACATGTTCGACGGACGACCAGCCGGACGACTAACCGGTCAGCAAGCAGAGGTAGGCGGAACAAGGAGCGAAGTGAAGACGGTCATCAGAATGGCAGCAGCATCGAAACTCCATTTCCCGCCCAGTATCTTCCAGCTGAGAATAATACAACGCCGCCTATACCGGATGAGGACGAAGAGGATCCACCTATGGACTGGGATCTGCGGACTGCGGAAGAAAGAGCCTTGGATGCTGCCAGCACAGAACGCGGACGGAGCATGGAAGGTCATAACTCCATGGGAAAGAGAAGCTACTCACGTATTCCGCTCTCGAAGTCGAGTCCTGCGCCCATTCCGCTTGATTACATAGCAAGAAACGCTCCTCTACCCAGAAGTGCAAGCAATGGCTGGGACGAGGAGGCAATCGTATACCCCAAATCACGGAGCCGAGCTCAAAGTGCTGGAAGCCAAGTGCTTCTAGATGAATTCGACAAGTCTGGCATCACGAATACTCCAAACTCAACAGTTGTCACAACTCCCCCTCCGGGCTCACCAACCAAAGCACGTGGTCCGACGAAGGCCACCCCGACATCTCGGAAACAGTCGGTCAATGCATCCGCGCAACCACGACCTCGAACCCGTTCCGCCGCAACGCGTGATACATCATCACAACAGCGACCAGTAACCAGAAATGGGACTACTCCACCAGCTACAGCACATAAACGACCTGAGGGTGATCCGCCATGGCTAGCTACCATGTACAAACCTGATCCTCGATTACCGCCGGAGCAGCAAATGATCCCCACTCACGCTAAACGGATGATGCAAGAGCAATGGGAACGAGAAGGGAAACCCGGTGCTATTTATGACAGGGACTTCAACGTGCTGGATCCTTCCCTGCTCCGACCCAATCCGAGCCCTGACAAAGAAGCGGATATCACAGGTCAATCAACTGAACCCAGTGTCGACCGTGCAGAAGGGGTCAGTCCAAATGCTGAATGGCCGTTACGGAGCCCAAAGAGTCCGAGTCTTCAACATGGTGGTTACAGGACCACTCCCACAGTTCCTCAACACAATCCGATACCCCAACCTCAACCACCAAATGCACTGGGTGTTCAATCAACCGTGTCTGGCCCTTCTGTGCAGGAGAAAGACAAGAAAGAAGCTGGGTGCGGTTGTTGTATTATCATGTGATACCGTTGCTTATCTCCGTCTTTTCGCTTCCATAAGTAGGCGCAGTGGAGGACCTACACACAGCCGGATGGCGGGCTTTTGCCGCTTGCTGGCATCCGGCGCATGAAATGCGCTTACGAATTCGCAATTTGGTTTTTCATCTCTGCTATTCGGCGTAGCATGGAGAGCTCTTAAGCTCATACAGCAAAGTGGAGAGCAAGCAAGCGGGTTGGAGTTCTTTCACATTTTCCCGACTTCTCGATTCCCTCTCCTTCATACACGGCGAACAATTCATGATCTATGTTCGCACGTGTGGTCCTGAGCCTCATTGTCTATTTACTCTTCGAACAATGCTCTTCAGGATTATCGTGGTCGACTGATGATGGATGGTGTGGTGGAGATTTTGACTTTTTATGATATCCTGTTGCAGATGCTTGCGTCGCCCGAGTGTGATGAGTTGTTTTAAGTACGTGAATACATCAGTCTAAGTGTCAAACGCACGAAGTAAAATTAAAGGAGAATGTCATTTCATGAAATTCTGATATGATTGCTCTCTGCGTGAAATCTGGCGACCTGCGCAGGAGCAAATACGGTATGCTGCTTACTAAACCATGACCAACCACTACGGTACACGCGGAGCGGCACAATCATAGGTCGGCCGTAGCTTTTCTACCTCGTCGTAAAGTATTCGTTCCGCTACCGATAAAGTACTAGAATTCCTCTGGTCATAATGTTTAGTTGATGCCAATTCCAGTTCTCTCTTTACATTGATTGATTCTGTCTGCTCCATTATTGCCCGTTAGTACCTTCCATTGCTTGCATAGTGCTGTGTTTTGGGAGGATGAGACCACCCCACGTTTGGACTATCTGAGATACCCCATGATATTGCACGAATAGTTCTGCCACTGATTTCAAAGTTGACGATTACTCTTGGGAACTTGTTGAACCCTTTATTGCCCTCTCATGTCCGCCAATCGTCTGGTAGTCTACTACCAGACACAATTCGGCACCGACGCAGATGGAGTCCAACGATATATTTCTCCCTTGCCTCTGCGAAATCTGTGCACACATCTCATAGTCGCCGCCATCCATGTGAATGAGGAAGGCAACTCGCAAGCCGGGTCCCCTGTCATCACGCTCAATGATCAGCCCTACAACTCGCCTCTCCTCACCGCCATGTGGGCGGAGCTCTCCGAACTCAAAGACAGCGGCGTCACGCTCCTGGGAATGCTCGGAGGCGCGGCGAAGGGCTCATACGGCCTGTTGAGTCAGATGAAAGGCACTTTCGACACGTACTACCCCTACCTCTGCGCCGCGATCGTGGAGACGGGCCTTCAAGGCCTTGACCTAGATGTCGAGGAGATCGTCTCCATCGAAGACATCACGTACCTCATCCGGCGACTGAAAGAAGATTTTGGCGAAGACTTTATCATCACGCTAGCTCCTGTGGCGCCGGCCTTGACGGAGCCCGCCCGCTGGGTCCCCGGTTGGGGAAATCTCTCCGGCTTCAGCTACTTCCAGCTGGAAGAAGAGCTCGGCGAGGAAATCGCGTGGTACAACGCGCAATTCTACTGCGGATGGGGTCCGGCGTCAATGGGGGCGTATGATCGGATCATCCATGCGGGGTGGTTCCCCAGGAAGGTGGTGCTGGGGACGATGACGAACCCGGAGGATGGAGGCGGGGACCGGAGTCAATATGTGGATGTGGAGGTGGAGCTGTGCGAGCAGATCTGGGGCTTGGCCGTGAGGTATAAGGGCTTCTTTGGAGGGGTTGCGGGATGGGAGTACTGGAGGTCTTTGCCTGGTGGAAGGGAGCAGCCGTGGAAATGGGCGGAGTGTGTGAGGGATGCTATGAGGAGAGGTCTGGAAGAATGATGACAGTTGACTTGGTAGGTTAGACGAGGTGTAGAAGAAGAGATATCACGACATGCGGCACGATGTCTATATAGTAACGCATTTTTGTTAGACTCTATTGCGCCTTCTGGCCTGCCATCCCTGCAGAGATCCGCGAGCATGTAGCATAGGATACCGGAAGTCTATTTCACTTCATCCGAGAACCGGGCCACTAACGGATAACAATTGCACAGCAAACAGTAGGTTGTATTCGTAGTTCTTATGCTCTGCCTAATACAGTTGGATGCAATGCGAGAAATTATGCGCATCAGCTGCCGATGAAGGCTGAGATGGTCCGCGGAGGAAGGGGCTTTTAAATAAAACGAACTCATGCGATAAGGGTCCCCACGTGAAAATGAAGGCACAAGGATGAGATAAGCAGTCTTCTCTCACTTCCAACGGGAAGGGACAGCTAAACCTCTCTTTTAATGTGCTTACAGTGTACAGAATCAACCATGATGTTTAGAGGTGTAGTTTCTGGTCCAATTCAACATTACTATTTGTCGAAATGGATGGAAATTGATGATGGAGGGTGCACTCAAGTCCGGAGGCGGTTAGCACTGACGCTTTCGCACAGACGGCCCTTGCTTTGTTGGCCAATGATGGCGCCCGAACGGCTTGTCTGACTGTCCTCCTTCGTCCTTTCACACCTCTTGTTCCTCGACCTTTGGAGCTGTCGCAGGTTCCCCTGTCTCATCTTGAACGTTCGAGGGCCTATGTTAATTTGCACCTTGCGATAGTTTCATAAGCTGCCATCTTATTTGAGTGTTATTAGAACTCGTAGCGGAACTCTATCGCCACTTTTCTTTCGTTTGATGGTTGTTATTTGCGATGATGATGATGATAAAGACAATTTATGTTTGTCCTGGCACTCTCGCTTGAGATCAGGGTCTCTCTCCTTCGTCCAATGAGATAATGCCCTTACTGCAGTAACGATGCTGCTAGACGACCCTAGTTCCTGATGATGCGCCCGATTTGGGTCGGGCTAAACTGTAGATGTTCAAGGCAATCAGCAAGGTAGCTCGAAGCCGCGTGCTATGCCCAAGAGGTACCTGTATCTCAGGTACTCGTAGTGGGCGAATCTTTCTCCCTCTGGCTCTGGCCTGAATAACGCCAATCTGACAGCCCAGAACGACCGGTACCCATCCCCATCAACCATATCATCATCAACGACCGATTCACTCCCTCCATTCACCACACCATCTTCCTCCTTCACCCAATCTATCCTCCCTATTATCCTTCAATAAGACCTAATTTATTCCTCCAACTTCTTCGCTGATGGTTGTACGACCTGGTCTCTTGCAATCTTGATTTCTCTTACCTTTGATGCGCTGTCCGCCCTCTTGTCACTGTCAGGCGCCAACCGAGAAAGGCACTATCCTTGCACCTCCCACACACCTTCTGTCGCAGCCTCATTTCACGTCCAGGCACTCATCGAGCCTCACAGCGGTCGCCTTCTGAACAGGAGAATTCACGAACTTGCGCTCGTCAGCGGTGCACATTGGCGCGCTTCTCTGCCCCAGACCGAACTGCTGTGGACCATACAGCGACAATTGTGTCGGCCCTGGCGAACGGGTTCCAAGGTCCTCGCACAGGGTAGCTTAGCCAGCTAGGTTTGCCTGCTGCACGAGTTCGTTGGTGCCAAGCGGACATTCACACCAGGTCAGGATTGCTGGTCACCTGCAGCCAACCGGTCCCGCTTTCCGCTAACTATCGCATTTAGCAGTCTAAATACATCTGCCTGCTGGTGTGCTGCTGACTCTTGCTTGTACGACTTGAGCTGCGCCTTAGACAGCGAGACGACATTAGCTTGACTATGCTGCGCTGACCCTGAAGCCCGGAGGTGTTGGGTTTGACGTTGCTTCATCTTCTCCTGCTTCTCCCACGGCGATCCGTCTCGACGCCCACACCGACATTTGCGGAGACGATACAGATATTGTTGGGCACGACAGTCGACACGAGTATTGGTAGTGGAACACATTGTACCTTGGCCGGGTGGACACAGATAGACCGCCGTGATGAATCAGGCGAACTTCCAGAATATGGCGGGCCCTGGCATGCCCGGAGGGCAGAACCAAATGGCTCAACGACAACAGAATCCAAATCATGCCATGCAACAGAGGATTATGCAGGAGTTGTCAAGGACACATAACCCGTCAGGATGGCAGGCGGGCGTCACAGTGGAAGAGAGGACGGTAAAGATTCTGAATTTGTGAGCGGCCCCGTACCCCAGCGGCTGTCGTCATGTCGCTCCGATCATGGCGTCTTGGATAAAGGAGGCACTGACACCTCACAGAGTCACATCGTTACGACTTATAAAGCCGAATATAGAACCAGGTCAGGCAATACAGGTCGGGCTACAGTTTGAGACCAAAGAGTTCAATGAGGCTCCAGATAAGGTTTGCATGCAGACTCCTTGCCCGCATGGAGTTGAGAATTACCAGCTGACCGAACAAGGCGACTTACGAAAACAAGGTCAGAGATAAACTCAATCAGGTCCGGGAGACTCGATTACGGCAAGCTGGAGATACCCAACGTGCCCTAGCCACACCAAATCCGCAGATGCAAATGATGCAGCAGAATGGAATGCCAGATGCAATGATGCAAGGTCAACAATTCCCGCAAGGCTTTCCTCAGCAAATGCAAATGCAGATGCCTATGCAGAACATGCCAGTACAAATGCAGCAACCGCAACAGCAGATGACGTCGATGGGTATGGATGGTATGAACCTACAAGCTCCGGTACAGCAACCCCAGCAGCAGTTTCCGCCAAACATGCAGGCACAAATGCAACAACAGCAGATGCAACAACAGCAAATGCAACAGCAACAGATGCAGCAACAACGCCGGCAGGGAAACGAATCGTTCACTGCTGAAGAGAATGCGAAGATCAACTTACTGGCACAGAAGATTGCTCAGAATACTTCCAAGGTGGATATGGATCGCGTGAGGGCAAATCTCCAAAATCTACCGCCAGCTCAAAAGCAGAATATCGCGAACCAAGGCATTGACCCTCTACATTTCTTCTTCCGGCAACAAGCCATGAAGCAGTACAAAATGCAGAAAGAGAAGGCACAAGCAGCGCAATTTGCTCAACAGCAGGCGGCAATGGCTAATGGTATGAATGGGATACCGGGACAGCAGCGACCAATGGGTCAAATGCCGATGACCGGTCAAGCGGGACCGATGCCGAACGGTGGTCAAAATTTTCCCAATTTCGTTGGTGACATGGAGAGCTTGGTAGGACAACAGCAGGCAGAAGCTATGCGGTCCGCGGAGGCTGGGCAATTGGTGGTGCCAGCAAGCAACAGCCAACGGATGACTCCCCAACAGATGGCTGCGTTTCAACAGCAGAGGCAGGCCCAGCCTGGACAACCGGCTCAACAAGTCCCGCCGCAAATGCGGAATCAACAAGGGATGGTACAACCACCCCAAGGCCAACAATTCTTCAACCCGCAGGCACAGCAGGACATGCAGCAATTACAGGCCCAGCAGGCGCAAGTAAGGGCGCAACAACAAGCGCAAGCACAAGCCCAGGCGCAACAAGCCCAGGCACGAGCACAAGCGGCACAGGCGCAAGCGCAAGCGCAGGCTCAAGCCCAAGTTCAAGCCCAGGCCCAAGCACAGGCACAAGCACAAGCACAAGCACAAGCGCAGGCACAGGCACAGGCACAGGCCCAGGCCCAGGCTCAAGCGCAAGCCCAGGCACAAGCCCAGGCACAAGCTCAAGCGCAAGCCCAAGGCCAGATGGCTCTACAGGGCCAGCCTGGAGGTATCAATGGGTTCCCTCAAGGAAGACCTAGCCAAAGTCCGGCAATGTCTATGTTGAACCAGCCACTGAAACCGCCCGGTCAGCCACAGCCCGCTCCTACGACACCCCAACAACAGCGAGCTCAGCCAATGGCTCCTTCGCTAAGCCAGCAATCTGTTCAACAGCAACAGCAGCAGCTGGCGGCTCAACAAGCCTCACAACGGAGCACACCCGTACCTCAAAACATGCCTGTCCCTGGGCCTGTAGTTCAGAGGCCTATACCTCCAAATATGGATCCACGGATGAGACAGCAGTTGATGCAGCTTCCAGAAGAGCAAAGGAATATGTTATTGGCAAATTGGGAAGCTAAGCAGAGGCAAGCGATGCAAGCGACTCAGCAGATGCCTAGGCAAGGGCTAGCAGTGCCGATGCCTCCTGGTTCAATGCCTCCCGGCTCATTGCCTGGCCAGCAGCCCATGATGCAACCAGGACAACCAATGCCACCGCAACCCATGCAGCCAGGACAGATGCCAAATCAGTTTCCGGGAGCTCCGAATCCCAATTTTCCCCAACGACCAGGATCAGCCCAGCAGCAGATGCCTCGAGGTCAAATGAACCCCCAACAGATTCAGCAGGCACAACAGCAGCGTATGCAGCAACAGCAACAACAGCTTATGCAACAACGCCAACAACAAGCGCAGAAGCAGGCTACGCAGGTCGCCATGCAGTCCATGACTCCCGAAAGGGTCAGGGAGATGGATCTAAAAGAGTTTCCTAGGAATATCCTCAATTCTCATGGTAATCCGAATTTCCAGGTCCCTGATACCGTGAAGACTTGGGGCCAACTGAAGGAATGGGTTGCACGGAATCCCCAGAACATGCCGGCGGCCAGCCTGGAGAAGTTGAAGGGTCTGCAGGGACTGCATTGGATGAATATTTCGAATCCGCAACGGCAGAATCAGGGTCAGAGGCAGCAGTTCCCAATGCCTCCAGGTTCCGTGCCACAACAGGTTGCCGGTCAAGCACCACCGGCACAGATGGTTCCTCAGGGGATGCAAGGTCAAATACCGCAAGCACAAATGCGGGGACCACGGCAGATGCCTCCTGGAATGCCTCAGATACCCATACCGACCGCAGAAGAGGTTGCGAGTGCACGAACGAAATTACCAGACAGAATGAAAAACCTTCCTGACGATCAGGTTAGGAAGATTATCATGGAGACAAAGCATAGAAATGCTATGATGGCAGCTGGTCAACAGGTCCAGGCTCAGCAACTCAACCCACAACAAGCTGCTGCTCAGCAGCATGCTGCTGCTTTGAGAGCTCAACAACAGCAGCAGCAACAATTACAGCATCAACAACAGCAGCAAGCCCAGCAAATGCAACAGCAGGCCAACCAAGGAATGAATGGACAGCAGTTCCAGCAACAACCAGCTCCGCAGCAAGCACAACAGCAACCTGCTCCCGCACAGAATAACAAAGGAGCAAAGGCTCGCGCGAATCAACCCAACCGTGGACCTACGCAGACAGCAGCGCAGAACCAGCAACAAAAGCAAGGTGTTAAGCGTGCCAGTCCTGATCCGGATGTCGTGGAAGTTCCAAATCCTAACCAACAACGTTCGCAACAACCTGCACCTGCAACGAACATGATTGCAGCTCAGCAAGGTTCCGGTATTCCCCGGTACACTCCCGAACAAATTGCGGCTATGACGCCGGCGCAACGAGAGCAGATACATGCGAGGATGAGAGCACAGGCAGTACAACAAGCTGCTGCCCAGGCGGGCATGCAACAGTCAGCTGCACCGCCTAAGGGAGCGAATAGTGTGGAAGAGAAGGCGAAGAGAGAAGCTCGACTGCAGCAACTATATGAGGATGTGCTTCGAAGTACTCCGAGACGCGCTCCTGTCAAGATGACGCCAGAAGCCCGACAGGAAATGGTCCAGAAACTTGCGGAATCTCATGACATGTTGAGGAGGTCTGAACAGTCAATGCCGGTATTTATGATGTTCAGCGAAGAGAATACTACAAAGGAACTCATCCGCTGCCGCTTACTTTTGGAGCAGCAGTTCAAGGACAAGCAAATAAATCCTGTGGATGCGTTCACGATATCTCCGGAGGAGTTGGATACTTGTTTGGGCAGGCTGAAGAAGTGCTTCAACTTTGTCATGCAAAAGGTAATGCAGCAGCAGAAGAGTCGTCAACAACAGGTGGCCCAACAGCAACCTCCTCAACAGTCTCAGCAACAATTACCGATCGATGGCCCAGGCCATCAGCTGAGTGCCGCCAATCTCAAGCAACAGCAAGCTGCTCTCAACATGCAGAGACAGCAATCCTCGCAAAAGCAGAACTACAAGGTTCCACCTGCTCCTACCACGTCTCAACCCCCCTTCCCACTTGGCGCCTCATCTCCGCAGGGTGTCCCGCAGTTCTATGGTCCTACGGATTTGACCCCTGACAAACTGAAATTTCCGCCTAACAAGAGGAGGAGAGGTAACCAGCCAGGAAGCACGGCTTCTACCCCTGTGCAGATCGACGCATCGCCGCAGGTCGGAAAGGCTGTTCTGCCAGAAGCCAAGAAAGAGCATGAGACCATCAAGCAGTCAATTGAAATCATGCAATGTCCCGTTGATGGATGTGGCTTTAGGGCGGAAGGTGCGAATGCTCATGTTACATTGGCTGAACATACCGCGGAAGCACATGAGATCAAAGAGGGTGATGTGGAGGATCCTTTGAAGTATGCCTTGGAGGCGATGGCAGAGGGCCTTGGTCTGAACAAGGATGGCACGCCCAAAGCGCCCAAAGAAGATGCAAATGCTGCCAACAAGGGTGCGCTGGCTAAAGCGGCAGCTGGAAAGAACCTGGCTGTACCAACAGATATCAAACAAGAAGCCGGTACCCCTAACAAAGCCAACGCCGATGCTTCAAGGACGCCTCAAGCAGCGACTACGGCGCAAGGTCAAGTGAAGACGGAAGACAATGCAAAGCCCACGGTGCAACTTCCAACACCTCCGAACCTCTGGGCGGAGTCAAGCATTGCTCCTGAAGATCTAGTCCAGTGTTTCAAGGGCCTGGATGATTTTAAGAATATTGGATCCTTTAAGAAGATGCAACCGCAATCACAGGCACCGTCGCTAACGCCGCCATCAACAAAGGATGACGTGAACTCCTCTCCATCCAGGGCTTCGGACATCGCGGAAAATGATGCATTGCGCATCACAATCGCGGCGGACTTCGACCCAGACTGGTACATGGATATCCCGGATTGGGGACTACGCACGCTAGACTTGGGAACTCAGCCATTTCATGTGGTGGGACCCGGAGCCGCTGGTAATGTTGACTCGGGCGCCGTCAAGCCATCGGAAAAGATGGACACTCTAGCGGATGCAGATGCCGACGGGGATCTGTTCTTGGGAGACGTGCCTGCCAAGGATATTTTCGATATGAGCTGGGATGAAGCCTTTGGATCGAACAGCGAGTTGGATGGATTCGGTGGAGCAAGTGAGGGATGGGATGGGTCGCTATTCCAGGACTGGGGTTCGTGATATCGCGTACACAGGGTCAATATGACGACAGCGCTTGTTGAAGAGGGCTCAAGCAGCGAATCACAGTCATGATGAAGCCTCCAGAACGCCGACTGGATATCTGCAAGCAAAAAGGCGACGGTCGAATTTTGATATCTTGAAGTTTTGGATTTTTCTCGGTGTCAAGGGGTCAAGAAGGCGCAGCGGGGTCAAAGATGGTGGGGAAGACGTTTTCATGTCCATTTGGTGAAGAATGTGCTTCTTTTTTTTCTTTTTTTGTTTTATTGAAGTCAATACCCGTGCATTCTGATGGAGTGGATCTTGCTGCGCTGGGATCTAGAGGTTGGTTGGGATGGGATGGGATGGGATTTAGGATATGAATCATTTTATTTTTGAGGGGGTAAAAGCGACTGTCTTTTATCATATGAGCCTGAATGATGTCGCCATGATTTTTGATATGATTTCTTCCAGGTTTAGAGAGGTGCGGAAATGATAAGATGTGATTTTGAAGCTGAAATTTGGTCTGGAGGTATGTAGATGGATGTGATGCGATGTGTTCGTGTAATTTGTGACTGTTATTAAATCGCCCATCCATGTGCCGATGATCCGATTAATGCCCTTTCTAACAGCAGCTGTAGAAGATCCCAGGGAATTGACCACAAGTTTGGTGAAGCAAGCTGTTGGTTACTTTCGAGGTCGGCACCCCTCTATAGCAGGATGCAATGCACCAGTTCAATGTGGGGAAGAGGATTATGTCAATGGAATGGAACAAAACAACGCGTGTGCGGCGGAATAGAAGAAGGGATGTTTGCCCTGTTTGCGAGCCCTGAATTTTTCCGGGGTTAGGGGATAAAAAGGGTGGTGCGGATAGACCCGCGCGTCGTTTCGCACATTTTCCTGGACTGCAGTTTGGTTCAGGGTCGGCAACCCCCTGTTTATGGCTGGGCGAGCTGGGCTCAGGGGTTCAGCCAGTTCGCGCTACCAGAGTTGTGGTCGCGATGCGCAGATGCGCTAAAGCCCCGTAGCCGATGCGTGAGTGCGTGGGCGGACGTGCTGCATCATTTCTGGAGACGAGACGAGACGAGACCGAAGCGTGCACGCGACGGGTTGTGTACGAGTACCTAACAAGCTGCTTTACCTTACTGGAGTGAGGTACGCTACAGCGATACATAGCACGCAGACACGCATACCGTACATTCATAGCTCTGGTCTGAGTCTACCCTCCTCCTCTCTCTCCTCACTCGACATACACGTCTCTATTCCGTCGCGCCCTGCAGGTACAATTGATTTATTTATTCAAGTATTCATTAGACTTTGGCGTCAATTGCCTGCTTGAGTACTTTGTTTGTCTGCGGAGAAGCAGAGCGGGAGATAGATACTGTTTGGTGCGTGGCGGACAGCTCGCCCACGCGTGCATAGAGACGTGAACACATCTCCATTGCCACGACCTGTCTTTACCGGCTTGAGGATCTCACAGACGCCGTGTTTGTTCTTTGGTCGTCTGCCAGAGAGGTTTTGAAGCTCTGCTCCCGTTCTTGACGTCGCCGCCGCATTGCAGAGGGGGTGCTTGTTTACCGTGGCCCGCAACGACTAAAGCATACACACCTCCGTTCCACCACACGCCAATCGGCCACGCTCGCTGCAGGAGCAATTCTTGGAGAAGGGCAAAATATACTGTTGACTATCCAAGAGCACCAACACCATGGCTATCCTCACACCGACCAAACCACACGCGCAACGCCTGCCCCTCGGTGCGCTGCCGGTTAACACGACCACGCCCACGGGCACACCGAAAAAGATTCGGACACTGGACCTGAAAGCTGAGAAGGCGACGCTTCAGGAAGAACAGAGGCAAGAGTGGATAACGCAGTTGCATGATGCAGTTGAGACAGGGAAGGAGCTGAAGGGCGTCAAGAGACCCTTTGAGGCCGTGGATGCTGAGGTGTGCTTGGGGGATGTGGTTGAAGAGAAGAAGGTTAAAGCGGATGTTGAGAATATCAGCGATGATGGGGATGAGATAGAAGAGCTTGGAGAGCAGGGCATGGATGTCGACGAGCTCGACGGTCAAGAGAGCCGTGGCCCTGCCATCGTAATTGACCTTGAGGTGTGTCCTTCCGCTGATGACCATGCTATGATGACCTGGCTGACATCCGACCTTGCTTAGGAGGCACAGTCGGATATCAGCATACCAAGTGACCTATCAAGCCAAAGCCACAACCTTGACGCCGGCCACCCAATTGCCGAATCACAGCGGAGCTTCGCGAGCTTGATCAACTACTCGCAAACAACGGATACGGGCGGGCTCACGAGCAGTGCGGAGTGCCTTGCTGAAACATCAGCAACTCCAACAATGAGGGACGAGGACGACTCGATGAAGGAGGAGCAAAATGCAGCTTCTCCGCCATTATCGGTATGTCACGAGCCTCGTCGTTGAAATTAGGGGAAGATTCACTGACATTTCTGAACTTAGCATGCTGAAACACTCCGCCTACGCCTCCGTATTGCCATGTTCAAAGTCCGTACTGGCCAGACCTCTGTCCCATTCGACAAGCTGCAGGTATCACCGAGATCCGCTATAAACTCATCCTGTACGCACGCGCATCCCACCACGTCGACGCTCGATCCCGGTCCTACATCCGCTCCTCGCACGCTTCTTCCATCTCCGCTTCTCGACAACGAGACCAGCTCAAGTCACGGCGACGTGCCTCCGAGCTCACCACCGGCCAATGCGCTGACTTCACTGAAGGCTGTGCACCGAACACCACTGAGCAGATTTCGCACAAACTTTGATGAGGAAGGCGATAGTGATGAGGCTATAGCAGCGAGAGAACTCTATCTCCGACGGAGGTATGGAATCCCAGACGATGAAGATGTGGATGTTCAGAGGGTGGAACGAGAGGTGGATCTTACGAGCAGTGTAGTCAAGGGACGAGCAGCGAACGGGCTCTTGGAATTGATGGGAAGAGGTTGCTAAGGTTACGCTCCCTTTCTCGACTTGTTAATTCGAATTTGTCTTCCGTTGAAGACTGAGGCGAAGGCATTGGTGCTATTGTTGCTTGAATGCATGGTATGGCCAACAAAAACATGGAATGGTTCCTCGCTCTTCGCTTTTGTTTTGTCTGCGAAGACTGCGAGTGTACAAGGACGGCGTCTCCGGCGTATTATTGGATTTGGATTGATGCTACTATTGTGCCTGCTGCTCTTTGCTGTCGTTGCATTTGCATTGGGAACCAGAAAGGAAACCTTGGGCAAGAGCTTTTGGCTGGCATATCTCTTCTTCTTCTTCTGCTGAATTGGAGGATGTGAGCATTGTCGGGGAGCTGCGTGAGAAGCGGCGGTGATTGACGGGCTTGTTGCTGTTGCATACCATGCATGACAGGAAAGGATGGGTAGAAGAGAGCCATGAGGGCATTGAAGAGGAACAGCGTAGGAGGGCTGGGAAAGCTCAGGTGGCTGTTCATGATCAGCGGATCGGCTGTTACGGGCTTGGTGTGTGCATAGATCGGATAGATTGAGAGGCTTCAATGGAGAAGAAGAGTGCTATAACGTAACTAGCCGATGTGCAGTGTTATCCTTGCTTTGGAGAGAGGCTGTAGTGGGCTTTGATGTAGATGCCATGCCATCTGTCTTCACCACCGGATTCGATGTCAATACGGATGGGTCTGCCTTGGGCTCTGATTGCACGTGTATAAGGATTTATCCCAAATGATCTGTCCATTTGATGAGTCTCGAGAGCGGATGTTGATTGGTCCACAGTTCGCGATTTGTGATCACTGGGTCAGTGCGGACTTTGTGGGGTAACAGCCGCGGCTTACTCAGCCCGGACCCCTACCTGACGCAACGTCAACTCCGCGTCCGGAAGCGGAGGCCAATAGCACAAAGAGACCACAACGACTGGGTTTCTGCAACTACTCCTGCTCCTTTCCGCATTATACGAACATGTGTTGAGGCCAGGCGATTTGTGCCTCTGCCTTACCTTCCTGCGGTGTATAACGATATGTCCATCGGCGTTCTTGGAGTGGGTACCTTAGACAGCGAACATGGCGGCCGGGGCGCTCATCCCGTTCTTGGTGACAATGATGCTCGTCACTGGGGTGTGTAATACGCTGCTCTCGAAGTATCAGGTATGTTTCTACCGTCCCAAAGGTTCAGGATGGTTTCTGACAGAAAGCAGGATATGCAATGTGTGGGCAACTGTCATGATCCCGACCCGAAGAGGCAGCGACTGTTCGAGCAGCCTGTCATTCAAACGTATGTTTCCCGGGTTCTCCATACGATCCAACTCTGACAATCCTAGGGCCCAAATGTTCGTCGGTGAAATGGGCTGCTGGCTCGTCGTCTTTGGCTCATACATCTACTACCGCTTCTTCCCACAACCCACCTACACCCCCGTGCCCGCCAGCGCCGAAGACACCGCAGCCGAAGACGAAGCGCTCCTCTCGCGCCGTTCCTCCACCGACATCCCCAACCCCGTTGCCAAACCTCTCGTACCCTCACATCCCGAACGGCGGCCGCTGACGTCATGGCGGGTTATACTGCTTGCTCTCCCAGCGTGCTGCGATATTGCCGGGACCACGTTGATGAATGTCGGCTTGCTCTTCGTGGCGGCAAGTATATACCAGATGACGCGTGGAGCGCTGGTGCTGTTCGTGGGCTGCTTCAGCGTGATTTTCCTAGGGCGCAGGGTCTGGCTGTACCAGTGGTTCGCGCTTGTGGTCGTCGTGCTGGGAGTCGGGATCGTGGGCCTGGCGGGCGCGATATGGAACCGCAAATCGGCGCCATCACCGGACGAGCAGAGCTTGCATGATGTGACGGGCTTGATGTTCCGCACGGTCGTCGAGCACCCTGCCACCACGGACGCGCTCAAGACGATCATCGGGGTGCTGCTGATTGCGGGCGCGCAGATCTTCACGGCCACGCAGTTCGTGCTGGAAGAATGGATCCTGGAGAATTACGCGCTGGAGCCGCTGAAAGTCGTGGGCTGGGAGGGTATATTCGGGTTTCTGGTGACGGTGCTAGGCATGATCATCATGTACTTCGCGGTCGGAAGAACCGAGAGCGGCCGTTATGGCTACTTCGATGCCAGCGAGGGATGGAGAGAACTAACGCATTACCGCGCCATTGCCGTGTCCAGCGTGCTCATCATGATCAGCATCGGGTAAGCCCCCACCCCTCCAAACCTTCTCCCTCCCTCCTGCCTGAGCTTCCAACTAACCCACCCGTGCGACCAACCAGGGGCTTCAACTTCTTCGGCCTCTCAGTGACACGCTCGGTATCCGCCACGGCGCGCTCTACCATCGACACGTGCCGCACGCTGTTCATCTGGCTCGTCTCGCTGGGCCTGGGCTGGGAGAGCTTCAAGTGGTTGCAAGTCGTTGGGTTCGTGTTGCTGGTCTATGGCACGTTCCTGTTTAATGATATTGTTGCCCCGCCGTTGAGGGCGTGTGTGCCTCCGCCGGAGAAGAAGGCCGGGGGACAGGGCAGGGGTGGGCTGGAGGAGTTGTTGCCTGAGGAGCCGATTGAGCATGTTTAGGCTGGGTTGGAGGGGTGTGGTGGAGGAGAAGGGAGGGAGGTGTGGAGGGGTCGGGCTGGGGATGGGGCCGAGCGGAGGTAGAGATGGAAGGGATGTTATAGGGTTCTTTCTGTGTTTGCAAGCATCGTCCCGAGGGTGCCCGGATCCTCTCTTCTCATCAGCATATTTGTTTCTTTCATCAGATGCACACCATCGCGGGGTTAACGGCGTTCCTATAGCTGGCCGGGCGTTGATTGCATATCCCTGTTGGCTAGGTACTTATATGCATCTCCTCCCTGTGCGCATGCATGTATCTCTGCTGTTCAATCTGGGAAATAACCCTTTGCAATGCAAATGAAAGAAGAGACTTTAACTGAACTGTATATGTACAGTTCTGATCTCCGGTCTATGGATCTGTGTTTTTTCGTGTAGCTCTACCTGCTGCGGCGGGACGGGGGAGTGATAAGCTTCGTGTGTCATCTGCCCGTCCCTGCCTCACTTTTGCTTGCCCTGCTAGTCTCGGGCCATTTCCGGCATCTTCCCTCCGCTCCCTCTTTGTGCTGATTTTTCTTGCATGTTGTTTCAACTATTGGCTTTTGGAGACTAAGGCCGGGCCGGAGCTGAGAAGGCTTGCGAGGCTGGCTAGCCTCGAAAGAAAGCGCGAATGTGACGACGGTACTCGGCGTAGATCACTTCCAACAAAGCATCGAGGTTCAAGGGTATTGATCCATTTCAACAATAATGTCTAGAGCTCTGTCAAAGAAAAGACGAACGCTGCCGCACGGGGGCTGTATGCAATATGCAAGCATGTTCGGAAATCCAAGTACGCCGTAAACTCCTTATCCCTTCGCCGTAGGGACTTCCACCACTTCTCTCCGGCTAGCAAGCCACAGGAGCCACCGCAATCTCATGCTCATGCTCATGCCCATGCCCATGCCCATGCTCATGCTCATGCATCATTCCGTCCGTATGCCACTGGACTAGGGCCCTATGCCCACTAAACGCCCTCCCTCTGCAGCTCCGGCCACCCTGCAGCAAACCATGACCCCTTTCTATCCAGCAGGACTGGTGTCCATCTCACTATCTCAACCCAAGGCAAGCACCCCCGCCCGCAAGCACCCCCGCACGCACACAACACCCCTCCAGAACCTTCCAACGAGTCGTCACTGCCTACGCGCCGGAAGACGGGAAATCATTCGGCCAGCAGCGCTCCTTGGGCCAGAGCTTGGCGTCGTGCGTCTCGGCGTGCACCTCGAGCTGTTTCAGGTTCGTGTTGACGATCTCTTTGCGACAGTTGGCGCACTATCACGGCCCAATCGCCAACGTCAGTTCTGTGGTAAAGTATTCAAGGGGTTGTTCGCCGGGTTGTGGGAAGAGAGACAGAGAAAGGAGGGGAAAGGGGATGGCCAGGGCGGGGGAAAGGCAGGGCCAGGGCGGGGGAAGGTAGATAGGGGGGAAGGGAGATAGGGGACAAGGGGGGCAGGGAGGAGTGCGTACGATGCTGGTGGGCTTGGGTGCCTTGACGGGGTTGCCATTGGCTTTCTTGGGCGTGCGTGTGCCGTCGGCGTCGCCTTTGGCTTGTTCGCGCTTGCGCTGTCGAGGAGCAGATCGTGTTAGCTTGGGTATTGCCCAATGGGGAGGGAGGGATTGAGCGGTGAGCGAGAAAGCAGGAGGGCGTACGCGATCTTTCGTGATGGGCATCTTGCGTTATGGGTGCTGAGGTAGCAGTTGCTAATGTTTCTCCTGGCTGCAAGCTTAGGAGCAATGAGAGTGTCGAGCGCTGCGTGCTCCCAGGTGAGAACAGCGTGTGATGGTGAGGCGCGGTGGAAGTTTTCCGGTACGGTGAAGAGTGGTGTTCTGGAATCTCGGAAGAACTCGAGTTTTGCCCGTGCGCAAGGCTCTTTTCCTTAGCGCGATTTGCGTCTGATAAACGCTGCACTGCGGCACGTCCGGAGCGGAAGGGGGGATATTCCGGATGCCGATAAGGGTCTCTTCACCTTGATGATTGAGGTGATGACGGTTTCTGGTTGCAGGAGAAAATAAGGACCACCTAGCTAGGTATTTTGTGATGCTGTTGCTGTTAAATTCGTCGACTCAATCTGCGGTGTGAATTATGTCAACAATTTTCTCTGGCTATGAGGTTCCGCTTTGGCATTGTACAATTGCTCCCCAGCCCAAGGCACATTGCCATCCTCCATGCCTTTTATGACCACAGAAAAGACTCGATCTGATCCATGGTAGAATATTCGACTCACGGTGTCTCTTCTTCGACTTACAATAGATGGAGACAGCTGTTTGCTTGAAAGTCCTGATAGAAGGATCACGTGAAAACAAAAGAAGCGACTGGACCCTGGATCTCGGTACCGGCGCCATCACATGCATATCTCACATGTCAGCCATTACGCCAAGCGAACTACCTTAGTTGTGGAGTCGGCCGACGAAAGTCACACCACGCAGCCTTCCACTTTCTCTCACACTTACTGCTTGCGACGTGTCTGGACCATGGTAGAGCACATATTCAGTCATGGAACGAGAGGAGCAGCCTACCAGGGTCCTCGGTCCCCAGATTTGTAGTTTGTTTGACATGTGCGGGTCTCCATGCCGTAATTTAAAGCCTGCGTCATCACCATCTGCAGAACCTGTGTATACAATCTTCAAGAAAGTTTCAATAACTCAAATAATTCACCTCAAAGAAAAGCATAACCAAGCATCAAAATCATGACATCACACAAGACACATCGCAATCCAGAGCGCACACATGCCTACCTCGTAGGCGGGGGCATCGCCTCCCTCGCAGCCGCCGCGCATCTCCTCCTCGACGCCCACGTGCCTCCCTCCCAGATCCACATCCTCGAAGCTGGCGATCTGCCCGGGGGTTCCATGAACGGCGCCGGCGACCCGCACGCGGGGTACATCGCGCGCGGCGGGCGCATGCTGAACTTCACGTACCTGTGCACCTACTCTTTGCTCTCGCGCATACCCAGCCTGACGGACGAGAACAAGACGGTCATGGACGAGATCCGAGAGTTTAACAAAGTCCACAAGACGCATGCGAATGCGCGGCTGGTGGCGAAGGGGGAAGATGGGAAGCCGGAGATCGTGCCGTATAGGAGTTTGGGGTTGAGCGCGAAGGATAAACTGGATTTGGTGGAGATGACGGTGCAGAGTGAGGATAGCCTCGGGGTGAAGAGGATTGAGGATTGCTTTGAGCCGCATTTTTTTATGACGGATTTTTGGTTCATGTGGGCTACGACGTAAGTATATATACGCAGTTGCCACCACATTCGGCATGTCAGACAACGTCGAATTTGCTTACCCGTGCTAGGTTCGCTTTTCAGCCGTGGCACAGTGCTGTTGAATTCAGGAGATATCTCCATCGCTTCATTCAGGAGTTTCCGCGGATTCGTTCATTAGCTGGCGTGGACCGCACACCCTATAATCAATACGACAGCATTATTCTTCCATTAATCACCTTCCTCACGTCGAAATGTGTCGACTTTCAAACACGTATGTCAAAGCTCCGTGTATTCAACAGAGCGGTCTTGTCTAACGTCAAGCAAGATACTGTTGTTCGTGACCTGGCTTTCGCCCACTCTGATCAAACCATAGTCGAAGAGATCCATCTCGAGCACGAAGGCGAATTCAACATCATCTACGTCAAGCCCGAAGACGTCGTCTTTGTCACCCTAGGGTATGCTCCAGCCTCCCAGTGCATCAAAATCAAGAGAACAAAGCTAACAACCCCGCAGCAGCATGACATCCGGGTCTTCGCTCGGCAGCAACACCACTCCTCCAGCCGAAGACTGGTCCCTCGACCCCTCATGGGAGCTATGGCAAAACATCGCCGCCAAGCGGAATTCGCTGGGGAACCCGAAAAACTTCTGCAGTCGCGTTCCAGAATCGGACTGGCTCTCTTTCACAGTCACCTTAAAAGACCCCACCTTCATCGAGCTGTACGAGAAATGGTCCAACAACGAACCCGGCACGGGCGCGCTGGTCACGTTCAAAGACAGCGCGTGGCTTATGAGGTACGCCTCCCTTCTCCGCTACTATCCCCCAATCTCCATCATCCCACCCGGGCGGACTGACTGACTGACTAAATCCCGCCACAACAGCATCGTCGTGCCCCACCAGCCACACTTTCTCAACCAGCCCTCCGACGTGACCGTCTTCTGGGGCTACGGGCTCTTCCCCTCCCACCAAGGCGACTACGTCCACAAACCCATGACCTCGTGCAGCGGGCACGAGATCCTGCTCGAACTCCTTTCGCACCTCTCCTTCCCGTCCAGCATCGCCGACAGCGCCGTGTGCATCCCCGCGAACCTGCCCTTCATCACATCGCAATTCCTGACTCGCTGCAAGAGCGACAGACCGCCTGTGGTGCCGCGGGAGAGCGTGAATCTGGCGTGTCTAGGCCAGTTTGTGGAGATTGCCGATGATGTGGTCTTTACAGTTGAGTATAGTGTTAGAGGAGCGGGCATGGCGGTCAGGGAGTTGATGGGTGTGGATGTTAAGGTGCCGAGGGTTTATAGGGGCGAACATGATCTGGGCACGATGTTTCAGGTGCTGAAGACGTTGATTGTTTAGGGTGCTTTGGGGGATGGGGGAGGGGATGTGGTGAGGGGTGATGAGAGATTGGGTTGGGAAGGCTTTTGGGGAGCTGAGTTGGAAGGTGTGCTTGAGTGTTTGGATCAGGGAATGTATATGGAACGTATACTCAGGAAATAAGTTACCAGGCCTCTGAACCCCGAACGCCTTGCCAGGCTTCGCAATTCCTAGTTTGGATATCCGTAAGTGGACGGAAACTGAAGACACCATAGATACCCTTTAACTGGAGAGACTCTGTACGTATAAAGTGTCGTAGAGATTAACACCATGACTCCTCTCCACTTCTCTGATCTGGGCTAAATATAATTGCTTTATGTTACTGGTTCGAGATATAGCAATAATCTATATAACTGGAGATGACGGATGATGTGGGGCAACCCCACGGACAGGATCTGGCCCTGCATAGTGTGGGGTATCACAGTGTGTCCAGAAAACACGCATGAACTTCAAGCACCTTTTCAATAAAATAAAAATAAGATATAAACACATCACCAAGCCGTCAATCTGTTGGCATACGAAGAGCCAAAGACCGACCTCCCCATGGATCCACCACCGCCGCCAGGCTCAGAGCCAGAAATCCACACGCGCTCCTCGCCCTCGTACACCACGCACCTAAGCCGGTTCTTCAACGCGGCCCTCCCTCCCTCTCGTCCCTCACTCATAATCCGGCCCGCCACAACCGCCGACGTCGTCTGGGCCATGCAGTACGCGCGAACGCACTCTCTGCGCATCGGCGTGCGCTCCGGCGGGCACCTCTTCCCCTGCAGCGCGCTTCTCTCCAACGGGCTGCTACTGGACCTCTCACTACTGAACACGCTCTCCTACTCCCCCTCCACGGGCACCGTATCCTTCGGGCCGGGCGTGCGCGGGCGGGACATGGGCACCTTCATGGCGGCGCGAGGGCGGTTTTTCCCGCATGGCCACTCGCCGACTGTGGGCATGGGCGGGTTCCTGCTGGCTGGCGGGCAGGGCTGGTTCATGCGCGCGTGGGGCGCGACGTGCGAGTCGTGGATTGAGAAGATGGAGGTCGTGATGCCGGACGGGAGCGTGCTTGTTGCGAGCGAGGAAGAGAATAGCGATGTGTTCTGGGCGGCCAGGGGCAGCGGGCAGGCGCTTTTTGGGGTGGTGACGCGGTTTTGGGGGCGGACGATGGAGAGGAGGAGGGTCTGGCATCGCACGCTTGTGATGAGTGTTGGAGAGGGTGAGCAGACGCGGGAGAGGGTTGCGCGGGTGTTGGAATGGGCGATGCAAGCGGTGGAGAAGATCCCCGAGAAGAGCCCGACGGATGCGGCGCTGGTTACGTTTTATAGGGATAAGTATGAGGAGAAGAGGGGTGATGAGGTGCAGGATAGGACGCTGATGGTGGTGCTGGAGGCTCTGGCGTATACGCACACGAAGGAAGAGGCGGAGGGATATCTGAGTGCGTTTGGCGATGTGCCTGAGCAACTGAAGGAAATGGTTCTGCAAGTCGTCGATGTGGCTGAAGCGACATGGGACGAGTTGTTTGTGGCGCAGGACGCTCTCAATCCTTCCGGCAAGGGCGAGAGATGGCAGTGCGACAGTATCTTGAGCGATCCAAAGGTGCCCAGGAAGCAGGTCAGCCGCATTCGACCTTGTCCGCGATGGTGTGAATTTGCTGACACTGTAACAGCTGATCAGGTCGATCCTACCAGCCATGACAGACTTACCCAGTCGACGCTCCATCGGCTGCATTGCCTTTGCAGATATATATCCCGACGAGAAGAAACAAGCATTCAGCCTTCCGCAGCAATACTACATCGCCAGCATGACATGTTGGACGGACCCAACGTGGGACGGGAAGATGCGGGCTTGGATGCGCGACGTCTTCGCCGAGGCAGAGAAGGTCGCCGTCGGGACATACATCGCAGATTTCGACGTCAATCAAAGACTTCCAAAGGTAAATCGAGATCATGGTTCTGAACCATTTGAATAAGGCCGGGGGCGCTAATAGCATGTAGGTCATGACAGATAATGCATTGAGACGGTTCCTCGAGATACGGAAGAAATGGGACCCAGAAGAGAAGTTCCCCAATTACAAGGGCATTGCTGCGACTCTGGAAGGCCGTGGTGTCTCTTCTCGTCTTTAGATCTTAGCAGCACTCGTTCTTGGCCACTGTAACGTACGAAGAGCTTGCGAGATACCTTGTCTTTTTCATTTGCCTTTCGAAAAATACTTGATTGAGCCAATATCTTGAAATATCAGCGCCCACATTCCCTGGGAATTTCAAGCATCCTTGGCCATCCCAGCTCCAGCCTCATCCGGATCCGTGGTAAGTGTCTGGTTTTGACTGCCGATTGCTGTGGTGCAATTATTAATTCCAGCTCCATCGTCCTGATTCCCGATACCCATCGTCTTGCCACCAAGGGTAACGTATTACGGGGTGGTTGCATGGAGGAACTGTCTCTGGGATTCCACCCTTCTTCGGAATTTGTGCACGCCCCACTGGTCGAATATCTTGCCAAGCACGCATTCATGCCATAGTTTCTTCGCTGGTGTCCAGGTCATAGTCATCAAAGGATCCATATTTTGAGCGGTCTAGATCTTGTATCCTGCGCTGGCGAAGGTACCAAAGCCTGCGTGACTTCGAAGACAGATCATCCTTCGGGTCACGCTCTGGAAACGAAGGCTGGCAAGTGGCAGTGATTCCTGTAAACTTGAGACCTGCTAAGATATCTGAGAAAAGGAGAGATCGTTCGTGGCCCAAGGCCGGCATCCAGTTAGTCGTCTCCTGATTCGGTCCTTTGCCAAGGCAGTATGGGTATGCCTCTATCATAGCTCCAGTCTCACGGACTTGGATACTGAACCGTCCGTTGTATAGATATTTCTTGAGAGTGTAACCCCTCATCAAGCGGATATTGCGAAGAGCGTAGTCTCTCAACCCTCGACTCACTTTCGCACATGCCCGGTATGTTTCATCATCCATGTGGTCCATTACGGCTTGGCATACCTCCAAAGGGAGCCTTGAAGCGTTCGGTGGTGCTGGTCGAAGCACTCGTTTCACAGCTCCCTCAAACAGATGGACGAGTGCATTGAAGCCCGGAGAGAAGGATGATACCATGACAGCGAACTTATCGGGGTTCTTGTCCTCCGCACCATTAGCGCCACTTTGCGTATGTTCCGTTGATCTACCCGGGATGGAGGATGGGCCCTTTGCTTTCTCTGACACCCGCTTCCCATATGATGTGCCAATATATATTGGGAACGGTTCATAAGGATCGCTTTCCTCCTCATGGGAACCTCTTTCCTCCTTATGGGTTGGCGGTCGAAGTCGAGGATGGGTCGACAAATGGTAAGGCACAGGAAATAGTGGTAGCGGCGCTGATTGCTCAACGATGCCGTTCCCCTTGAACCTAACAAGTATCACATCGAGAAGGGAAACAATCACCGCATCAAAAGATGTTTGACACGTGTCTCTTCCATAATTGACAACCCTGGCAACCGCAGCCTTCCGCCCATCCTCAGTGCTGGTGTCCGATTCAAGGCAGATGAGCACATTCTCATACCAATACATAGCCTCCTCGGGGGCAGATCCAGACTGCGAATCAGGTGAATGGCAGCCCAATCCGAATAACGGTAGTAATGTCTTCTGTCCCGAGGCAGCGTAAGTCCAGCAGAAACCGAAGTCCTTAGCACATCCACTTCGCTTCTCATAAATATCTGAATCAGGTATCAAGTACCAATCTCCAGCTGCGACCCGGATTGCCGCGAAAGCAAACTCACGAAAAACAAAAGCAGATGGCGCCCAACTCAGAACATGATGGGAAAGTAAAAAGCAAACCTAAGGAATACGAATGCTCTAAGGAGATGCCCGTGTGAGAAGGGTGAAGTGAGATCAATGTAAGATTTCGCTTTGACAATCTCGACGTGCAGCAAATCATACTGCGAGGTCAACCATCCCTCCGAAGCAGGCAAGACGTGCGTCAGATCACCAATTGAGGTTCGGGGAACCAGTTCGGCCCTGACTGTACGCTCGCCATTCTCGTCTGTGTCCAGCGATTCTATCCACGTATCTCTGGGAATACGGTGCAGCTTAAAGTGAGCTCCATTGTCAATGGTAAAAATCTCCCGATCCAGGTCAATGGTATATGTCCATTCGATGCCAAAGCCATTGGTAGTCTCCGCCAAGACGGACGGAAGAAGGATAAGTCGGCCATCTAAGATGGCTTGATAGTCGGCTGTCTGATCCTTTGGACTTATCACCATGTCCGACTCATTTACCGTGAGAATCTCTCGGTCCAGCGTCTCCTCGAGCTTAGCATAGCGTGCACGCATCTTCTCCAACCACCCTACACAATTGCTCAGTCAGCAACGAATATTCGACCCGAACTAGTGTGAGAGACGGACTCTTGTATTCTTCAGGATCAGTGGGAATGTCCTTTACAAGCAAAGTCCCCAGTCCTTCAGGATAGCTAAAGAAGGGATGGGATGTTAGAACCTTGTACGATAGCTCGGTCACGGTCAGAGTTCGGTGCCTGTCCCAGTGGTTATAGTAGGCGTAGCATCTACCGCGGTATCTAAACGCGTAGTGCCCTCGAGTTCCCATGACTAGTAGCCACAGCGGTGTGGGGCCCCTTGTAGCTAATGGCTGGAGGAGCAGTCCACAAAATATATCCTGTAAAGAAGTATAAGATGAAAGGAGTACGCGGGAACGGGACAGGCGACGATCGCAGGAAGGAGGGAGGCGGCAGGAGGAAGGTTTCTAGAAGTAATGGCAAGCGACAAGCGACCCAAGGTCACACATGCGAGCCTCCTGGAGGGAACTGTAAGGCAACTGCTCCCTTAAATAAGGTACCTACCTAATTCTTCTGCGGCTGAATTGATATCACATCACACATGCGAACGAATCAGAAGTCAGTGTAACGTGCCAAAACGCGTCAAATTGAGGTTGTACGTGAATGACGAAATAAACATGAATAGTATAAGTGGACTTTCCTGCCGCTTCGAGCTATTCTACCGCGGTATCAAACTCCATAGCGGAAGGATAACGGATTTTTCCAAAAGAGTTCCAACAGAACCTTTGGCTAAGGGAGGCTTTCTTTGGCGGCATCATAGAATAACACCAAGACGAAGAATGCTAGGGTCCCCTCGATGACAAGTAAGGGGAATTCCACACAGAGTCAGTTGGAGTTTCAGATAGGCTACGTACATCATTCACTGAGTTCCTGACATCGAACAGCTCCCAGAGTATGGAAGACGCTAGTCAAGAGTGGGGAGGCTGCCGTCTCCCCACGCGTCCCGTCTCGGCAACTTAAATGTTTGCCGACAATGCTTATCTGACCTCATTATTCGCAATTCCCATTATTCCCCACCCCTATACCCCCAAATTCCCCATCATCTTCTCAGCAATCTCCATCGGCATCAATCTCCCATCCCCAGCCGCCAATGCAACCTCCCCGCAGTCCTCGACTGATCTCCATCAAGCATGGCCGATGAGGCCACCTGCTCCGTCAATGAACCCCAACCAGGACATCCAGGACTCGCTGAAGACGCCGACCCCCAACAAGATGATCCCGATGCCACCGCAGCAGCACCGCCCTCAGCTCGGCCGCACCTCTCGCTCCCGCACGAGTTCCTCTTCATCCTGCTCATCTGCAGCGCGCAACTCCTCACCCAAGCCGCCGTCGGCCAAATCATCGTGACGCTGCACCTCACCGGCCCCGCACTGGGCGTGTCCTCTCCGGGCGAACTCTCCTGGTTCGCCGCCGCCTACTCCTTAACAGTCGGCACCTTCGTGCTGCCAGCGGGTCGACTAGGCGACATCCACGGGCACAAGCTCCTCTTCATCATCGGCTTCGGCTGGTTCGGACTCTGGAGCCTCATCGCGGGGTTCGCGCACTTCATCCCGGCCAACCGGCACGCATACGTCTTCTTCGACGTCTGCCGCGCCCTGCAGGGCATCGGCCCCGCGACGCTGCTGCCGAATGCGCTGGCCATCCCGGGCCGCTTGTATGCTGTGGGCAAGAGGAAGGACATGGTGTTTGCGCTGTTTGGCGCCAGCGCGCCGCTGGGTTTCCTGGTAGGCGCCAGCTTCAGCGCTGTCTTTGCACAGAAGGCGCTGTGGGCCTGGGCGTACTGGGTCATGGGGGTGGTATGCTTCTTCCTGGCCGGGCTGAGCGCGCTCGTCATCCCCGCCGATGAGAAGCGCGCCGAGCGGGCGGACCAGCGCTTCGATTTTGTCGGCGCGGCTTTGGGCGTCGCGGGCCTCGTCCTCGTCAACCTGGCCTGGAACCAGGCGCCCATCGTCGGCTGGTCGACACCGTACGTCCCCGTGCTATTAGCCCTGGGCCTCGTCTTCCTGGGCGCGTTCGTGCTCTTCGAGCGGCGCGCCTCGCAGCCCCTCTTCCCGCCCGGCAGCCTGAACGGCAGCGCGCTGACAATCCTCGCCATCGTCGGCGCCGGCTGGGCTAGTTTCGGCGTCTGGATATACTACACGTCGCAAATCCTCGAAGTCCTGCGTGGCTCCTCCCCGCTACTCACGGCCGCACAATTCGTGCCGGAGGGGCTGTCCGGCTGCGCGGCGGCGGTGGTCACGGGGTACCTGCTCAGCCGCGTCCCCACCGCGTACCTCCTCGTGGTCTCCCTCAGCGCCTTCACGGCGGGCTGCGCGCTCAGCGCGACGGCGGGCGCGGGACAGAGTTATTGGGCGCAGCTGTTCGTCGGCATGCTGGTCATGCCGTGGGGCATGGATATCTCGTTCCCGGCGTCGACGGTGCTGCTCTCGAATTTGATGCCGCGCGAGAACCAGGGCATGGCGGCCAGCTTGGTTAATACCGTTGTCAATTACTCGATTTCAATTGGCTTGGGGATCGCGGGGACGGTGGAGCGTTATGTTAATGCTGGTGAGGGGAGTGCGGAGGGGGAGGAGGATTTGGAGAGCGTGCAGTGGGGTTATCGCTGTGGCTGTATGCGGGCGTGGCATTGGGTGCGTGTGGGTTTGTGGTTGCGGTGGGCTTTGCACTCGCAAAGACGCTGAGGGAAAGCTGGGGGCGCTGGGTTGGTAAGAGGAAGGAGGGCTGAAGGCGCGAAGGAATGGAGAGCAGATTGTTTTTGCTGTTGATCGATGCGACTCATGCAAAGCATATGAAGTGGACACATACATAGAGCCACTATTTGCATATATAGAAGAATACATGCATTAGAGATGAACCTATCTCATCTTATGAGACTGAATCAAGAAAGGGCTATCCCTCGCCCACGCTCGGCGATAACAAGTCAGTAGTATTCATAACTCCAACAACCGCATGATGAGTCTTCTACTGCTCATCGCTCATGTCAGCATTATCTTATGTTCCCATCTATATTCCCTGCTTTCCTCACTGTAGCCTGCCCGAACCGCTTTTCTTTTCTAATTATTGGCCCCAAAGCTTGTTGTGGGACGCAGGGGAAGAAGAGTCCGTGTCACTAACTCCTGAGTCACTGTAGTCACTGACTGACCGCTCTTACGGACGTAGGATCAAGGTGGGCAATTCCTCCGCCTTAGCGAGTATAGTCGCCGATCCGTCTGCCCAACAAGATAAAAGACTATGTATATCAAAGCCAGCTGCACTTCATATTCCCAGCAACGTACATCCAAAGCTGCCGTCTGCTGTCTCCTATATTTGTCGTCGACCCACCATTACCACATCCGAATCGATCCATTGAAAGACCGGTCGGTGATGGAATTCCAGAACCTCATCCCCCCAAGCACCGTTCGTCCACCGTCCAACTTCGCTCGCGAGACGAACATTGGCCCCAACAAAACCTTCATCGGGCGCATCTTCAGCACCTCGCAATACGTGGTGCGTACCTCTCCTCCCATCCCAGTCCACCCAGTTCACCACTCCCCTCTCCTTTCCCCTTCAAAACGCCCCTCTCATAACTCTCCCTTTATAGGTAACCCGCGACGCCTTCGCCACAGGAACATGGATGCTACTCGGCGCCGCGCTACAAGCACTCGCACTCCTCATCCTCAACACGCGCCTGGCACTGTTACCAGCTTTTCTCCTCCTAGCGTACCGCGTGGGCGACGCGCTGCTGGTCACAGCGGGCTTGAAGCGGAACACGCAGATGGACGGCGTCATCATGCAGAAGTTCTCGGCGCAGTTTCCCGACGAGCAGGGGAGGTATGGGCCTGAGCCTGCCGACAGGGAGATTTGTGTCCTGATGATTGGGGCAAGGTATAATCAGTATGTGTGATCCCTCCATAAGCTCTATAAGTGTCTTTTTGGCAGCTGGTCTCTGTGGTGAGGAGCGAAGAAGTGCTGATTAGGTTTTTCTGACCTTCATAGTCCACTGGGCCTCTTCGCCCCCGGCGCGAAGAAGCTCAGCACATATTTCCGGAGCATGGTCCGGGACCTCGAGCAGAACGCTGTGCAATACGGCTGTGCGTCCCCTCCCCTATCCCTTCCTCCACGCTCCTACGCTCCTACCCTCCTCCCATCCCACATCACTGACATAACCGCAAACCACAGGGCTCGGCGGACAGATGTACGTGGGCACGGAGCGGGCGACGTGCAACCAGTTCATGATCACGGGGTACTTCAAGAACGTGGATTTCCTACACGCGTACGCGCATGGGCCGCTGCACCGTGAGGGCTGGGACTGGTGGAATAAGACTGTCAAGCAGCACCCGTATCTGAGTATCATGCATGAGGCGTACCAGATCCCCCGCAAGAGCTGGGAGGGCATTTATGTGCATCAGCATCCTATGGGCCTCGGCGCCACGAGCTTCCCCGCCAATGTCGTCAGCGAAGATGGAAAAGCCGAGACCAAGTGGTTCAGTCCAATCGTGGACGCGAGCCGTGGTAGACTGCGGACCAGCGCCGGGAGGATGAATCGTGATGATGGGACGGGCGCTGGCAATGAGAAATATAGGAATGATCCTTATGAGAAGGAATGAGCGTGTCGAGTGGAGGAGGAGGAGGTAGGGGGAGAGAGGGTAAGGGGTGTAGATAGTGTTGGATTCCCGGGGTTTGGCTGTGGGTTTGGAATGTGAATATGCACAGAGGAAAGGAGAGAGGAGGATGTGATGGAGATCTGTGGGAAATGGGTCGTGAGAAGAAGGTTCAGCGCTGTGCCACAGTGTGTAACATCGCGTACGCCGTCATACCTGATGGCTGATAAGTGCTGGGCAAGACCTTTACCTTTTCGATAGACCTCGTTGCTCCGTTGGCTGGTGACTTCTCTGCGTTCGAAAAACTTGTGTAAAGTGCTTAGAGACTGGGAAACTAGGCTCTTTAGGGCTCTTTTGATGACAGAGGCGAGTTTGGCAGATGCAAAATGTAAAATGGAGACGCAGAAGCCCTGGACCTTCGTAGGTTGAGAAACTCGAAGCATCCGGACGCCACTCCTTGTTGGGATTGAAAGGTGCGGTATGCTGGCGGTATATCTTGTGGATGGGGAGCATTGCAGCTGAATGGAGGAAACAGCAGACAGCAAGCAGCGAACTTAAGGTATTTAAGTGCCCTCGTAGCCCGTTGATACGGAAGTGGCATCCTACACTACGCTGCAAGCTAGCTTGAGAGAACAGAACAGATCAATCACGAGAGCGGTGCTAGAACAATCATATTGCACCCATCTATAAGGATGTTTTCTTGCGGAATCACTGTAACAGAACCATGATAGTCCAAGTTCATCAGTTGTCCTCAAGTTCATTCATTAACTATTTTTCCAGGACATTGACCATCCCATCGTCAGAATACGCTTCCCTCATTCATTCCTTCCATTCCAACCAAGAACGCCAGAATAATAACAAGCCATCAGCAGCAGCAAAAGCTAGCAGCATTAAACAGCGCCTTTTCTTTGCAAAGGTTCTCTTCATGACTCCCATCCAAAGCATTTTACCCCCTTTTTCACACTCTTCTGCCCACGTGCTGACTGCTCTTTTCACATCGCCGACTCCCCGGCCATAGCGAACTCGAGCAGGTGCGCTAGGATGTTCTCGTCGTGGTCAAAGCGTACGATGTCTTCTTCTTCGTATTCTGGTGCCCGGAGGGAAGGGGAGTCAGCACCAACTCGTAGTCCTCGATTGACTTCTTCAACGATGGAGGGAAAAGCAGACAACATCCACGAAGACATGATTCCCGTTCCAAAACCCAATCATCAGAGCTGCTTCAGCACCACCGAAAAGGAAGGAAAGAAAATGCAGGACACAGGGACAGGACAGACAAACAACGACACCAAAAAAAAACAACAACAATAAAACTACCAAAACACCCACTCACCCTGCCTCTCCCACCTTGCCTCTTTCCTATCCGCCCTGCGCTCCTCCTCCTCCTGCAACTCCTCCACGAGCGCTTGCATCGGCGGAATACTAAATCCGGCTCCCCTCGCCACCGCCGCGCTCTTCAGCGTGCTCGGCGACAGCGGCGGCGACAGCGGCGGCGAGATCATATGTGCGCCTTGCAGCGTCAGATGCGCCTCTTGATGCTTAAGGTGGTGCTGCTTTGGCGAGGAAGGTGGGGAGAGTGATGTTGAGGTTGATGTTGATGTGGGGGTGCGGGAGAGAGACGCGGCGGGTGCGGCTTCGTGCTCGTGCTGGTGGATGCAGCAGGGGCAGATATGTGGTGTCTGATCGTAGGAGACGGGCAGAGGCGAGGGGAGTGGAGTTTCGTGGTGTAGGGATGGACCGGCGGGTTCGCTGCCTGCTGTTGAAGTGGTGGTGGTGAAGTCGAAGGGGTCGTAGGAGACCATGTTTGTGGTTCGATGGTTGAGTTTGAGGTTTATGTCGAGATTGGTTGGTTGTGGATATGACAGTTGCAGGCCAGCAATGGTTGAGACGTTAAAGGCTCGTTGATGAATGCCTTTGGTAGTAGTATCTGCTGTTTCTGTTGATGTTGGTGCTTTTGCTGCTGTTCCTCGAAAGAAATCGGCGGGTGCAGCGGCGGTCTCGGTCTCGGTTTCGTATAGCAGGCGAGGGATGACGGGTGTGTCGTCGACAGGAAGACCTTTCCGAACTCGTTCTGCCGCGAGATGAAGCGCTGCAGGCAGTTGATGGATTTGATGAATTGGGTTTCCTCGATCGTTGCTTAGTGGATATATTCTCGAGTGGGTGGACGTTGAGAATAGATCAGTCTGTTGTGTCACTTTTGTTTGTGTGGAGTCGAGATGGGGCTTTGGTTCGTGTGTGTGAGAGGTAGGCGGGGTGGGTCGGTGGGTATATAATTATTATTGTTTATCTTTCTTGAGAGACTGGTTTGGTCGATTGCGGGATATGGCGGGCTTGGTGGAGTGATAATTACCCAGCTAGATACTCGAGTACATGCTATGGAGTATGCGGGACATACAGCCCCTGTCTGCACTCGCCATGTTGTCAGATCACCATGCCCAGGACTTATCTCCCCACTGGACGGACCACCGAGTTGGTTGCACAGTGGCTGCTGTAGCACGTTACGTGGAACAGTTCCAGACCCTTCTCTGTACTCGTCCTACCTGTCGGGGCTTCTCGGCCGGCAGTGAGAGCAGGCAGGCCCCCTAACCCCTTTTCGCTTCCCGACAGAAAAGAGCACGTTAGGCTCACGCCACACCCGTCGCACCACTCACCACCCACAACTCCATCTGCTGACACCACACACCTGGCAGGGTCGAGAATATGCTCGCACGCTCGATCTTCCTAGGGGAGGTTTGCGGCCACTGTTATTGGTCAATGCTAGTCTCCGAGTCATTCTACGGTGTATGTCACCGAACAGGACCGGCTCATGGGTCCTCATCGAGGACTGTGGCATGTTCACGGGTGTCGCACATGCGGAGGGAGTACTTTCGACTCTTCACTGTTTTCCGTGTTCCTGTGTCCTGTGCTTTCCACCAATAGAGAGGTAGATACTCCGTAGATCATGGAAGCACATACACCCACTCGCTTGACTACCTTAGCTAAGATCTTGTATGAAAATATGTCGAATGCAAGATTGGCCAATCCGTGGAGCTCTGGAGCGATAACTAAGGTACATAGATAACATGGGGTAAGCCCAGTGGTTCATGTTATAAGTCGATGGCATATACTTGGAATCCATACGAGATGGACACGGCCCCTCTCCGAGCATTGATCAGATTGCTTACAAGAACTACTGATTGGATGCAAGATGAGCACAGGTCCAACAATCGCCGCATCAAGCACCAAGACGGCACAGTTACGTTCTTCATGTATCGTAATATCAGATCAAACTCTCCCTTCATTCATATCCTTCGGTATCTATACGGACATATAGTATAAGCTGCATCTTCATCTTCATCTTCCTGCTGAACCAAGCCCACACTTTTCCGGAGAAGAGCGACAAGGGAGCCGGCGACGGTGACAAAGTAGACCACATTGGAAGAAAGGCAGGAAGCCGGCGTTGCGGAGGACGCGGCATCAGGACATGTAGAGAAGCGATAAACCATCAGAAAGCCGCTCCCGTCATTGTAGACGCCGGAGTTCCAACGCCGAAACATATCCAAAATCCTCATGAGAGGTCACAACGCCGTGAGAGCCCATATAGTATAAAATAGCAACGACGACAAAGACGCAGTGCAGTCGAGCCCAGGGCTCCCCTCTACGCACCACTCTGCGCCGCAACAGCCGGGTTGAAGCTGAGATTGCCCATACTCGCCAGAAGCCAACAATCCTCGCACGAAGCCAGCTTCTCAAGGGCCTTAACTCTGCTCTGGAGGAACTCGATCTCGCGGTTCATCTGCTGGGTCTGCTTCTCCATCTGCTGGATATAGCCCGCGGCCTGCGTGAGGATCGTGGTCTTATTCGGCTTCGCATTAGCAGCCAAGTCCTCGATGTCCATGTCGTCGCAGTCCGTCGGCCACGGCGCCTTGTTGCCCTGCAGGTTCGGGATCGCGTCCTTGAGCGCTTGGAACTTCGCGTTCATCTTCGCCCGGTACCGCCGCTCGATCCGGCTGTGTGCGGACTTGCGCCGGTCTTTGCTGTCCATTTCGGCGTCGGCGCCGGCGCAGGCTGCTGTGGAGGGCTTGCCTTTGGTGGATTTGGAGGCGGTGGAGGCGGCGGGGGAGTTGTCTTCTTCGGCCGAGAGGGAGCCGGATGGCGAGGTCTTGGAGACGGTGGAGATGGAGGCTGGCGTGCGTTGGATGGCTTGTGGGGAGACGGAGTTTTCGCCCTTTATTTCGGAGGCGGTGGTGGTGGTGGAGGATTGGGAGTTTGCCGCGCGCCGTATCGATGGCCGTTGTTGTTGTTGCTGTTGCTGTTGTGATGAACCATTGGGCTTGACTTTATCGGCGCAGCTGAGCTGGCACGAGAGCGGGGAGGTGAAGAGGGCGGCGTTGCCGTCGAAGGATTGTCGAGCTTGTTGTAGAGGCGCGCAGTTGGCGGGGATGCATTGTTGCCGCGCAGCCTGAATCTGTTGTATTTGCTGCTGTTGCAGGTGTTGATGTGGAGTCTGTCGTTGTTGTTGTGCATGTGTCTGCATGGGCATGGTCTGTGTCCGACGGGGTGGCATGGTGATCTCGTAGGGGGCCGAGGGGTCCTCGGCGAGGGAGGACAGATTGTTCTCCCACGGCGACGACTGCTGCTCTTGCTTGATTTGTGTGTGATTCGACAGGTCATTGAGCGGGTCATTGTAATCGTTGTTCAGCAGGTCATCGAACGTCAAGCTCGAGGGGTCGACGTAGTTGCCCGCCGGCGGAGACATGTTGAGTAGGCTCTGCCAGCTGTTGTCCTGATTGTCCGGCATGGCTGCGGTGCTGGAGAGAGACATGTGGCCAGTTAAGAATTGGCACACGAGACGGTTGGCGGTGTTATCTGTCGACTGCTCGTACGTTGTTTTTTTTTGCTCTGCCCGAAACAGTTTTAAAGGAAGGGGGTAGGTTGCGTGAGGTTTCGTGTCTGTTTAGCTGGCAAGCAGTACAAAAGGTAGGGGGAGGTCCCCGGGGGTGCTTATAGGCGACCGGAACGGGCGATGGCAGAAATGCCGCTTTACGCTGGGGGACAGGTGCCGTGCAAAACACCCCTGCGGCTAGGCTGTTCTAAGTAATTCATTGCTTTTCCATCCAGCAAAAGCTTCAGGCGCTGTCTCTCCCCTTGCCCCCAACGTGCGGCAACGCGGGCTACGCAGCGAGTCTTGTCTCGGCGTTTTTCGCTGCAGTCGGAAGTCCCGGCGGGCTGAAGGGGGTGCATCACACCACCTATGCCGCCGCTTTTACAACGATCGGCCGCGTCAGGGTTTGGCTTCCGGCCTACCTCCGTCCCAACCAACCAGAAGCCCTGCTGGATCCCACGCCGGCTGTAGCGTGTTAACTCTCTCATTGGTCCATCGGTCCTTGCACTTCCGAGACGTGCACTAGCGGCTTCGACGCAGATCTGGAAGCTCGGTTAACTCGGGCTAAAGCGGGCATTAACGCTTCCAGGCACTGCCATCGACCGATCGGATCCCCTTTTTCGCCTCTCAGCCACTCAAACCTCCGCGCGGCGCCTCTCGGTCGAGAGGATTTGCAGCCCGTGCTGCCGGATTTGCGCTGCCAAGCCCGTGTGTGCACATGGCTGGAACAACGCGACCCGAGTTGTCGATCACATTCTGTGAGTGGGTTGGGATAACACCAGCTTTGTGCAATTTTGGAGATGGGATTCGGGGGGACCCGCCTTTTTATGTACGGATTTCAGGGATAGATGCTGGCACGGACCCATTGTCCCTGTCGTGATGTGGGAGGCGTCGGCTGCAATTGCTGGGTAGGGCCCATAACGCGACCCTCGTCCGGTCATGGAGAGTACACGCGGGATCTAGACTTTATAGAAAGACCCAGTCGAATGTTATTATTATGGATATTGTAGATATGAATGTAATATGGGTACGGTCACCTCAAATCCCTTGAAGACATCTCGATGGTGGTCGTCCAGTCGTCGATCCATTCATGCGATATATTCCAGCCTCTCTTGTCCAATGCAACCCATCCACGACGTCCAAATTTGCCCGCGCTTGTCTTGTATACAACCATTCTGTTGTACAGGGAGAACTGATGGGAATAATAGTGATGGTCATATACTACTCCCAAATGTTGCTTGTGCTTGATTGTCCAGGAACTCGTCCTTGGCCAATTTCATCTTATCTTTGGGTGCCCTTCCTGCCCATTTCCTTCTCCCGTCAGGGTGCTGAGAAGGAGCATGCTCGAGCCGGCCTCTATTTTATTTCTGTAGTCAATTCACAACTTTCCAGTTCCCCTTGCTTCAAATGCCCATTTTGCAACGACAGCGTCTATCTCGATTTTGGAGCTTTCTGCCTATCTACCTTATCAGAAGCAAGCATCCACAAAGCCATATACAACCCCAGCGTGACACACACCCGTCGTCCAACACCGTCAGCATCTCCAAGAAAAAGAAAGGAGCACAACCCCAGATCTCCCCAATCCTTATGCGTTTAGTTCCCGTCGTCCACCGCTGCAGCCACAGGCACCGGGCCACATGAGCCACAGATCTAGTCAAGGAGAAAACTCTGTTCCCGAAGCTTCTATCCAAACTGTACCTACGTCCGACCCCGTCGTTGTTAAAACAGCAAGCAGCAAGCCTTCCACCTGGGCGAATGTATCCCGAACACTAGTCCGCCGAGGGAGAGACGTTTTACGAAGTACGAGCGTACGAGTACGATCACGCTCCCATTGCTCTTTCCCACCGGTCTGCACACTGCGTAGGGCAGCAAAAGAAGAAAAGGAAGCTACCGGCAAGCACGCCATTTGGACGCTACCGGTATGTCAGGCCATACGGAGTACGCATACTTGGTTGATTGATGCGAAATTGCGGGCATAGAAATCCGAAACCGGGATTTCTATTCCACTTGGGCTGCTGTACTGAGACAAGAAAATTCGGGGAAGTCCTGGGCGGTTCAGTGAGACTGCGGCCTCTGTGTTCGTTTCCGGGACCTTATTATTGTTTTCTAGGAGCTGTGTCTGTCCCTCACTCTCTCTCATTTTCCTTTGGTTTGGCCCTCACTGCAGGCGCAAACTCCCGCCATCCTCACCTACATTTGACGGCGTTTCCCGCCCTTGCCCACAAACCCTTCCGGTCGTGGAAAAACAAGCTCATCGCTAGCGCAGCACCAGCATCGAAACGTGGTGTGAGGCGTTGCGTGACACCTCCATGCCCCACATAAAATCATTGGAAGCCTGAGGAAGGAGTCTCGGCTCGGATGTTCCGAAGGGTACAAGTCTATAGTAGTATTCTTGCATTCTCTTAGGTTATCTACCGGGATACAGTACCCGGCGTCGGGGGCGGGAAGATTTGCCGGTAGGAGGGATGGTATAGGCATTGCGGGATGAGGATTGGATTTGTGGGAGGGTGAAGGATGTGGTTTTCGGTCATGGATTTACGGGGATGTATTGTATTGATTCCGTAGAGAATCGGATTTTGCATGCCTTGCTGCGAATGCGGTACGAGTATTCCCGGCATCTGAGCACTTGGTCCTACGAGCAGTAGTTTGGTATTCAACGAGACCTAGCACCTGTAGTGTTTTAGAGAACATCTTACGAGATTATAACCCACACGAGCAGTACTCGAAATTTGGAAGACCAGTCTGGTTTTCCATCTTGCGGGCAACATGGAAAGCAGCCCAAAGGCAGGAGATCGATTTTCATGAGCTTCCTGAAGGTCGCGAGTCCAAAGTCTATGACTTTCTGTCCGTCGGGCCGGTGTATACTCTACCGTCCGAGAGAAATATGCATTACTGGCAGGATGTTCCTGCATCTAATGGTTAAAAAATCCTCCAAGTCTATCATTCTAGCAGCCACAATAGCCTGACGTACTCAACGCAGAACTGATAATGTACAACGTTCTCAATGTCCTAGACTGGCTGACCAACCTAGCAACGCCTCTGACTCCGGTTTGGATTTCCTTCTTCCTCCCGCCTTGTGACAAGCCCGCACGACCAGCTACCGCATCCAGCGTTGAACAACCCACTCACGGGCAAAAACTCGCATCTAGGGACAAAGACTGCATCTCGAAAGAGAATCAGGGCACACGACGACGCTATTATCAATAGAAACCCCATCTTCACCATCTGACTTCCCGCTTCCCCGCACTTCGAACGCCCAGATGTGTACCGGCTATGTGTGACTGGAGTCAAACCGTTCGCCCCTGCCGTTGTGGCGGCGACTCTCGGCCGATAGTGGTGCAACCGTTGGAAGGGGCGAAGCATATTGGGATTGGGAAACCACGAGAATGCGGGGTAAACCACGAAAATATCACGTAGATTGGCCATAACCGGAATCCCGAAGGGAAACTTCGATTGGACGGACAGTCTCAATTGCTACGTCCGCACGGGCCACGGCAAAGCATTGTCCAATGTCCATGTTTGTGTCGGACACGAAGCGGACAAGGACGCCCCTAACAGCAATATCCCGGTTGGCCCTCGCAGAAAGCGGACTTGGCTCGGTCCTTTCCCATGTCCCAGGTCTGGTAGGTTCCAGCTCTGGAACTCTGGGCCAGTAAGGTGCGCAATACGCACCGCTGTGTGGAGCAGCACGCCACTCTGGAGCATTACTGGGCCGCGTGTGTGGAGAGATTTGCTTGGCAGGCTTGGGGACGCGAGCCAGAGGCCCAGAAGCTCTGGCCATGTGCTGGGGTGGTGTGTCCCCTTCACTCCACACAGCGTTTATATAGCCGTAACGTCCCGGTGTAAGGAAGGGAAGATAAAAAGCTAGAAAACGCCACAAACAATTCGATATCGACGAAAGATATACAAAGTCAAACAGAAATAAACGAGAGAAAGCTCTACTCGGGCTTCGAAGGAAGAAATCATCGAGGTCGACATACCAGCAAACACAGATATACCGAAGACACACAGAAAGGCGAAGGGGCAAAACAACCACAACATCAACAGCATGGCAGAGACCCTGACAATGCCAACCATGCCTCTTCAACAAGCACCGCGTGCACCTACCATCATCACACCACCATCCACCTCACAAGCAAGAACGACCACCTCCGAATCCGCGCCTGCATCCACCACGACCTCCAGGCCCATCCCGCTCCGGCCGTGCTCCAGCTACCAATACCAATCCGGCGCCTCGCTGTCCAGCAAACAAATCATCGACGCCGCCTCCTACAGCACGACACCCTGCACTTCGCCGCCGCGGTCGCAATCTTCCAGCCCCGTCGCCAATCGCAAAGCCGCCCCAACCTCCACCAACACCTCCAACACCACCACCTCCTATACTTCCAACCCCACGGCCGGCGGTGAGGAGCGCGAACGCCGCCATTCAAACTCGACCTTCAGCGCGGACGACTGGCACCGTCCCGTCCCCACACACGAGGCGCTGCGGCAGGCGGACGAGCGGCTGCAGCAGCTGGGCTTGCAGCGCAGCCAGCGCTTGAAGGGGCGTGAGAATGAGGCGGCGCTCGATCGCGAGGAGGAGGCGCTGGCATTAGGGCGGGCAGACGACGAGGAAGTCTCAAGGATTGTGCCCGAGGATTTTAGGGACGAGGCCCAGAGGAGGCAGGCGCAGGACCTGGCGCGCGGGTTGGAGGAGGAGTGAAAGCTGCGTGGACTACGGAGGTCGACTTCTTCTGTCACATGTCACTGTTCCTCCTCTCTCCTCTTTGAACGCCCCGGGACGTTGAAGGCTGGCCAAAGCAATTTCAAGCGTGCGTCCGTTTCTCCGTGATTTTCATCGAGCAACGGGCCGGCGTCCTGGGCAGATGGTTCAAGTTGGTTGCTTGGTTATCTTGGTCATTTATTCCTTCAATCCGCAATCAAATATCGCATCGCAGCATCTGCATTCGGGAGTGCGTCTCAATTGGGTGATTTGATCTTTGCTATGACCGGTTTGGTTCATTTCGGGTGTATATAGTCGAGAACTGCATCACATCCCATCATCTCATTGCATCGCCTTCGGATTTCACGAGTAGCAGCAGTAGCTATTAGCAAGTTACAAGGCAGTGATATTGTTTTAATCAAATAGAACGTACTTCATTAGCTTCCCGCATGCTGATTCGACATTAGCGTGTGGGTATATATGTTGAGGTTTTGGCTTTCCAGGGCTAGGAAAGGCGTAAAGAGCAGTTTAACTACGTAGGTATGTAGATGCAGGGTATGGAAAATATCCATATAGCAGAGAGGTCAAGCAAGCCTAATACACACCCACTGCTCATCCGATCACATTGTCCACATTCCTGGAAGCAGTCGTCAATTTTCTTTGATGAGGCACTATATCATTTACCCACAGCATATAAGATATATATGTACCACTGAACATCCATCCATGAACAGCACTCAATAATCAAACTTCCTCGGATCCAACTCCAACCTCTCCTTCGCCTCCGTCGGCCTGCCCAGCCTAACGCTCGCCTTCTTCGCCACCAGATCCATCACAATACTAAACAGCGTGACGCTCTTACTCTCCTCACTAACCTGGCGATTAATCGCCGCCGGAAAATTCCCTTCATCCTCCAGCATCTTCTCGACCGTCTGCAGCGTAGGCGGCTTCTCCTTCGCCTCGGCCTCATCAACGAGCTGCTGCATGCGCTCAATACGGTAATACGAGTCCTTGCTGAAGGACCCCTGCGACGCCTCGGCCGGGTGCGCTGCCACAAAGTGGTTCGAGTGCACGACCTTGCCCTCGCGCACGGGCAGCTTCTGCACGTCTAGATACGAGCCCTCGTACCCCGTTGCGGTCGTCTCGTCGCCGATCAGGATGTGGCATGCTGATGCGATGCCCGTGCGGTCCAGCGTGGCGATGGCGGCGGAGGCGGACGGGCTTTCGAGCACGGCGCGTAAAGCGATGTGTGTCGGCAGCCGTGTGAAGTCGACGCCCTTCGCGCGGATGGCGTTCAAGCATGTCCCCACTCCCGAGGAGTTGAGCCCGATTTTTCCGATGATGCCGCCCTCGGTGATCTGTGCGATCGTGGGCTTGCCCGGCTGGCTGATGTATAGTGCAACGAGGTTGGCTTGTTGGTCGAGTTCCCACTGTGAAAGGTCAGGAGCAAAGACTGCGAGGGGGCAGGAGGGTGGACGTACGTCCCAGTTCTGGGCGAGCAGAGTTGCTTCGTCCCGTTTCCAGTACAGTGCTGTACATCCGTCCGTCATCAGGCCCATTGAGATCTCCGTGCGGACGTTCATCGCGAGGATATCCTCAAAGGCGACGCCCGCTCCGTCGGCGATGCCTGGGAATCAATCATCATCAGCAACCATCAAGCAAAGTAATATGCTCCCTTATCAACTCTTGAAAAGCCCCTGAAAACCAAAGAAAAGAACGTCAATCAATGCAACATCAGAGCGCCACCCCACCTTTCATCTCCTCTACATATCCAGGCCACTCCGCCTCCAGGAGCGGAAGGAACTTTACCGCCGTCTTCTTCGCGCCCTCCCAATCCATGCTGGCCTTCGTCATGAAGTACGCAGCGTAGAACTTGATGCCCCGTGCGATATGCGCGTGCGCCGCCGCGCCATGCAGGCGGCCGATCTAGCACGGGTGTCAGCAGTGGGGGGTTTACAAAGGGTTGTGCATGCAATGACCACAAACCTCGTATGAACTGCCGATGCAGTGGATCTCGATCTCGAGCATTGTGACTGCTTGGAGAGAGACTGGGGAATTGAGAGGGAAAGGAGCCAGACAGTGGGCGATAATGCAGTCCTGCGCCCCCTCCCTGGTGTTGAGCGATTTGCTTATCAGCGATAAGACTAGGACCCTAGCGTCCGATTGGCCGAGTTGCCGGATACCGGCCATTGATGGCGACGCATTTTGCGGGCTTATCCGTCTATAGCAAACAAGGAACTCCCAGAGTGCAACGCGTCGTTCTAATTGAGCATCCTAACCATGGACATACTGCTGAACTTCAATCGGTCCCAAATCATCGACTGGGAAGGATACAGGACCATTTGCACAGCCCGTCAACCTCCTCGAAGTGCATTGATACGGCCCCGAGCTTCCATCTAAGCCCTCCAGGGTCAACTAGACAGACATGCTCCATCCGGACGCGCGGGGCGGCACCATAATCCCGACGGGACAATGTCCCAGTTGTACACCGACCACCAAATCGGCCGGCAATGCAATAACATAAAGTCTCGACTCGAGCAAAATATTTCCACTACATTCCGGTACCATTTCCAACTAGAGCATGCGAACCGAATAATCATGCAAGGGGCTCCTGCCGTCCACGTTTCGGCAAGATTACGCCAAGTACAGCCTTACCCGGCCAGGGAGTCGAAGAATGCTCCTCGCTGCTCAGCATCTAAAGCCGAGCTTGAAGCAAGCTTAAAGTGAACCTTATGGCAGCCGTGGCGCTAATAATGGAATCTGACTGGGTTCGCCTCGGGCATCTTTTGATTGGGGCATTCTTCAAAGCCGCTTCAGCTACTCCGGGTCCCTCCACAAAAAGTTGGGGAGATTTGCGTGCGTGGCCAAATGGAGTGATGCCGAAGTCTGGATCCAAGCCTCTGTTTACATCTGGATGCCGGCAGTGCCGACGCGATGTCAGGCAGCGTCTTAAAGGAGTCCAAAAGATCCTCCACGATGTCATCAATGTTCGAGTCGCCGACGAGCCTGGTCTCTACTACTAACCTGGTCAGCCGGAATGAAGTACACCCCGTCTCTCGTCCCCGCGGCGGGACTTGCTCTATGTACGCTGTTTTCAGGGCTCGTACAAGCAGCACCATAGATACTCCCCGCCGGCATAACTATCACGAACGGAACGGGTTCTTATAATGTCACCGTCGATGTGGGAGCGACAACGCTCACTGTGCAGCCCGTGGCGGCCTCCACTGTGACAACAACAACGACTACTGTGACCTCGACGCAGTCTCCCACAAGCACTGCATTGACCCCTGCTGTCCATGTTGATGTGGACCTGACCGCCGTGGAGAACTTACAGCTGAACACGACCGTCCAGATGTATTACTCCGAGGCCGCAGTATCCAACAGTAAGTTCGTCCTGTACCACCTCATATTTACTGCTGCTCACAGGCATGGCCTCAGGCGATATCACAGTAGCATCTGTGAATATCTCGACCATGAACTATCCTACGGTCATGCTCGAACACACCAGCTACATTTCTTCCGTCTCATGCTCAAACGGCCAGGCCACTATCGTGTTCAACAACTACGACGCGTTCCAGGTCGCATCTAGCAGCTGGTCCATCGAAGAGCAGTTCATCTTCGTGAGCTATGACCCCGCATGCGGATCGGGGTACTCTCAAGGACAGCGTGATTTCGTCTTGCCACGAATATCCAGACAGATCATTCATCGTTGACCGTTGTTGTGGAAGTCGACATCCTTCCCCTGGAACAGGCCGTTGACCAGAATGCCCCTATTCAGGTCACGTTAGGCAGCTGGTCGGCGACTGGAAATGGCGGATTCAACACGACGACCGATAGTACGAGCCAGAGCACTTTCGGGGGGAGCACGCCATTTACTCCTTCGAGTAGCGAGATTGTGTCCATCACGACAGGTGGAACCAATATCAACTGCTCTGCTACACCCGGCTCCGACTATTTCGATGTGGAGCTGGACAACTGTATCGGCTATCTCGACATTTACGATCCAACCTACTATCCGCAGCTATTACCAGGAGTGAGCGGTGTTGATCCGTCGGATTTCACAGGAGGCGATACCGGCGGCCCTGACCTATATAAAAGGAAGCTCAAGAAAAGAGGCTGGTGGGACGACGTTACGGACTTTGTCAGCAATGTAAGTATCACTACCAACTCCGGTCCCAGTTCCTGGTATCTGGTCATCTAACTCTGGCAGGCTGCTTCTACTGTAGTCCAAACCGCCTCGGACGTTGTGGATACGGTGGCGCAAGCAACAGTCGATGTAGCTCAAGCCGCTGTTTCCGTGGCATCGGACGTGATAGACACGTTGAACCCTTACCAGCCGCACACACTGAAACCAATTGATACGGATTTGACCCTCTCCACGCCGGCGCCCGGCGCTACTTCACCTTGGGGTGCCGCCTTTAACATTTATAATGCCACCAACAAGGCCGGAACAGGCAATGTGACTGTGTATTGTGTCGGCTGCGGCGCTTCGTAAGTTATGCCAATCGTCTCAAACGCAACAGAGCTAATAACACATCTGCATCCAGGGGCACGATCCACGTCCTCGGCACCGTGACCTTCACCATCGCAAATGGCCTCTCACAAGGCGCTCTCACCGCCACCGGGAACCTGCAGGCAGCACTCCAACTCGGCATCGTCGCAACATACAACTACAGCTGGGACTTCCGCCGGCAGATTGCCTATGTCCCGTTCAGCCCGCTGACCATCCCCGGCATCATCAACGTCGGGCCACAGATGACATTGTACGCCGGCGGCGGCATTGGCGTCTCCGCCTTGGGCCAGCTGCTCACGGGCGTTAAACTAGCATGGCCTGCCGTCAAGGCGGAAATCAACTTGATCAATCTAGACGCTTCGTACGCGTCGGGATTCACGCCCCAAATTACGCCCGTCTTTTCGGTCTATGGGCAGATCAATCTCACTGGAAACGCATACGTCGAGGTTGCACTCGAACTGGCCGTCGATGTGCTCAATGGCAAATTTCACAAGAGCGCAGGTTTGTTTGAGAGACCGGGCATTCTCGTCGAGGCCACCGCATCCGCAAGCGCAGAGCTGGTAAATGGCACCATCGTCACGGAGGTCGGCACCGCTGCTTGTCGCGGCGTATCTATCAGTGTATACGCGACGAATCTTGTCTATGTCAACTTGATCGGGCTCTATAACAAAGAAGTCTCTAATTGGAAGAGCAGTCCCCTCACAAGCTGTATCCCGTAAGTTCCTCAATCGTCTATCAATCCCCAATCTCTGAACACCCTTCACAGCCTCACGAAACGCGACCAGCCCGCCATTGACGCCCCACCCGCAATTCAATATCTCGACGCGCCAACCAAGCGACAGATAACCGACTCGGACGCCGACGTCGACAGCGTGGCCGACTTCGACCCCAGCGAGATCGACGCCTCGTTCGTCAACACGCTCAACTCGTCTTCATCCACCAATGACACCAGCAGCAGCAACTCGTCGGTCATCTACGACATCCTGATCTCCGACGGCGAGCTGCTGACGCTGCACTACGCCCCGAACGGCAACATCTACAGCCTGCCGACAGAGATCGCGAATGCGACCTATGATGAGACGAACATTGACGTCTCGGCCTTGTTTTCTGTTAATAATGGTGTTATGGTTGGCGATAGCGATGATCGTGTCTTGCATGCTTATGTGGATACCATGGCGCAGTTGGGTGTTAGTAGACTAAGGCTGGCGGACCCGGCGTACCTACCTAAAACCTCGGTGCTCATGTACGGCCCCCTCTTCTCTCTCTCTTGGTGTGTATTTTTCAGGCCTCTGCTGACAGCTTCGTACAGAGCATTCCTGACCATCGACGACGCTGACGGGACCATCGTCGCCACCACGACGGCGGGTGATATCTACTACCTGCTGACCTGCATCTACGAAGACCAGTATCCAAAGATTTTCCTTGCGGCCGATCCGGATACTGGTGCGCAGACATTGAAAGACCCCAGCCTGGTGACCACATTGACCGGCGGGAATATCACCGACTGTTATTTCGTGGGCTATAATTCTGCCGTTGTGCAGGTGTATTAGTGATACTGCGTGAAAATGTCTATGGCGAAGGGGGGAAAATTGGTTTGGGGTTTCTTCTTGCTGAGATCTTTAATGTGCTATGAGTTCTGTGTATATACATTTATTTAGACATTGTAATCTGGATGATATCAACGGACCCTGAATAACTCTCGCATATCTCCCACATTCCAGCCACCCCAGCTTCAAAGATCAGAACCTAGGGTCTTTAAAAGTGCTGCCTGCTCTTACAAGTTAGCCTAGTCAGCCGGGTTGGCAGTGGCACGATGTGTCATTCAATTCGGAGCGCTTCCCCCGATAGATAGCGCCCAACTAGCGGCAGGCAACCATTTTCGTTATTATTCGCCCAATTTCCGCTCCACGATTCATTATTGTGTTCCTGTTTCTTTTTACTTCACCATACCTAATAAACACTCCAGATCAGTAGAGCTCGTCAACAATACTTGACACCCTCCGTACCCGTGTTCGCAGCCCACAATGCCTTCTGTTCTGGCGTCCCTGATTACTCTGGCGCCGTGGCATCTGATTCATTTTCGACCTTGCTAGGCTCGGCGCTATACCAGGTATGCGCGAACCGTCTTTCGGCCGCTTCACAAAACAAGCACTAACCAGGGGAGCAGTCCTGGCTCATGACCAAAATCTGCTACAAAGCGCTGCCGAAAGAGCACTTCGTGACGCTACCATCGCGTGTCTTCCCAGCCTACTTCCTCCTACAGTCCTTCTGCGCCGCGCTCACAATCCTCACATACCCACCCCTGTCCCTCCGCAGCCTATTCCACAACCCCGGCGACGCCGTGACGCTGGGCGTCATGCTGGGGCTTGCGCTGCTGAATATGCTCGTATTCGGCCCGCGCACGCGCCAGGCTATGTTCGATCGCCAGCAGCAGGCGATTGTGGACGGCAAGGCGTATAATGACGAGAGCGGCCAGAGCGAGGAGATGTATAAGGTGTGCAGGAGATTTAGCAAGAATCATGCTATGAGCATCCATCTGAACCTGGTGGCTATGTTGGCTGCGCTGGTTTATGGAGTGAGATTGGCGGCGAGGATTCAGGTTGAGTAGGTCGTTAGGAGCGGGCCGTTAGGTCTCCTGGGAGGATCATCTGGGAGATAGATTTGCTTTCTAATTTCGCTATATGGAAAGAAATCGAAAGGGATATATCATGATGTTTGCAACACGCCCACTTCTCTCAGCTGGTTGTCTTTGGGCGTTCTGTATACCCCTTCCCCGGCGTCTCATCAGATCGACTGAGCATGCTACCCAATCGGCTTTTCCTCTCTTGTCTACTCATAAGCTCCGAATAGAACCACTATGGCATCATCTCGCATTGTACGATCAGCTGCGTTTGGGATTACGCGTCACTGATGACTGCAATAAATTTCTAGATTGATGATACTAATTTCCAGCTAGTTATTATTAGGTTTCCAGAAGTGGAGATCAGGCGCAGGCATAGATGGATGTTGGCTTTATGACGTCCTTCTACAGCTCCTCTGAGTGATATGCCGTCACTATCTCGGTACCAAACACCCTGCTCAAGCGTAAGACGACGTCGCTGGCAGGTGTTCCTCTCCCACAACCGGTACATCTACTCGCTACCACACCGTGCCCTTCACTTGCTTGATGTTCTTGACGTTTACCTCCCTCCACAAGAGCGTCGAGCCCAATGTGACTGAGTACAGGCAGGTAGCAGTGATAAGCATCAGGCGCTGCGTCTCCCCATAGGAGCGATTGATAGCGTCCCTGGTCGGCGAGCCCACTGGGTACGATGCCTGCGTCACCAAGCTACCATATATGCTCGCGAAGTCACCCTGGGATTCCGCTGGAAGGTATTTGAGCAGCTTGTTCGGGAAGATCCCGGTCCACATGGCCGCCGCGATGGTGGATCCCACGGAGCTACCAATGTTCGCCACCATTGCCTCCATGGCCAGGACGGCGGGGATATGTTGCTGCGACGAGACGGCCATGACAGTCATCTGCTCGCAAATAACCAGGGTGCCGCCGCCAAAGGCGATGAAGATCTGGCACATGACGATGTAGCCGATGTTCGTGTCTGGCTGACGGAACTTGATCATGAGAGCGACGCCGAGGATCGTGATGGGGACGCCGAAGAAGAGCGCCTGCCACTTGAGTCGGCCGTTGTAGCGGATCAGCACGCCCATGACGATGGCCCAGAAGGTCGAGCCGATGGTGTAGATGTTGGTGATGTACGTCGCGTCTGTGATGCTCTGGTTGAAGACGACGATCAGCAGCGAGTAGAAGTAGCTGTCCCACAGGTACCAGGCAAGGTAGATGCTGAAGGCCATGGTGTAAGTAAAGAACACGGTGCGGTCCGTCATCAGCTGCCATGGGATGAATGTTACGGGCGCCACCCATTTCTCGTACAGACCAAAGGCGATGATGAGGAGGCCGCCAAAGATCAGGAAGCAGATGATCATTGGGGATTTCCAGGTGTTGGCTTGATATGAGTAGAGACTGAAGGCCAGCAGGAAGAGCGCAAGACCGGTGGACAGGATCAGAAGGCCGGGAACGTCGAACTCCCGGCAGTAGTAGTAGACGGACTGGGTCCAGGTACGGCCGCTGTCCAGCTTAGTGACCAACCCCATCTTCTCCGCTTTCTTCTGGTGGTAGTAAAAGATAAAGAACAGCGGTGCACAGACGACAGGCACAATTATGGTCCAAATCCCAAAACCCCAGCGGAACCCGATATTGTCCAAGATGCTTTGGGCAGCAGGGCCATAGGCCCACGTCGTGGCCAGGTACGGAGACGAGACGAAGGCGATGAAGAAGGCTCGGTTCTTCAATTGGGACGTGTCTGCAATGAAGATGGTCGTGGTGAAGTCGATTCCATTGTAGCCAACTCCGTAGAAGACCTGGGCTGCGCAGTAAGTCTGCACGTTGTTGCATCCGGCCATCATAATCAAGCCCAGCGTCAAGCTGGCGGTCATGATGGCGAAACCTTGGGGCCGGCCCCAAACGTCCATGAGCTTCGCATACGGAAGTTTGATCAGGCCTCCGATCAAACTGGAGATGATGCTGGTAGTCGCCGTGAGGGAGTGCTCTTCGAAGGCGCTAGTGACATAGGGAGTGAGAGTGCTGACGATGCCAGATGCAAATGCCAGGATGAAATGGATGATCCAAATTCTGTTTGTCCCGTTAGTTTAGATCAAGGAGCACTTCTTGGTCTGTAAAAGGCCATCGGGTACTCACAAGATATAAGCAATTACCAGACTCTTTCTAGACCAAACCTGGTTTATGGCTTGTGCGGCTTGTACACCATGCTGGAACTCCTTGGTGACAACGTCGCTTTCGCTACCACTGTCATTCTGTGTCTTCTGTTGCTTTTGAAGACCATTGCCCTTGGGCTCGGTGGGGAAAGTAGCCTCAGCATCATCTGGATGGTGTTCGGTCGCTACACCGACATGAGGGGCCAATTCCGGCTTCAGCCCAAGTCTGAACTTCATGGTGAGATGTTCGAATGAAAATGATATGCAGGGCAACAAATGTGAGGTTTGAGTAGTGGTGGCCTTCAAGATGGAGCACCACTTTGAGTTCGGAAAATAGAGAAAAAAGCTTTCGGGAGGGGCTGCATAGAACAGTTTAATAGTCACGAGAAGCGGCACTTTTCCGACGGGACAAACTTCCAGGTCATCACGAAGGGACGACCGGTTACCGTTTACGTGCGAAATTAGAAAAATCTGTTCTCTAGCTTTCGAAAGCCACTGGTCTATTGGCATCCAGTACCCCTGGGCTTCTCGGGCCAGTCCCTTCTGGAACAACTCCGCTAGAAATTAGGGGAAGCATTTTGCGTGCTGTTAGAGAATCCTGGACAAATCGTGGCCGTATTCTGCCCAAGGGGGGTCTAGTGTCTGGGACCGGTGCTGCTAATCAGATCCTCTGGGCGCATATCTTATCCGATCATCTCCGATAACGGGTTGCTGTTGGTCCACTTCAGGGCCTTGGACCAATAGCATTGCATGGCGGCTAGCACGGCTGTGAGGGATTTTTCAAGCCAAGGCGGTGTCGGAGGGCTAGACGGGATGCCAAGATGGACGATGCTGCTCTTGTCTCGTATGGGAGGACCTTGGACCGCCAGCCAAGAGGGCGCCATGTGGTCAGTTCAGAGTTATCAGATGGTGCAATCCCCCTGGGTAGAGCCTGGAACGGTTGAGACGGGCCGCGCTATATGGTTAAGACCGGCTTCTCTCCCGAGTAGAGCGTCGCCATTGGCCAATTGTGAGAAAAACCTACCTTACGCTTTGGCTTGTTCGGCTGGTAAAAGACGGACCCGATACTCCTGATAAAATTCTGCGAAGATGCGTGACTGCACCAATGATAATCAATAATGGCGGTACGCCTGGTTTTCATTGGAAGTGCGGTCGAATGGTCGTTCCTGCCCTTTTCATTGGTTGAGATGCTCCTCCAACAACACTCGAATATGCTCTGCTGCTTCCCACTCCTTGGAGCCATCCGTGAGCCCCGCAAACTTCTGCTGAAGTATCTCCATTGCTGTCCGTGAAGTGATATCCTGAACAGAGATGTTGAGGTCCGGCATATCCAGCAGCTGCTCCACCGCCCACGAATGCAATCTATCGACTGCAATATGCAATGCGGTCATTCCCTCCTCTACTGTGGTGGCATTGAGGTCGTCGGCGGAATCATATCTTTCCAGGAGGCGTGCTAAAACGTCTTTCTGTGTCGGCAAGTCCGGTATTTCCGGCTCGGTGTACAGCTGAGAGCCCAAGGCCACGACGTGGAGCGCTGTCCATCCCCTGTCGGGCTCTACGACGAAGTCAGGCTGAGGGTATTCGGAGCACGTTTCATCCGGCCACAGTAGGTACTGCAGCCGCTCTAGGCAATCTCGAAGGTTACCGGCAACGACTGCTCCGAGAACAGTCAGACGGAATGTGCCAGACCATCTTGGTGGCTCGTGTAGATCGTAGGCTGAACGGGCGTTGATGTTGGCTCCCAGCTGCCGTAGGCGTGTGGCCAGTCCGAAGCTATTGTATTCGAGCGCAACTGCCAGTGGTGTGGCAGGCGGATCATCCAGGTTCTCGAAACCATCAGGTGGGATCACTTCAAGGATAGATTCTGCTAGAGTCAGATCCTTGGCGATGACGTTCTGTGCTGCGACATGAAGAAGCGACCAGTCTGGAGAGCCTGGTCTGCCGGGGCAATCTATGCGGACGTCCATTCTTGCGCCTCTTGATTGTAACAGATTGAAAAGTGTCTTATTGTCCGTCTTGGCTGAATCAAAAATGGGTGTTGCTCCTCCATCTCTTTGGTACGGTTGGTTAACGAGACTGGAACCGTCCATGTGATCTAGAATATATGGAGCGACTTCATGATGACCACGAAAGGCGGCGTATTGTAACGGTGATCGGCCTTTGCCGTCTACACCAGCTAGGAAGATTCGGAAGGATAGCTGCCGACCCAAAACTTCAATAGTCCTTTTCAGAGAGGTTTCCCAGTCCTTCCCGTGTCTTAGAACCATCAGGAACCGGTCGGAGCCGTCAATAGCTTCCTTGATGAGATGAGACACCCTAGTCAGAGTGCGAGCTCCTTCAGTGACAGCGCCTTCAGTAACAAGTACTGATCTCTGGCCAAGATCGAGGAGCCGAGGTCTGGGCTTACCTGTTAGTCTATCAATCAAAGAGCTCAGATGTCATGATAGTGGCTGTAAGAAGCAAGCTCTATCGCCGTTGTGTTGCGCATTGACTCAGCATAGTATTGGCAATTCGCTCCTGCGTCCATTAGACAGTCCACTATCATCTTCCGATTCCTGCTTATAGCCCAGTGGAGAGCGGTTCCTGCTCCAGGTTTGTCCCACCGGTCGTGGTAGGTGGAAATCTCCTGAGCCGCGTAGTCGCAGTGATCTGCCCAGATCGTACATGATGTATCAGCACCGTGCGTGATCAGTGTCCGCAATAAATCCGGGATTTCTTCGTCGGGGAAGGAGAAAAGCCAATGCAGCGTTGTCTCGTTCCGAGTAGATTTGACGCCAGCATCGGCCCTTCTTTCCAACAACCATTTAACCAAGCGCAAGTGCCCAGACCGGATCGCGCAGAGCAGGGGCGTCTCGCCACGTTTATTTCGAAGTTCAATATCGACGCCATACTCTTTCACGAGCATTTGGACGACCTCCAATGACCCATAACAAGCGTTTACGTGCAGCAGAGAGTCGCCGTCTCTGTTTATGATCAGAGCCTGTGGAGGGAAGTTATTTTGATCCAGAAAGTGGCGCACGGTGTTGACATCACGAAATTTGGGGAAGACCCATTGTGGATAAATGTGAAGCAGGAAGTCAGCGCCAACCCCACAGCCGCGGGTTCGGAGCATGTTCAGAGCATTCGGAACCCTCTCGGGATAGGCCTGCGCTAGGTCCTCCATTGCTGCGAGTGAACCTCGGCCCGCGGACCATTCCAGCATTGAACCCACATCAGTACCTTCGATGCTGCCTCCGAAGGCTGTGGCAAGGCGGTAGGCCATGGAACTTGCTCCAGTGCTTTCAAAGCCCTCACCAGAACCAGCTTGTACAACGTAGCCGAGGGCTTTTCTTTCGTCGTACCTACGATCAGAGCCCATCCCACTCATGTAACAGGCACAGTTTGCGGTTTCGATGGCTCTCAAAGGTCTGCCTAGGACTCTAGCCTTCTGAGCCCTATGAACAAAATGCCCAAGGATATAGTTCGATATATAGGGGTGCATATCCCTCATCTTCAGGTAAGACATGGTGAACTTATTGCACAGGTTAGCACAGCAGACCTCTTCCAGGGCGTTTACTCCCGGCTTACACCATTGGTAGAAGCCATCTTATACAACCTGGTGGATTTAATTGACACGGGTGTCGGCTCAGGTGTGCTGAGGCAGCAGTCAGTAGGTGAATATGGATGGATAACATTTGCATACTTCTGAGCTCGACCATTATATCTCTCAAGTTCCTTCACAGCATGGACAAGGTCCCTTTCATCTATGTTGACGGACAGACACTTGCTGAGAACAAGCTCAAGACATTCCATGTAACGTATCCTTTCAGTAAGTATGTCATTTTGGACTACTCGTAGAGTATCTGCCGGGTTGCGCCCTTGGCTTGCACGTTGCAACGCAATCCAAAAATACTGCGCTGTCCAGTTCTCCGGTCGAGATCTGTCCAGCAACGCATTGTCCGCTAGCAGTCTCTTCAACCTATCCTCCTCTATTCTTATATTTGAATGGGAGAATGATGGCATGATACGAGACTCAATGGGGAAGTGTACACCTCGATTTTCAAGAGAATATCCACCCAGTATCATATCACAAAGAGGGTCTGCACCATCCAGAGTGATTCTCCAAGCCGTCAGACCAAAAGAGAAAGTGTCCGCTTGTGGCCGCAATGTCGTCACATCACTCCCGTTGATGATCTCTGGAGCAGACCACATCGATGTGCCCGGCGTGAGGGCATTGAATACCCCCAGCCCACCCGGAATACAGGATCCAAAATCGGTAAGCTTTGCGAGCAATGTCCCACCAACTTGCCGAAAGAGCAGTACATTCTCACTCTTTACATCTCCATGGATGATATCGCACCTATGCAGGAACTCTATCCCAGTTGCAATATCCATCAATACGTGACCCTTCTCTTTGAACCCTAGCATGTTCTGCTGCTGATAATCAGCCAGATTGCCGCAGTCAGCATGCTGAATGATGGGTATTGGTATCCTGTCTAGCTCGACCTCGTGGTTCGAGCCCCAGGCCAAACCAAGCAGTGTGATGAGGTTCTTGTGCTTCATCACAGGCGGATGGCTAAGAACAATGTAGTCACGGAAAGCACTGGCAAATTTGGCTTGATCCTCAAGTTCCGCATTTCCAACTTCGTCAAAGCGCACTCGTGCTATTTTGTATACCACGAACTTGGGGATCTCCACAGGTCTGGTAGGATTGGTACTGATGGAGATGCCACCCATCTCGGCCTGGAGGCTGTCGTCTCTCGGTCTTCCTACAGCCTTTCGTGTGATGATATACGACGTCCCAGAACCGATAGTCACGGAAGCTGCCACACTGTGTGGATATCGGAGGTAGTCTGGCAGCGTCCAGCTAAAGATTGATTCGCCCGTGAGAGCGACGTATGTGCTCAGATCAGGCCGTACCATTCTGTTCATTCTGTTAGCCATGTCTTCCAGGTCCAGGATCAGTGTGTGCAAGGAAAGCAAGCAATATGGCCCCGGGGGGAAATGAACAGGCTGCATAGAAAACACCATCGGCTAATAAGCCGTTGGGAGGACCTATGGGGATATCTCAAAGCAGGCGGGCGTACAGTTCAGCACGTAAAAGAAGGCTGTCGTCGGCCTGCTGTGCAAAAGTGATGGAGCGGTGGGTGGCAACCAGCGCTGATTGGTCTGTTCCGCGTACATGTGATCCTCTGCATAAAGTGGCTTGCATACCTTCTCAGCTCCGTCGCCGCGGGGTTATCCTCTCGCCGACCATCGGCAGGCCACCTCGCCTCACACAAAACCCTGGCCTCTCAACCGTGATACAAACGTGTTCGATCTGTTGCGAGATCACACAAGTTTGGCTTAAGGTTCATTCTATCTAGAGTGAGCCTATCCATCCCAATGGCGGGTCTTGGCGAGGCTGCGGCTATTACTGGCCTTATTTCGTTCGGCATCAGCCTCATTCAAGGATGCATTAAGGGTTTCACGATCCTTTCCACGGCCCGTGGATTTGGACAAAATGCTGACTACGCCCGCCGGACACTTCAGTGGGAAGAAGTGCGCCTTATCGAATGGGAGGACAGAGTCGGATTGACAAAAGCGTCACAAAACATTCAATACGAGCTCGATTGGACGCGAGTAAACGACGTCTTAAGTCAACTGAAGACGTTACTCACGGACACCTCAGCTATAGAATTAAGGTATCATCTCAAGCTTGTTGAGGACGAGACGGTCATTAGTGAGGAGGAGGTCCGGGGGTTGTCAAGACTGTTGAAGCTCCCAAGACGCTCGACGTTCGAAATGGCAACCTCAAACGTGCTGCATTCACATAGCGGGCCTCTCAAGCGTCTCCGATGGGCTGTAGCGGATAAAGAGAAGTTTGACAGACTTTTGGACCAGCTAAAGGCCCTTATCGACCGGTTGTTTGAGATGCTAGCGTGGAAAGACCAACAATTCATCATCCAGGCTTTGCAATCGCTTCTTCGACGAGGTATTGTCTCTAACTCAGGGAAGAACGAGCTAGACATGCTCTGTTGCCTACCAACGGGCGGCACGGTGCCTCAAGTCGCTGCATCCTCCCTTGACATGAGCTCTTTGAGCCACCTCAAGAAAGCTCGTATCGAATATGGTGTGGATGAGATTGATGGGGGTGAAAATGCCGGACAGAACTCTGTGAACACGGTCGAAAGGACTGATAGACCAAAATTGACACCTAAGGCGGTACGAGCACAACGTCTGAAACAGATCAAACTCATTGCCGGAAAATTGAGACGTAACGACTCGGTAAGATTGAAAGACGGCCGGCAGCTTGCCAACTACGACAAACATGAGGTGCTAGTGGAGTGGAAGATGCTTGAGCCTTCAATGGCAGCAAAGCTCGCGCGACGGGTGGAATCGCTGGCGCTATTACTGAATGAACCTCACGATGCCTCCTTTCATACACTGCACTGCCGAGGCTTAATATCAGAAGCTGGTCGATCTGGGTTGGTCTTTGACTTGCCAGCTCCCAGAAGCCTGTCCACGGGCGACCTCAAACCCGTGGTGTCCATGGCAGAGATCATACAGGATCACACCCTGGCACGCGTCGATTACGGTGCACTCATAAAACTCGCCGCGGATATCGCTGAACCAGTCCTGCAGTTACACACAGTCGGCTGGCTACACAAAGCCATTTGGACTCACAATGTTCTGTTACTTCAATTCGATACACAGACATGGCCTGCTTTAAGCTTTTTCACCGGCCCGTATCTGGCGGGTTATGAGTTCGCTCGAGAAGACGGCCCACTGCAAATTTCGGACGCCCTTCCAGACACGCCGGAGCTCAACCTGTATCGGCACCCTCAGGCACTAGGTGATTCGCGCCCCTCCTTCAACAGAGAGTTCGATCTCTACGCGCTCGGGGTGGTTTTGCTGGAGATCGGACTCTGGGAGCGGGTTGAGAAACTTTTGGCCCCGGAGGCGATCACGAAGTCCATAGTCCAGACGAGTACAGCCCCCTTGATTGAGTTCCTTGAGGCAGACAGTAAAGACTCGATTGTGTTCAAGCTCCGCTCCGTCGTCGGCTGGCCGTTTGCCAAGGCGGTCCTGCTCTGTTTTGACCCGCCACGGCTCAAGAATTTAGACGTGGCCCCTGTGAATGATGATGACGATGATGAGCTTGCAGAGAGTATCAAGCTAGAGGAGTCCATTCTCATGTTGATCCGCAGTTGCAGCCACAGCTAGATATCTGCTTATTTTCTTGATAGGCGTAACCTGACGCACCCTGGGGCCGGTACCCCTGACAAAGTACACATAATTTGAAATGTTCCAAAGGAAAAGCGCCAAACCTTCGAGATATCGATCCTAGCAACCAATCTTCATCCATCAGACGTCTTTCTTTTCTCGATTTTGTCAAGCTCTCATATAAGAGAAGATTTGATCCTTATGAACTCAAGACGGCTGCTCTGAGATGATCTGCTTCCGTAAGCCGGACCGGCCCGTCCGGGCCCACCTGCGCGTAATGGTCTAGCGGCAACTTTGAGTTCCTTCTCGCTGGGTTACCCCTCCCTCGAATCCGCGATCATACGAGAGTAGACTGATCGACTTCAGCGTGAAGTTTGTTAACCAGAACCAGAAAGCCAATTGGCAAAGAAACAATAACATCAGAATGCCAGTTGTGCGTTCCTCTTTCCCTCCCCCTTAGCAAACTTCAGTGCTCCTATCTGACCCTTATCGCCAGGCCATCATCACCGGCGCCGGCTCCGGCATGGGCGCCGCCCTGGCGCAGCACCTCGTTGCGAAGAACGAAGGTTGGCATGTCATGATCGCAGATGTCAATACTGCAGGCGGGGAAGCTGTCGCCGCGAGCCTTGACGGCGCGGGGACGTTTGTGAAGACAAATGTCACGCGGTGGGAGGAGTTGCGCGATCTATTTGCAGCGACATGGGCGAAGCATGGGAGGATCGATTTTGGTGCGTGAACTCAATTGAAGGGGCAGCCTTGATGCGCATACATCGTAGGAGAATCAACACAGGGGCAGTAGGTGGAAGATAAGTCCATGGTTGACGCTGATCGAACAGTTGCCGCCAATGCCGGCATCACCGACACATTCGACTTCGCTGCCTCTCCTCCCCTTGACGCCCTAGCCAGTCTCCCGGCTCCTGATCTGCGAACCGTCGTGCTCGATTTGCAGCATCCAATCCATGCCGCCTACCTCGCCATCAGCTATTTCCGAGCCAACACGCCCCCAGGGGGCAAATTCACCGCGACATCCTCTCAAACAGGGCTGTACGGATTCGCGGGGGTGCCGCTATACTGCGCCTCCAAGCACGGCGTGGTGGGCTTGATCCGCTCACTCGGGGCCGACCCGGTGCTGCGCGGTCTGGGCATGACGTTCAATACGCTGTGTCCCGGGCTGGTGCCGACGCCGCTGGTGCCTCCTGAGGCCGAGACTGTAGCGGGCGATGCGGTCACGCCGATGAGTACGATTATGAACGCGTATGAACGTGTGCTTGGCGGTGGGGAGACGGGCTTGGTGATGGAGTGTTCGAAGGGAGAGATTTATGTGAGGGAGCAGTATCCGACGATGGATGATGCGATTGACGTCTATTTGCCGGCGTTGGCGGCGCTGAACCGGCGGTGAATCGGGCGGTACGGGAGTTATCATCAGATAGGATTGTAGATGTGATCTGGGTGAAGGCTTTGGTTTCTTGGGTGGTGTCCATCATGTCATTGTTACTTTGATCGCTCTTTTACTATATAGCTTTCAGATTCATCATGATCCTTTGAATGGATGCAAGCGCCGCCGTTTCATAATTTGTTGTCAGACTCCTCATAATCCGTCACATACGTCTCCAACTCCTCTCTTAACTCCTCCTTGACCTTCTCACTACACCAGGCAATATCAATGCCCATCATCGCAAACTGCACCACTTCATCCACGCCACCGCCCAGCTCCTGCACCATCGTCGCATAGTTCTCGGTCATGTAATTCGCGCCCATATATGCCGGGTCATCACTGTTCAAGCTGACCTTCACACCCTTCTTGACCAACTCTCGGATCTTCTCCGGATACGCCGTGCCCGCGCACAGCTGCGTCGAGACGGGGCAAAACGTTAGCCCGATGCCCTTACGCACAATTTCCTTCACCAGCTCCGGGTCATCGTAGCAATTAACCCCGTGGTCGATGCGATCAACGCCAATCACATCCAGGCACTGCCGGATATGCTTCGTCGTATTCAGCTGGTCGACGTCGCAATGCATCGTTACCATAAATCCCTTCTGCCGCGCGCGCGCAAACACCTCTTGGAACTTCACCGGGGGGTTATCCTTCTCATCGCTATCAAGTCCCACGGCGAGGATATGCTCGCGCCATGGGAGCGCCTCGAGCAGTGTAGCCATAGCAAAACCGGCACTCTGGTCGCGGAGGAAGCACATAATAAGATTCGAGCGAACACCCAATGTCCGCTCAGCCTCACGCTGGGCACGCACCAGGCCGCCGACAACAGTGCCAAAGGCGACGCCACGCGCCGTGTGCGCCTGCGGGTCGAAGAAGATCTCGGCGTAGCGCACGCGCTGCGCGGCCGCGGTCGTGAAGTAGCCCATGCCCAGAGCGTAGAAGTCGTCGGCGTCGCGAAGGCATGCCATGCCGCTGTAGTAGATGGCGAGGAAGCTGGGTAGATCGTGGAAGGTGTATAAGGCGAGCAGGTCGGAGGAACTGCGCGCGCCCCCTGGGAGGGGGATGTGGTGTTTAGCGCTGAGCTGGAGTCGGAGAGAGGCGCTGAGGGTGCCTTCGATATGTACGTGAAATTCGGTCTTGGGGAGGTTGGAGATGAAGGATTTGAGGGCACTGGGGGACGCCATGGTGGGACTGGAGGCAAGGATGCCGATGAGAGGTCTGCAGGTAACTACCTCACCTTGCCTTAGGGAGACAGGTTGACGAGTGGTCCAAAACATGAGGTTGTGGGATAATTCGGGCTCTTATCGGTATCGGCTTGCAACCCCCAAATGTGGAAACATATCACAAGTGGGGGTGTGCGTCCTAGAGTTGAAACTCCACAGAGCTGCTTTCAAAAGGAAACAACTATCTCAGACTGAAATGCTATCGCCCGTATACATGTATAAAGGAGTAATGCTCCAGATTGTCATTCATACCTAGGCTTCCCGATTCCTGTAGTTTGGAGTATGTACTCTATTATTTAAACACTTCTCAAATGACTGCAATCTATAACATCTAGAGCCGAACACAGGCAATGCACTCCATCTAGACCTTCGCCTCCCCATCGGTAGCCTTATTGTACTCATCAACAACCTCCAACCCCACAGTAGGCTGAGCCGGCGCAACGCCCAACTTCTCAGCTTCCTGCGGCGTAAACGTGCCAAAATAATCCACCTCATCATACTCTCCCGCGCCCTTCGGCGGTGCAATGACATTGAACCCCCAATAGAGCAGGAAACTAATCGCAAAGCCCAGCGGGTAGCAGAGATAGTACATGCGCATGCTCGCAGTCGGCACCGTGACACTCGTATTGACATTCGCCACAAAGCCGGGCAACTGCGGCGCGAAGCCCACGACCCACGCCACGAACGCGCGCCAGTTCAGCCCGGCCGTGTAGTAGTACAAGCCGGTCTTGTCGATGGTGTATAGGTCCGAGAGCTTGATGCGCCGCCGGCGGATGATGAAGTAGTCGCAGATCTGGATCCCGCACATCGGGCCTAGGAAGACTGAGTACGCCGACATGACGCTGATGAAGGTCCCCGCTGACGCGAGCAGTTCCCACGGACACATGGCGATGGAGATGACGAGCGCGATGTACGCGCCTCGTCGGATGTTGATGTATTTCGGGAACAGACCGCTGAGGTCCATGCCGGCGGAGAAGGCGTTGTCGATGCTGGGTTCATGTCAGCAATGATGTGCATATTCGAATGGAGAGTGAGATGGCTCTATTCGAATGGGAGACATACGTGTTGATGGCCAACTGGCACACTACAAGCCCCACTCCACAGAAGAAAGCGGCCGCTCTAGACTTTGGGCCATAGTCATTCGTAAGCCAGAGTTGGACGATATCCGGCGGGTTCCATATAGCCTGGCCGTAAAGCCCCTGCGTCGCACTGGTGGCCAGACATCCGAACAGCGGCAGCAGCGCGCCCAAGAACGTGATGGAGAACCACTGGCCGAAGACCTGGTCACCGGGCTGGCGGGCGAACCGCGAGTAGTCGGGTTGGTTCGTCAGGCCCACTGCGATCGATCCGATGACGGTCGTGATACCCTGCACGATCGCCCAGCCCAGCTGACTGCCACTCTGCACTGTGGCGGGAGCCGAGAGGAGCGGCCCTGCACCGTGGGCGTGCGCGAGCAGGTAGATCATCATGCAGGTGAGCGTGGTGAAGGAGACGACGTTCATCCACATCAGCAGCTTCCGGCTCTTCTCCGGCGGGACGTAGAGCATTGGGATCGTCAGGACATTGTAGAGGATCCAGCCGATGAACTCCTGCGTAGTCATATTCGCCGAGGCTGGGGGGGTGTTCTTCATGTTTTGAAATGTCGGGAAGATAGACGCTAGGATGACCGTGATGCACAGCCCGCCTGTCCAGGATTGTACGGCGAACCATACGAGCCCGAGCACAATGCGCTGCAGCATCGCGAGGTACGACCCGTACATGCCCCAGATGACGCGCGAGAAGACCGGGAAGCCAATGTGCCATTCGGCACCGACCATGCCGTTCGCCACGGCCACGGCGGCGATGATGATTTTGGCGACGATGACGGCGATCATTGTCTGCCATACCGATAGTCCGACGGCTACTAGCGACGCCCCGACCTGCCAGTTGCTGAGGCAGATCTGGTTGATTGCCCAGAAGGAGATATAGGCATATTTGTCCCATTTGCGGCGTGACGGCGGTAGCGGCCGGATGTCATCGTTGATCTGGACTGCTTGTTAGTTGGCCGCTTCAGACAGTTTGCGGAGATATATTTTGGCAAGTCAAGACATACCCAGACGGAGGAAACCCCTCCGGGGCGCACAGGCACCTGGAGGAAGTCCGAAATGCGTGTAAGAGACATGTCGTGCGACTGCAAAAGGTGACTGCAACGATGGAAGCCAAGGAAAGAGGCTCTCGACCGGGACTTTATCAAGATCAAGTACCCGAGACTGCGCCATTTTCTTTATTATCATTATCAACGGTATTACCTGTATCCTCAAGCTTTGCCTCGGAAAGTCCGTCATTTGATAAGCCTGCAAGTGTCGGCTTCGGCCGAAAAGAGGGACAGAATTACCCGATACGGGAGGTTGCCACATCGATCCCATCTTATCGGTCCAATGGCTTCACATCTAGTGGGACTACGATAAGCAGGGTTATCAGGATCCCTGCAATCTCTGCACCAGCCAGTTTTATGGCCAATACCGACAGACCTGTAGACTGTTGAAGAAGATCGTTATTGTGGCAAAGAGGCGTACAGCCTCTAGCTTCGTACGGCGTTGATATCCAAGCAGAAGATAGGTCTTTCATGTGACCTCTTCTTCGATCTTGCTTCATGACAAGCTCCATTGAATTTCTATTTGACTTGGCTAGTCATCCTGTTTTGTACATATCCAAACATCAAGCTCCTCATGACCGCCATACCTCAACATTTCCTCGTAAAATCCGGACTCCAGCTCAACCCTTATTATCCACCTTTTTGAACCTACCCTGAATATGCTCCCCGATCGTCTCCACATGCTGTCCATCCTCTATTACCCCATCAAGGGGCGTCAATTTCGTCCCAAGGTTCCCATGGTAGAAGAACGGCACGCTATACCTATCCGCCCTGGTCTTATTGATAACTCTATGCACAGCGCTCCTATACTGTCCCTTGGTCCACATATTGAGCACATTGCCCACGTTGACAATAAACGTATCCTCCGCTGCCGGGACTGGGATCCACGTATTCGTCGGTGGGTAGAGTACTTCCAGCCCCGCTTGCGATGGGTGCTGGAGCAGGATGGTAATGCCGCCGAAGTCGGTGTGCGCTCCGGCTATGTCATCAACAAGTCAGTGACCTGTTACACTATCCTCTTTCATACCGATAGGAGGAGACGATGGCGGGGAACAAATTACCTCCGAGCTGGTTGTCCGCACTTGTGGGCGGGTAGTGCAGCAGCTTTAGATTCGCGACCGGGTCGTGTATGTATTCGTTGAAGACATGATCGGCGTACGGCAGGCCGGCGGCGAGGATTCTGATGATCTCAGACGCCACCTGCAGCATTCGGTCTCTGTACTCCATCACCGGCTTCCGGAACTCTTCTTCCGGTAGATCCGGCCAGTGATTCGGCCCGTACAGGAACGTCTCGGCCAGTGGATCACCCGGCGACACTTCCTTGCCAGTATATATCCCCTACGCAGCCAACAAGTCAATCGCGTCCCTCCGGTCCTAGAGGCAGAGCGCCAGTGCGCTCAACTCACTTCCTTCAAATCCGGCTGCGCGCCCTCCTGCAGCGTCTGCCCGCCGACGCGTTCATAGCCTCTCCCCGACGGGCTATTAATCGCAAGCGCCTGTTTCTGCGGCAGGGGCAGCGCGAAGAACGTGCGCGCGAGCTCGAGGATGTGCCGTTGCTGCGCGAGCGGCACGCCGTGGCCGACGAGTTGGAAGAACCCGTAGGTCATGCATGCCGAGCGCACGGCGGCGACGACTTGCGCGCGCTCCTCGGCGCTGCTGGGCTGCTGAAGCCACGGCGAGATGTCGATGATGGGAATTGTGGGCGCAGGGATCGTCATTGTGTGCAGCGCTGTGGAGAGAATGGGCTTGTGCGTGCCCTGCTGGGGTGGTCTGGGATGTGGTGTGGAGCAGATGGGGGTCTTATCAGCTTGTGATAGGGGCGCTGGCAAGGCTGCGTTTTGGCCGTCGGGCTAGCGAGGCCGCCGGCAATGAACATTATTCGAGGCCGAAACAAACATCTTCAGGAGCAAAGACTCTACAGCAAAGACACCAAACAGACCATTCAAGGTTATTGCCTTGGCTATATGAGGGAATGTCACAGGCTGAAAAAGTGATGACAGAGACCTTGGGACGTCTTTTCAATATCAGTATTTTGTAGTCTCTGTCAAGGCAAACATCAGGAACACTGTTAGCGGACGTTAGAGGAGAAAGAGAAAGCTGGGATCCTGGCACCATCATCATAGCCACCTCATATCCTCACACAATCTTGTAATCCTTAAACTTCCTCGTCGGCACCCCCTTCGCAAACATGACATCCAGCTCCTCGTACGTCCTACCCTTCGTCTCAGGCACCCTCAAAAAACTCCAGACCAAACACAGCGCTGCAAGACCTCCAAAGAAGAACCCCAACTTCCCTCTCATATTCGCCTGGTCCGGATTAATCATATACGGGATCGCGACCGTCATCGCAATCCCCAGCGTGGCCTGCACGGCCGTCGCAACCGCAATCGTCTTGCCGCGGACCTTGGTGGCAGAGCATTCGCATAAAATCACGAAGCAGACGGGCCCGATGGACAGGTCGTAGAAGAAGTTCCAGATGACCATCAGCGACGACTGTGCCCAGATGACGCTCGGCCGCGAGGAGTAGTGAGGCGCGCAGTCGAGGATGCCGATTAGAAAGAGTAGGATGGTTAGGACGGCCAGGCCCGTGTTGTAGATGGTTCGTCGCCCGAACCAGACGATTAAGAACCAGGATAGAACGGTGCCGAGGAAACCCACGCCCAGGAAGCCGACGCCCATGTCGAAGGCTTTGCTCGTGGGTAGCCCGGCTAGTTCGAAGAAGTACGTTGAGTAGCCTGTTCGTGTTAGCCAGGCAAAAGAAATGATACTTGGACAAGTGCAGCAGAAAATTTTTACCAATGAGATAGGCTCCTCCCAGGACCTGGATGGCATAAACGCCAATAGCAATCTCCGTGCGGCGGATATTGACCTTCTTGAAGCAATCCCGGTACGTAGTACCCGCTTCCATCTCCTGCTCGAGGCGATCCGTCTCGGCGATCATGGCTAAAGTCGGCTTGACGTCGACCGTCTTGGACGCAAGCCGCTTCAGCGACTTTTCGGCGTCTTCCATGCGCCCTTTGCGTGCTAGCCACCATGGTGATTCCGGTGCGAATGGCACGCCGATTAGAATGATTAGCGGCCAGAACCATTGTGCGGCGAAGGGCGCGCTGTATGCCCAGTGGCTGTCGAGACCCTCGGTGCCGGCGATGATGCCGTTGGCGAGGAATTGACCTGTGCCTGGTCAGTAATAATCTTGGAAAGCAGATGAGCTGGAAACGTACCAATCACAAAGCAGAGGTTGACGTATGAAGTGAAGATTCCTCGCAGAGCTACCGGGCAGACTTCGGAAGCATACGAGGGTGCAATCACAGCATAGGTCCTGCCATATATCAGTTCCCTAGCCCTGCAGATCCGGGAAATGTAAGACTCACCCAAGCACGAGTCCGCCCAGTAACTCTCCTATGTCTATCGTCAGCGACCAAAGCAGGACGTGCCTGAGAATGACCTACCAGCCAACAAGACCTTCAAACTCCTCGCAAAGAACTGCAAAAACACCAGCCCCGCCGTGAGAACCACACAGCCCGCAAACGTCCTCTTCCTGCCCCACCACTCCATCGGATACCCGGCCGCCAGAGCACCCACAACCTGGCCGATCGGATTGCCCATACTCAGCCCGGTCTGCCAGGGCGCGCTAATGATCCAGCTGCCCTGGTACTCGTACCCGAACTCCTTCTGGAACGCGGGGACGCCGTACAGGTTGCCCAGCAGCTGCGGGTCGAAGCCGCACATGATCACCCCTAGCGAGAAGAAGATCGACCACCCGATCGCTTTGGGGTATAGTTTGATTGCGGACCGGACGGTGAGCGTGTGCTCGATCTCGGTGGCGACGCGCGCGTCGCTGCTGAGGTCTTCGATGGCGCCGATTCCGATGGTGGCTTTGCCGGTTTCGACGTCCGGGGCAGAGGAGGTGGACGGACGACCCATTGCGAGAGAGGAGTGGAGAGCAGGGCGTGTGTTGAATTGGAGATGTGGGAGCGCAGGTTAAGGAGGTGCTATGGGCTGTGGGAGGTCTGTTGGGATATAGAGGGCTGGTAGTATCAAGAGTCAACTCGAGATAAGTCTCTCACTAAAGCAATATCTCTGAATAGATAGGGCTTATGTTTTTATGAATTTGACAGCCCATCAGACTCCCAGACTAGAATGGTCCAAATCGGAAACTTTGATAAGATACATGAGCTCAGTAAATAAGTTTGTAGGCTATCTTAAGGTATAGTCATCTGATGCTTTCTCCGCAACTCTATAGGCACATCCTTGGATCGACTTCCCCCTTTCACTGATCGGCTGTTGTCCGACAGTACACAAGCACCTAGTATCTCCTCCGGCTTCTTCACCGGCTCCTATTCGCGGATGCAAAATGTGGAGTTGTTTAGCGCCGACCATCGACCGGGGGGCTTCCGGTGGAAGTAACGTAACATTCGCCCGCAGGGGACGATCACACTTCTTTCTTATCGCTATCAGCCCCTCTTTAGCAGCCTTAGCAGGTGAATAGCCGCCGTTATCAGGAAGCTTGTGGGCGGAGTTACGATAAGAAAACTTGGAGTCGATAAGGGCCGGACTGTGGCTTGTCTGCCTCCTGTTCCGTGGGACGTGGTGCTTATTGAGAAGGTCCAACCGGACTGTGCAAGTCCGGAATCCGGCTCGTGCTTGGTGACTGGGATTGTTTCCAGATACAGTACCTACCCGTACCCTGGGGCTTGGTGAGGGAAGAACTCTAACTGATTGATTTGACGCCGTGCAGCTCCATCATTCCCGAACATCCAATCGTCCGCTGCACAACATACGAAAGGTCCAGCCCAGGAGCTCCTCCCCCCTCCGCAATCACGCGCACGATGCCTTCACTAGAAGCCGACAGCAACGGGGCGCACCCCGTCCCTCCCTCTAAACTCCGCAACCAAAGCGTGCACACAATCCCCATCCCCGAATCCGTCCGCCAATCCCAATCCCTTCCCCCCTCTGTCCTCGCCTCAGCAATCACGCACCTCCACCGCGACGGCATCATCATCCTGCGCAACGCCATCTCGCCCTCCCACATCAGCACTCTCAACGACCTCCTCTCCTCCGAAGCGCTCTCCCTCTCCACCCGGCCGGGGCACCACTTCAACTTCTCGCCCGCCGCGCAGAACATAGACCAAGCGCCTCCGACACGGGCCGAGCTCATGTTCGAAGACGTCTGGGCGAACCCCTTCGCCGCCGACGTGCTGAGCAACATCCTCGGCCCGCGGCCGTGCGTGCACTACGCGAACGGGAATACCGCGCTGCCCGGCGCGACGGGGCGGCAGCCCGTGCATAGCGATGTCGAGTTCGCGCACCCACTGTTTCCGTTCGGGTATGTTGTTAACATCCCGCTGTGCGACGTCGACGCGGGCAATGGCGCGACGGAGATCTGGGTCGGTAGTCACCGCGGGAGTAGCGTGGATGAGCATGTTCGGGTTGATGGCGAACGCGGGGAGACCGCCCTCCCGATCCGGCCCGAACTAGTCGAGGCCCGCCGTTTACACTCTTCGCCGATCCAGCCCGCGGTCAAAGCCGGCAGCGTGATCATCCGCGACCTGCGGCTGTGGCACGCGGGGATGCCGAATGCGAGCGCGGAGCCGCGCGTCATGTTGGCGTTTGTGGTCTGTCCGGCGTGGTATCAGTGTCGGGGAAGAGTAACGCTGCCGGAGAGTGTGAGGGGGTTGGTGGAGAGCTGGACCCAACTGGAGTTTAAGGCGGAGTGGGTGAAGGGGGAGGTGGACCATAAGCTGCTGAGTTCGGAGACGGCGGATTTTGATACAGGGAATGAGGGACTGAGGAGGCTGAGGGGGTTGATGCATTGGGAGTGCTGGGATTGAGCTTTCAGGGGTGCGGGTTTGATGGTGGGAGGGGAGGGGTGGAGGGGCTAGGGGCTCGGGATGGATAAACTGGATATGGGCATGCTCGTTTGTAGAGGAAAAGAGATTTGGTGATGCAAGACTTGTATATGTCTTGTTGGCACTCAGAGACATGTTCTCTCTTTGCCACCGAGAGATCCTCCATCAATACTCAAGGGAGGCTAAACTGACCGAAAAGGGTCAAGCAGAAGACTCTGTGAGCTTCAATATGTATCCGGTCAATATCCAGATGCAGCTCCTGTTCCGTGATATATGCACCCCAGAACTCCACAAGCATCCCAACCCCCGTGGCACATCTCCATCGATCATCTCCTCCATCTCTCAAACCAGCCGCTTCCTCTCCACACGCTCCTCACCGCCTTCAAATCATCCACATTCAACAGATCCACGCCCTCCCTCACCAACACATCCCAGACATGATTCCTTAACCCAACCGGCCAAGCCGGCAGGCCCCAATACCTCACCTTCAACCCCCTCCGATGCGCGCCCCTTACCTGTCCTCTCAACCGATTCATCTGCGCCGGCGACAACCTCCCCCTCCACAAGCGGCCCACACCGCGCGCAAACGACGTCGACGCGAACAGCGCGTGCGGCGGAGTATACAGATTCGGATGTAGCGTCGCCCCAGGCGGGAGCCCGAGGTCCGCTGGATCCGGCGGCGGCATAGCGGCGGACGTCTCGCGCGGCGGGTCGTGTAGCAAAGCAATGATCTCGTCGGCCGACGCCGGGTGCGAGCGATGCTGGGCGGGTTTATACAGGTGCCAGCCTTCACGGCCAGTGCCCCAGGGGTGGTCGCCCAGCGCGGCGTCTTCCTCGGCGCTGCCTTCGTCCTCGAAGAGGGCTTCCCCCGGCGCGCCGTCGTCCCAGTCGGGCCAGCCGTGCGCTTCGTCCCATTCGCGGTCTTCCCAGAGCTCGTGCAGCGGCGCGTCGAAGAAGATGTCCTGGTGGGGGTTGCTGGTGTTGGATATGATGGAGGAGTAGGCACAGTTGCCTGTGCAGATCACGGTGATTGGGCCGGGGGTGAGGAAGCTGCCGTTGGAGGAGGTGAGGTACCCCCGGCTGCGAAGGGGTTCGAGCGCGGCGATGACGTGTGGGAAGAGAGCGGCGCCGTCCGTCTTGAAGTCGATGAAGAGTGATAGCGTCTGGGTGGGATCGGTGTCGAAAACGCCCCGTATGACAGGCTCGGTGCCGTCGTGTTCGTCCATGATAGCTCCCAAGGCGTTGGGAGCGTTCTGCTTGCTGAGGATGTCGACCAGTGGGTCAATGTAGAGTGCCTTCAGCGTGCGACTGGCAGTCAGTGACCAACGCCGATGACCCACGTAGAGCTCATCGCCGTAGAGCCATACATCAGCTTCGACGCCAGTACAGCCAGCGCTAAGAGCAGAGTAGAGCGGGATTGGGCGCCAATAGTCATTATGTGAGTGGCAAGGGATGGGAGTGATGTCCCGGGTGAAGTCGGTCGGCCAGGTGGATAACGAGGTGTTTCCTCTCCCAATCTGGCTCCAGGACTCCATAAGGGGCTGCATTGTGTCGGGAAACATTGCCTCCAGCAAATTCGTGAACAGAGTAAGCAATTGAAAGATTCCGCTGTGTCACGTTAGCATCGTCCTTGTCGGGATCTGAGGAGGATCGTACAGGAAAACCAGCATTGCAATCCCACTGACCAACAGACTAGGTCTTCTGCTCCGTTTCCACTTCATTAGGGAGAAGTATGACCTCGTTCTCGACGATGGATGGTGCCATGGCTGTCGTGGAGAAGGTCTTATATGTAGAGCACGAAAAATCCGCATCCGGAGCGGTAGTCTGCGAGTCTGCGCTTCATTGCGCTCATCAAGCAACAACATCTCAGACGCATGCTGCCCGCGAGGAGATCCCAAAAGACCATCGCCCTCTTCCTCAGAAATTCGATCCATGATTAAACAGTTCCCAGCACCTCGAAATTTCCATCACAGTGCTAGGAGCGAAAGATTAAACGTATCTGTCAATTGGCCGGAAGCAAATAATCGACACATCGACGTCACAATCCAGCTCCAGTCAAGGCAAGCGAAGGTGGACTCGAGCAGTCTCTCAGTAACAATCCCATCAACCCGGATAAACGAATGGCGTGAGTGCCAAACACTGTCACTTCGAATGAGAAAATATCTCAACAGTGTCACATCGCGACAGTCAGCGCAGGGCCTGGTAATTATAAAAAGAAATCGGGGTTGCAGTGGTCAAGGGTCGCCTGGGCCACGCGGCTTGAGCGGAATCCCTGCTCCGGGTGCGTCACTGCCGATCATTGGTTGGTTGCTGCTGTGAGCGATTTCATGTGGGGCTTTGTGTGTTATCGTCATTATCAGATCCGAGACATCTCCGTTCGATGACACCAGAGAATTTCGCTGTGGAAATCATCTGGATCATGAAGCAAGGCGAGGTCAAGAACATTGATTATAGTACGCGTTAATGGACGCACAACTCACCTTCGTTTCCCTTCCCTTAACTATATCAGGATGGGCCGATGGCCTACAATGTCTGTCCGGCATTTCTACGAGCAAATGCCGAGGCTTCCCCACACCAAGAAACCCTGCCCCTCCCCACTGCTCCCATGTAGATGGAGATCACCACATCCTTGCTCCTGCCCCATAGCTCCACATCGCCCTACACCATTGCCGCAATCTGCGAATAACATTCAGATCGAAACAAAAGCATAGCGTAGCATAAGCCCCATCCAGCAGACCAGTATCATGGAAGCCAAACGCGTCGCAATCAAACAACTTATCGACGAGCTCGCCGCCCGGCCCGAGAACCAAGCCGCCGACTCCATCTGGTACTGCATCTTCGTACGCCTCCCTCTCCTCCCTCCTCACTCCTCCCTAACCCCCCTTTCACCTACTAGACAACCGCCCTCTGCGCCGCCAACCACGGGCCCTCCGTCGCCACACTCTACACAACACTGATCAGCACAAGCACACCGTCCGAGTCGCGCATCATCCTACGACGCATTAAAGAATCGCTGCTCAAGACGACGCTGCTGTTCGGGATCCCGCGCACACTGAACGCGTTTTATCCGCTGAGCAAGGTGATCCCGGGGCCGGAGTATCTGGATGCGACGAATGTGCGCGCAGGCGTCAAGAATCCGTTTGAGGAGGGGACTAAGGAGCGCGCGCTGACGTATTTTCGAAATATTTATCGGGATAATGCGGAGCCGGCGCTGAAGCCGTATGAGAATGCGCCGGAGCTGAGTATGTTGCTGTCGCTTTCCATATTCATTCTTTCTTCTTCTTTGCCTTCTACCTTCTTTCTTTTACCCGCCTTGGAGTCTACAGGGCTGGATCATGGCGCCTGGCTAATCATTTATTCCGAACACAGAGGACCTCTGCCTACACATGGAATACGGCATGTACCTCTCGGAAACCAGCATCCTCAACCCGGTCGAGACTTCACAGGTTAGTCTCGGCGCGCTCGTCCCGCTCGATGTGCCTACGCAGGTGGCCTGGCATATGCGCGGGTTGGTGAGAAACGGAGGCGGTGAGAAGGAGGTGCAGGAAGCGTTGGAGATTGCGACGAGGATCTGTGAGGCTGTGGGGCTCCGGCTGGAGGGCGGCGTGCCGGGCTTGGAGGTTGTAAAGCAGGAGAGGCTGTATTGATCTAATGAAGTGAAAACATAGGCGGAGTGGGTGTAGGCCGTTCCAGACACCGCATGGTTGTTGGTATTCTGCTACTTATGGACTATACTGTGAACAAATGAGCCATCGTTGATATGTGTGTATATCTAACCTGCCCACACACGCACCTTCAAACCTTCAATCTAACCTTCAACAAATCCCCCTCCACCACCTCCTCCCTCCTCCCCTCCAACTCCTGCATATCCCAATTCGCGCTGACATACCTCCCCGCCAACCAATCCCTCCTCTCACTCACCATCCACAGCGTCGTATGCGCCGCCAACTCCGGCGTATCCAACAGTTCCGGATGGATCACATCGGGCATAACAAGCGCGACCTCCGTCCTCACTCCCCCAGGATGCAGCGCATACACTAACAAACCCTGCGCACCGTACTCGACCATCAGCAGCTCCGTGAAGCGGAGCAGCGCGAGCTTACTCGTGAAATACGCGGTTGCGCCCGGGAAGAACAGGTGCGCGCCGATGGAGGACATGTTCAGCACGGTTTTGGCCGAGGAGGCGAGGAGGAGGGGCATCAGCGCCCGCGTGCAGAGATATGTCCCTCGCAGGTTGGTTTCGAAGGTGCGCCACCACTCTGAGGGGTCGGACGCGCCGACGGGGAGCCAGGTTTCCATGCTGCCGCCGTTGTTGATCAGGATGTCGAGCGTGCCGAAGGCGCTCTTGATGGTGTTGGCGGCGGCCGCGATGGAGGTTTCGGAGAGGATGTCGAGTTCCAAAGTGAGGATGGTGGGAGGCACGTGCCGGGCCTCCGCGGCGGCGGTGTGCATAGCCGCTTTGGTGGCGTCCAGGGAAGAGCGTGCGCCTATGGCGATTTGCGTCGAGCCCGCTTGCGCGGCGGCGATGGCGATGGCGCGGCCGATGCCTTTCGAGGCGCCGGTGATGAAGATGGATTTGCCTTTGAGGGTCGTCGGGGATATGAATGGATAGGTGTCATTGTGCAAGGTCGGGGTGAAATGCGTGCCTGTTCCTCGCGATCAGGAGAGGCCATGAACAAGGAGGTGAACGAGGATAGAAGCGTCCACGCGGAGTGGGGGGATCATTACCTTCGTACCAGATCGGATTGTTGGGATCTCTTTCTGCCATGGTCAATTTCTTTGCTGAAGAATTCAATAGCAATTTCTGAACGGGTAAAAGAGTAAAAGCTGTTACCAGTGAGAATGCTCAAAGACTAAGAAGCGGTGAAGTCCTCGAGTAGTACGGGCTCATGCCAACAGCTGCCCTACTTGTACCCCTCAATTAATCGACATGCTACCCCTCAGTTGAGCCGGTAGTTCACAGTCCATCATGTGTAACCATGCAGAGTCCGCTCCATTGCATGTGAATTGGCAAGGATGTTCGCGCCAGACTTCAGGCTATGGCCATCAATCACATTTGTAATTGGTTGCTGATGTTCCGACAGGCAGCTAGTGCGATGCAAGACAACGCTATCTTGTGCTCTAGTTCGGTGAAATGATCCTTTGGGCAATTAGGGATCATTCATGCTTTTCAGCTTGCCGCTGTGGACATATCAGCATCCCAAAAAAGAGACGGCAGTCGATACAATAAGAATGCCGTATGATAGGTAGATGACCGAGCCGTTTCCCGCATGCTGACTCATTTGCGGGGCCCCGCATGAATTCGATCATAAAAGATATGCAAAACCCGAGAATGCCATGTCGAGACCTTTCAACTGATGCCCTACGCATCCAGAGAACACACCAGACACAATGGAGGCCCTTGAAATATCCCCTGCGACCCCAAACCAAGATCCAAAATCGTTAAATCCCTTTCAAGCACACAACCTACTGCAACTGCAATGGAAAGACCATCCAGTGCCGCCGACATGGAAGAATGACGCAATTGTGACCGTGGTCAAAACGGCCTGGATGGACAAGCTCAAACTCTTGCTTGCAATGGCTCGGCTGCTACTGCGAGGTCCAATTCCCGGCATTGCGCCCCTCCTCGCCGTGCAGATCACATCCGACCCGTCTCTGGAATCGGGCTCGCACCGCGCAGCCATCGCCCTCGGTGCGCTCTCGCTGGCTGAGAGCATCCTGACGGGCGATCACCAGCTGCATTGGATGCGGACCCTCAGTGCCCCTCGGATGGGAGAGGCGCGCCAGGCTAAGAAGGATCCCGAAGCATTGAAGGATATCGAAGCATTAAAGGATGTGAACTCGTCGCAATTAAGGGTGGCTGTTGCAGCCGTAAATTCCGGTGATCAACATGTCTCTGACGCGATAAATAGGAGCTTTGATCTCCTGGCGCAGCTCGGCCGATTCGCGACGTCGGCTGTCAGCTATTGGCATGTGGTTGCAGGAAATGGCCCCGTCCGTGTCGTCACGTCTGCAACGCTAATGGGGGTTGGAGTTGTGGCCGGGTTAGGCGTGACGGTATGGTTTTACCACATGCTCGCGCACATCCAGGCCAAGGAATATCTATATAACTTCGCTCCTCCGCATCTCGTGTACCAAGAAGCCCAGAGACGTGTTTCCAGCCTGGGGTACAAGCGGAAATTCACAGCCGGTTATGGAGTGGCGGGGGCTTTTGGCGTAGCAGGCGCCATGACGGGTCTGATCGCGGCGACCAGGTCTATGGACAGTCCTGCGTGGCAGTCGGACAAGTTCTTTCCCATGCTATGGGCGGCATATACTCTCATGGGCGCGCAGGTCGCGATCATGCGCAGTCTGAAGTCCCTCCCGCCTCTCTTCATGCTCGTTCACGCCGATACCGCCCGTGACTTGTGGCTTGCGTGGCAGAACGTTGAAAAATTGAGGCGTGAAGAGGCTAAGTAGATTCTGCTGTGGAGGTTTGGTTTTATTCTCCGTGGTTTACACTTCCCTATTTGGATCAGTTCATCGAACAGCATGTTTGTCTATTCGGAGCCATACGCAGCAAAAAGCTTGTAGTGATCAACAGCCTAGCATAGAAGGAGCATGACGGGGTCCGGGTTTGGCGGCAGAATCGACGGCCTCGCCGGCGGGGAGCCAATGGGCGGGCCGGACGCGAAGGCGGTGGC
>BCIG01000011.1:520709-781855 GCA_001599915.1 Symbiotaphrina buchneri | reverse complement strand
ACCAAAAAGTCACTTCAAACCAAGAAGTCGTCGAACTTAACCACCACCAACGCCGGACAGACACGCAAACGCGCTGCTCTAGGCGATGTAAGCAATGTAGGAAAAGTCGACAATATTGACGCGAAGGACGGAAAGAAGACAATGGCCGGCAAGGCAGGTCTCGTGTCGAAGGCTTCTCAACCCACTGGCATCCAAAAGGCGTCACGCACAAACTCCACTCGCTCAATTCTTGGAGCAAAGGATAACAATAAGAAGACTGCAGCTGCTGAACTGAAGCGGCCAGCAAGCGGATCTGGTGTGATGGGCAACGCTCACAAGAAGAGAAACACGGCGTCAACCTCGAGCCAGCGTTCGCTCAAGGAGGACAGCATTGACGACGAGAACGTGGAACCATCCAAGAAGAAGACAATCAGTGTGGAAGTTGAAGCTCGCGACAAGGCAACTGCGGCTGGATTAGACAGCACAGCCGAAGGCACCCAACAGCAGGAGCTTGACGTGAAGGCTGAATTCGCTGATGGTGTAAAGAACCTTGACCTTGAAGACTACGACGACCCGCTCATGGTGGCTGAATATGTTGCCGAGATCTTCGACTACCTCAAGGTCCTCGAAGAAACCACCATGCCGAACCCTAGCTATATGGATGACCAGGACGACTTGGAATGGAAGATGAGAGGTATCTTGGTTGATTGGTTGATTGAAGTCCACACTCGTTTCCATCTGCTCCCCGAAACACTCTTCCTTGCTGTCAACATCATCGACCGGTTTCTGTCTTCGAAGCTTGTCCCTCTGGACCGCCTTCAGCTGGTTGGTGTGACTGCTATGTTCATCGCGTCCAAATATGAGGAGGTGCTGTCCCCTCATGTCGCCAACTTCCGTCACGTTGCCGACGACGGGTTCTCCGAAGATGAGATCCTCAGCGCCGAACGTTACGTCCTCGCCGCTCTCAACTATGACCTCAGTTACCCGAATCCGATGAACTTCTTGCGCAGAATATCCAAGGCTGACAATTACGATATCCAAACGCGGACCCTGGGCAAGTACTTGATGGAGATCAGCTTGTTGGATCATAGGTTCATGGAGTACCTTCCCAGCCATGTCGCCGCTGCAGCAATGTATCTCGCGCGTCTGGTTCTGGAGCGCGGCCCTTGGGTGAGTGCATCACAAGTTTTAGTGCGGCTGCATTGCTAACAAAAGGACAGGATCCCACTCTTGCGCACTATGCTGGGTATACAGAAGAAGAGATTCAGCCGGTCTTCAAGCTCATGGTTGACTACCTTCATCGCCCTGTTGTCCACGAGGCTTTCTTCAAGAAATATGCCAGCAAGAAATTTCTCAAGGGTGAGTAGAAGCCACATCCAGCTACTTGCGAATACTGACGTGTGTAGCCTCTATTCTTACCCGTCAATGGGCGAAGAAATGGCATTCGGTGTACCTCGGCGAATCTGAGTCGTCAGATTCGAACAGGAAGCTTTCCGCATAGGACTATTCCAACCACAACAGATACCCAGCTCTACTCGACCTTTCCCGCTAAGAACCCTAATACCACGTCTGTACACGAAGTCTCATACTATTGTCACGCTTGGCGAGGAGGTCCATATAGAGACAGCGATTGATGAAGCAGCATGAAAGAGAGCGTCCTCCATGAATTCTGGCTGCAATGACGCCGCACCGAGCTCAAGCATGCGTCATCTTGCATTGAACTTAATTCCATTCTTCCACCCCCTTTTGTCGATGAGTACTCTCTACCTCGTCGCACCAACCTTCTTCATTGTCGAGGGCGTTAGGTTGGGTTACATTTTGCTGGTTTGGCGCGGTTATCGTTGCATGTTGATATGGCCTGTGTTGGTGAACACTGGATAAAGCCGGAGATGTTCCTGGCAAAGATCCTAACAGCCGGGCTTGGTTCGGGCACGACCTCTCTGGCTGAACATCTTTTCTTTCAATAGGAATAGGGATCTTATGGTCTGCTTTTCCTTTTGCTGTTTGGGATGCATCGCCGTCTGGGCTATCGGGTCTTTTGCTTATGCTCTCCAAATTGGACAACGTAGATACTACGAAAATGGAATGTTCTACTATGAATTGGTATGCCAACTTGGCGCGACCGAGCAATATGACCCTGAGATGATAATGCCATGTTTGGGCGGCGTCATGGCCATCCAACTGGCTTCTAAGCCGACATTGGTAGCTATCGGCAAAACTTGCACAGCCTCGCGTAAATATCCCTAGGCTTGAACTTCTTTTGAAGCTTGCAATGACGGCTTCACCGACACGCAAGTGATTGCAAAGAGTACGTGTACGATGCTGAAACCAATCGTTCCAAGAAGCTTAATGCCCGGGGCAAAGGGCCCGGTTCTCTGCATATTTTGCCAGAGGCTCCCATACATCCCTTCCCAGAGGCGCAAGGTATCGAGCTCGGCTGGAGGTAACCCAGCGATAAAGCCAGCAGAAGGAGCAAAGATCGAAAGGAAGCCCACTTCTGGGCCAACAGTTTCAGAAGATAAAGAGGTCGACGGCGAGCCGAAGCCTCTGAATCGACCATTAGGTCTCCCTCGACCTCCCCAGGTTGGAGAGAATGCAGGCATCGATTCGAGGACATGGAGGCAGCGGCGGGACGATTTCGTGAATTATGACAAGCACCTGGAGCGACGGCGACAGCTGTGAGCCTTTGTTCGTGATCGGATTCACCGGTATCCTTGAGCTGACGGACGATATCTAGGACTGCGCAGGTCGCGAAGCCATATTTCCGCGAGTGGAAGAACATGCGGTATCACGAAGGCAAGACATTCTTTGCGCCCAAAGCCCTCTTCCGGGCAGACAAAGCGCTATACTTCCCCAACCTGCAGGGTACGACTCTGCTCTCGCGGCGGGAGGTTCGGGATACGACGCCCGTCTTGCGGGGCCGGATCTCGATCGTCAGCGTGTTCTCGTCGCTGTGGGCCGAGCAGCAGCGGGCTACGTTTGTCGAGGCTGCAAAGAACCCGGAGCTGGCTGAACTCGCTTCAGAGAACAGCAAGATCGTCCAGCGCGTGGAGATCAATGTGGAGGACAATCGCATGAAGGCATGGCTCGTCAAGCTATTTATGGGAGGATTGAGGAAGCAGTTCCCTAAGGAGATGCATGGGCGGTACTTCCTTGTGCAGAGGGGCGTTACGGAGGATATCAGGGACGCGATCGGGGCACTAAACTCGAAGGTTGGGTACGTATATTTGCTGGATCCAGAGTGCAGGATCCGCTGGGCGGGCAGTGGAAATGCCGAAGCCGACGAGAATAAGGGGCTGTTGAACGGGGTCAAGAAGCTGCTTGAGGAGCAGACAAAGCGTGACCAAAAGGCCGCCGCAAGGGTCGTATCGGCCCAAATCGTGGATACTGGAAAACCTATACCCAAGGCTGCAGCTGCAGCATAGCATGTAATATTACAGCGGCAGGCATAAACATAAGGTGTACAGCGGATCCGCTGGTCCTGAACGCTCATCCTAGACGCCAACAATCCGTGAAACCCGCACCATTTCCACCCATGCATTCATGAAAAGTATAACAGCATTAGACAGCAGAACGCTATGAACGTGCCCAGAATTATACCATCTCTTCTTCGCTTGGCGCCAATCTTCCCTATCAGAGTGTTGATGCCCGGTATCTGGCTGGCGGCCCCGACTATCCTTCGATTGATACTCGACAGCGTCTCCCTTTGCACTCTAAAACTCTCGTTGACAGCATATGCCTGGCTTAGTACACTGTCGGTCATGTTGTGGCTGTTGTCGATGCGCCGCCTTTCGTCCAGCATGTACTCTGCTTCGGCTGCTTCAGGGTTGGAGGAGCGATAGGCAGATATGTCGGAGCGGATATTGGAGAGAAGGTTCGAGCGGTCACGAGTGGTGCTTATAGTGGATTTCAGGCGGGCAAGCTCCTGTTTGTGTTCGGCAAGGATTTCGCGATGGCGGGAAAGAGTTGTCTGTTTCAGAGCGGAGGAAGTGAGGGCGGATTCGGAGTCCAGGAGTCTGGATAGTTGAGATATAAGGTTTTCTCGCTGCGACAGATGTGTCAATATCATAGGATTAACACATATCACGGGGATCGTACTCGTTCTAGGAGATCTTGGAGTTGGTTCTCGGTTCGGATCTCTTCTTCTGTGGGTTTAGATGGAAGGTTGGTCATAGAAGCAAATTGAGAGTAGGTATGGAAGAGAGCTTCGGTCTGTCAACCGCAGGTGAGCTTCAATTCTCCGTTGATCTCCTGAAGATAGTCGTACCTGAGTCTCCAAGGAGCGAGCCTGCTGCCGGAGCTGGGCCCAGCCTGTGCCAGTAGCTGAAGCCATGGCCGCCAATTTATGCGATCCGGACCAGCTGTATAGTAGGAAATCCGGGCCGTCAAAGGCGCATATTGTTGCGATATTGGTGCACGAGTACTTTTTAGAAGCAAGAAGCCTTGATCTGCTGCCTTGAGGCGGACCCCTACCTTCGTCCGGAGTAGAGGTCTTGGCGCATTGGCTGACGACGTTGTTGCTGTTCCGTTTCGGATCATGTGACAGGAAACACAGCTAGTCCGAAAATGTTGTTAGCGTTGTTCTGGTTGCGCTTCCACCTTCGGCTAGCAGAGGGTTTGCAAACCCTTATCCCACTTTGCTTTTCGAGATCCTCAATTTGCGACACATCTAACCTCCAGCCAACGACGACAATTCCACGAACGGCAACGTCGAGCATCCGTCAAAATGGTGAGATATAACATCGATGGAAACATATTGGTCAAAATGCTGATTGATGCGACAGTCGTCAGGAAAAGTTAAGGCCGGTCAGCTCTGGGGGAAGAACAAGGAGGACCTCAAGAAACAACTCGAGGACCTGAAGACCGAGCTCGGTCAACTGCGGACGCAGAAGATTGCCGGCGGTGCTGCCTCAAAGCTCACCAAGATGTGCGTTGTGTTCTCCTGAGGACAACTTAGATGTTGTTTGAGGCAAAGGCATCGGGACTGACATTTCTATTTGTTTAGCCACGACCTCCGCAAATCCATCGCCCGCGTCCTGACCGTCATCAACGCCAACCAGCGTGCTCAACTCCGTCTCTTCTACAAGGGCAAGAAATATCTGCCTCTCGACCTCCGCCCCAAGCAGACCCGTGCTATCAGACGGCGGTTAACGAAGCACGAGGCTTCGCTGGTGTCGGAAAAGGCAAAGAAGAAGCAGACTCACTTCCCTCAAAGGAAGTACGCTGTTAAGGTCGGTCGCCTCCATGTGTGATGCCATGGCCTCCCGAACTTCAATCTCGTCTGGGATTGGAAGGCGTGGCTTTGGATAAGTGTCATAGTACAATATGCTAACGGGTTCTGCAGGCCGAGGCTTAGATGATGGGACGCATTTTCGGGGTTCTCTTTGTTTCCGGGTTGAGATTTGCATAGCTCTGATGTAGCAGAAAAAATTCAACGCTGGTTCTCAAAAGCAATTCTCCGTGAACTGCACCCTACGCCAGTTCCTCTGCTCATACTGTGATCAACTATGGAGATGCTGTGCTGTGTTCGATGGGAAGCAGACGTGATTTCCACATCGTCCTGGATTCTCGCAATCGTGAGGGCGGTGAAATGAGTCCTCAAGTTTTTGGACAATTCTCGACGCTCAGCCAACGAATCGAGCATTTACCAACCCAATTCCCACAGCACTGGAATACCTTTCTTATTCTTGTCTTTGGGTAATGCCTCTCTCGAAATCCATACTTGACTTCGGTCCTGTGGATCCTTTCCTGATACCCTTGAATGTGTAGTTATGGTCATGCTACATGATCTCGTGTTTCCCACTCCTCCGGGCAATGAATCGCTGAACTTGCTGCTCATGAGGTGAACTTGCTGCTCATGAGGTGAACTTGCTGCTCATGAGGTGAACTTGCTGCTCATGAGGTGAACTTGCTGCTCATGAGGTGAACTTGCACTCATGAGGTCTACAAGATTGAGGGCATCCTTCCGTTACTTACTCAGTGTTTGCATCTCATGCAATCTTCAAAATGGCGCCTGGCGCAGACGTTGGCTGCTGATTCCCGACCCCTTTTTAAATTAATATGCCTCCGGGACGGTCGACGAGAAAGGAAGTTGTGCAACATACCCTTGTGATGCGAATGGGCATGGCTTTGACGAACTTAGTGTCTCTAGGCGCGGGCTTCTTGTATGACCTGAGCAGTCAAGATTTGCCCAGTGACAGGACAACTGCCTTGCAGATTTGGAGAAGATGAAGAGGCTGCAAATAGTGCCGGAGAATTGCTAGTTCGAGCAAATATGTTTAGTAGTTGCGATCTCCCGCTATACTAGCCATAGCTCACTACTACTTTTCTCATTTGAACGGTTCTCAGATGGACGCTTTCAGACCTCGCCAGAAGGCACTTGCTGTCTACTGGTCGCGATGCAGGTTGCCGGTATGGTAGATGCACAAATGTCCCACCACATGATTGTGCCGTCCAGCACTAGGTAGCTTGCACTCTGTTCCTGAAAGCTTGGCATCGTGTGCAGCTTGTTGCAGTTGCACCTTTGAGAAATGTTGCATGGCTTATTTCTCTTCATAATGATACTTGGACGATTTATCATACAGGACTAAGCCTCTGCCCCCAGCAGCTTCCCCACAGTTCGCGTGGACCAGGCCCGCGTCTCGGCTACGGCGCGGGTCCCGGCGGCTAGTAACGGTCGTTCCCCGGCCCATAAGCATCCCCGGATTCCAGATAGGCATCCTGGACATCCTCGAGTGAGTGTCAATGGCCATGTCAGCCGTGCCTTCACCATGATAAAAGGAAAAGCGAGGAGGAGCTTACAGCTTCTCACGGCCTTGGCCTCGCGTCCTTACACGGCCTTCCAGATCCCCCCTTACGAGCGTATTACGAGATATATTCCCCACCGTCAGCTCCATGGCTCGCCTCGATTGCTCGTCATTAAGCCATTCATATTAGCCGATATTGGTGAAGGTATATGCCAAATCCATAGATCAGATTTCGGGGTTGTCATCATCTGACCTGTTGAACTATACAGGTATAAGGGAATGCGAGATCATCCAATGGTTCGTAGAACCGGGGGCGCATGTAGAGCAATTCAGTAAGCTCTGTGAGGTTCAGTCCGACAAAGCATCTGTCGAGGTAATAACACCGCCCAACAGTCAATATACGCGCACTGATTCAATGTACAGATTACTTCGCGGTTCGATGGGGTTATTAAAAAGCTCCATTATGACGCCGGCGAAATGGCGATTGTGGGGAAAGTTAGTGATATCAAGGGTGAAAAGTAATGCATGCTGAACTTTGGAATAGCCCTTAGTCGACATTGACGTTGAGGACGAGATAGCTGCAGAAGCTGCTGAAGAAGAGGCATCTATCACGACAGCCAGCCCTGAACAGGCTGCTGAACAATCTTCATCAGACCAAAAAGAGCGTCTGGCAGAACAGCAAACGCCGACTGTGGTCGACAATGTACCATCACATGTCGAACCAGGAGGTCGGCCCGCACCGTCAGGAGAGCATGCCACATTAGCAACGCCAGCAGTGCGCCATCTAATTAAAGAGCATAACATCAACATTGAAGACATCCGTGGCTCGGGGAAGGATGGCCGCGTGATGAAAGAGGATGTTCTCAATTATATCAACAATAGATCTACACCAGCGGAACAGCAACCAACCACGACGGCCACGCGCTCTTCACCTGCTAGCATTGATGCTTCTCAGAAAGAGGAGACCGTCCCTCTCACCAGCATTCAGGGACAAATGTTCAAGACGATGACACGGTCTTTGACCATACCGCACTTCCTGTACGCTGACGAAGTTGCTATTAATATTCTCTCCGACCTTCGCGCACGCATAAATTCCCATAATTCTACCCCGCAGAAACTATCCTACCTTCCCTTCATCATCAAAGCCGTATCTCTGGCGCTGGACGATTTTCCCCTGCTCAATGCACGCGTCGACACATAAAGCAACCCTTCGAAGCCGCAGTTGATAATGCGATCTCTGCACAACATTGGCGTCGCAATGGATACCCCGCAAGGACTACTTGTACCTAACATCAAGAATGTAGCTGCACGCTCCATCCACTCCATAGCAGCTGAACTAGCACGTCTGCAAGGGCTAGCCACGGCAGGAAAGCTCTCGAGCGTGGACCTGACTGGCGGGACGTTCACTGTGTCAAACATTGGCAACATTGGTGGAACTTATGTTGCGCCGGTGATTGTGTCAAGCGAGGTGGCAATTCTAGGGATTGGAAAGAAGAGGGTCGTCCCAGCGTTTGACGAAATGGTGAATGTGGTGAAGAAGGAGATTATGAACTTCAGTTGGAGCGCAGACCATAGGGTCATAGACGGAGCGACCATGGCTAGGATGGCCGAAAAGGTCAGGAGTTATGTCGAAGCCCCTGAGCTGATGCTCGCCCGTCTGACATAGAATACGAGTGGAAATAAAATCATAATCAAGTCTTTCGGCCCCATATGACACAGTGCTTCCGAGGCGTGATAGTGATTTCTAATATTCTGTCAACTGGTTATCTATAGGTCATATCAATATAAATACATCCCGCCATCCATGTTGCGTATAAGCCCTGTTTTAGTTCCCATACATATACTCCAAATCAGAGAGTTGATACCTTCAAACCCCGTAGTCATGCATAGAGCTACACCGCACTCAGAACGGACATCTACACCGGCAGGTTTCAGTCCTCTGTATCCTCGGCCAGCACATTCTGCACCACGCCCAGCGCCTTGACCTGCATTTCGGTCAAGCTGCCATCGACGTCCAAGGTCAGCACGTCCTTCTCCTCCTGCGGATCGGGCGCCTCAAGACTCATGATCTGGCTGCGCACCATGTCCTCCTTCATGTAGTGGTTCTTGCGGGCCTTGACGCGCTGCAGCAGCACGGCCTCGCTGGTGCGCAGGAAGACAAAGTGGACATGGATGCCCGGGTCGTGGTAGGCGGCGACGCGGATCACGTCGCGGTACTTCTTCTTGAGGGCCGAGCAGGTCAGCACGACGCCGTTGACGTTGGGCTTCTGCGCCAGCTGCTGCATCGACGCCTGCCGCAGCGCGACCAGCCAGTCCCACCGGTCGGCGTCCGTCAGCGGGTGCCCGTGCGCCATCTTCTCGATGTTCTCCTTGCTGTGGAACTGCGGGGCCACGGCGATGTTTAGCTTGCGGCGGAACTTTTTGCAGGGCCAGGGGTTCAGGGGTTACCGACATCATCCCCCTCGAGGTAGGGCAGCTTCAGCTTCTCGGCCAGGTATTGTGCAATCGTCGACTTCCCGCACCCGGCGGGCCCGGTGATGATCCAGAGGTGCCGGTGCTTCTGCGGCTTCAGTGCGCCTTGGATGTTCTTCATCGCCGACGGGTCCGCGAGGCTGGCATCCATGGCGGGCTCCTGGGCCCCGTTTATAGCATTGCTCCCACCCATTGGAGAACGGCTATCGTCGCATGAGAGCATTGCCCAAATGATAACGGGGAAGAGAGGACAAGGATATAAATATATTGGCGGGAAAAGAAGCTCCAATGGTCTCCGGAATTCGGTATGAAGGCGGCGGCGCGGGCGGCGCAGTAGTGTCGTGTGAGCGGATTCGGGCAAGCAATGACGATCACTGCGACGAGGCAAAGCAAGGCATCAATAGCGAACAGAAGCAGCACGAATAGTGAAGGGGATCTTGGCCATGAGGGCGTTTCATATGAGCTCTGGAAAATTGGATCCGGCCCGACTCCGCGTCCGGAATTGATGATGCATTTGCGCCTTGGGTTCGCCAGCACGTTCTGCCAGTCACTGCAGCGGACATCGGAAACCCCACACTAACTTGCTCAGAGTTTAGCTACCTCACTTAAGGTACCGAGGCCGGGACATCTTGCACCGGAGCTTTGGTTGATATATCTCATATGTAACCCCTGCCGGAGACGTCAGGCTCTGATCAAATATGGAGACCCTACCTTACGAAGCTCTCTCCCTTCGACGGCTTTGCGCTCTACAAGGATCAGCAATTCTCGCGCTTGCATATGCTGCATGCGTTGGAGTAGAGACGGCTCGGGGAATTGCCTGAGCCAATCCGACAGGGGCCAGGCGAAGAGATCAACGCTAACGGATGCATCGACGGGCAGCGGCGGATTACGGGATGAGGGCCGCGATGGTAATATAATGCATGCCATGGCTCATACTCACTCGCAGCGGGGATCATGGGAAGTGTCCAGGCTGTCTGACATTCGTCAGCAACCATCAACTGCCCTATTGGAAACCTGTGGACGGTGACCCGATGCAAGTGGTGATTTCGACATTTTTCTGCTTTCTTTGCTGCTGCATCTGCTTCCCGTCTCCCCGGTTGGGCTGAACCAGCCTGTTGGGAATGATACCTTACCTGAAGTATCTATTCCGTACCTTACCTGCAGGTGAAAGCTTCGAAGGCGTGGGGGGATTATCCGTTCCGTTATGATTCGAATGGGGGAACTTTTTCCGACACAACCGTAAATCGAGAATAGGGGGACCGTCAACATTAAAAGGAGACGACAGATATCAGATCTCTTGCATTTTGAACGTAGAATCCTCATGAGAACGAGAGGAAGGGCATGCAAGGCGAAATCCGCAGCAGCTCCAGGTGCTTTCTTCTAGCGTATTCGTAGACCATGGCCGAGGAAACCGCCGCTCAGGGACCTCCGAACTGGTGGGGTGCACACTCGCCGCCAATCATGTCGTCCATGCATCATATAGCTTCCCCGTACAAACATCAATTCACTTAAGCTCGTCACCTCGATTTATCAAAAATAATGCACCCTCGGGATTTTTTGGGCGCTTTGCTGCTTGCTATTGCTCGATGATGCTTTAAATCAATTTCTCGCTTTAGCTTTTTACTGAATTCTAGGTCCATCGATCATCGAATCGCCCTTTTGCTAAAACCTGATGTTGCTTTCTGCTCTGCTATGAATGCCGAAGACAAAATAGCTTTCTTCGACCGTCTATTCGGCATTGACGGCATTGATGATGATGTTTCAGACCCCAGCGATGCCGCTGAAGTCTTTCGAAGGAGTCATCTGAAAGCCGTGCAGCCGAGTCAAAAGCCGTCGGCCCATAACCTCGTGCACAAGGGGACTCCGGGACGCAGCATTAACCCACGTCCATTATCCATCTCTCGGACGGTTTCTGCTCCACTTCCAGCTTCACATCCTCCCACGCCACAGCCAGTGGTCTTGGTCCGGGAAACCCCAATGGGCAGACGCAGACAGCACGAAGATGCGTCTGTTGTTCAAGACAGTGCACGGAAGACTGGGCCTCCTCAGCTTACAAAATCGGAGACTACTCCAGCACTGGGAGGGTCAAAGGTCCTAGGCAAGAGAAAGCGGACCAAGTCCCTCCAACTGGTACCGGAACCTCAGCAAGTGTTCAAAGGGCAAACCTTCTGTAAGTACAACTGCCACCGATGATCTCACCTTACCCGTTTGACTTACTTCACAGTCTTCGTACCGAACAATGATGTTGCCCCAGCTAGAAAGATGCGTATTACCAAAGCTTTGCAGTACGGCGCGGTATGGGCCAAAGAGTGGCATGAAGGTATTACGCATGTTATTGTCGACCAAGGGATAACCTATGATCACGTCATGTCCTTCCTCAAATCACCGCAGCTACCTGTGAGTCTCTTGGGCCAATCCAAGGGGAACCTTCAGTCAGCTCATGTATGTAGTCGAATGTGGTTCTTGTCAATGAACTGTACCCAGCCGAATGTTTGTCCTTCCGCATGCTGGTTAACCCAAAGCAATCACGGTACGAAGTTGAGGGACAGCCGAAACAGTTGGTTCGGCAAGATTCAACATCCTCGTCTGAGCCATCACAAGTCTCCCTCCAGCTCAAACCCGCCAAAGGACGATTCGTGCCAGAAGCCAAAACCCCGTCTCGCACCGATGAAGACAGTGCACCTTTACGTGAACAACATGTTGCCGGACAGATACCTTTGGGTTCGTCATTTGGAAGTCAACAAGAACGGCTGCCGCAGGAACTGCCTCCAACATCTCCTGAACCGGAAAGGGCTCAATATGCGGATGCTCTACAAGAAGCCATAGACGAAGCCAGAGCATTTGAGCACCTGGTAAGCCATTTCCTGTAAGAGCTGACTGACCATGCTAACTGGATGTCTGTAGCCCTTAGACAAGGATGAAGAAGACGTGGGTGCAAGTCCCTCACCTGTAGAATCCGATGCCGAAGACAGTGGAACAGAGGGAAACCCTAGCAAGGGGAGAAAAATGCCTCTAAGGAAGGGTTCAAATGAAAAATCGTGGCAAGACACATTCCAATGCATGCAGAAGCATGACGGACAGAGCAAGCTGGATAATCCCAATGCCAAAACTATAGAGGTCTTACAGGAGATGGCGGAATATTATACTCGCATCCAAGACACTTGGAGACCAATCGCATATCGAAAGGCAATCGCTACTCTCCGCAAGCAGACGCGAAAAATAACGACCAAAGAGGAAGCGTTCAATCTCCCGTTCATAGGAGAACGACTGGCCGCCAAGATCGAGGAGATTGTGTGGACGAACCGATTACGACGGCTTGATCATGCTCGGGCAGAGCCCAAGGATGAGATCATACAGAAATTCCTAGGTATCTACGGTGTTGGGTTCAATCAGGCTTCCAAATGGGTCAGCCAAGGCTACAGGACGCTGGAAGACTTGTTGGACAAGGCCTCCCTCAATAATAATCAGAAGATCGGCATACTGCATTATGACGACTTCTTGTCTAGGATACCGAGGGCTGAGGTCGAAGCACATGGGGAAATTGTTCGTAGCGCATTCCACGCCGTCGATCCGCAATTCTCCGTCACTATTGGAGGATCTTACCGTCGCGGATCTGCGGATTCGGGAGACATCGATCTGATCATCACCAAACCCGAAGCGTCTGCGGAATACTTGGGGATCGTGCTTCTGGAGACCGTGATCCCAGCCCTGTTCAAAAGTGGCTTTCTGCAGGCAGGGTTGGCCACCGCTTCCTCGAATGGTGGTAGCAAATGGCATGGAGCTTCAATGCTGCCCACATCCGACGTGTGGCGCCGTATCGATTTTTTGCTTGTCCCATGGGACGAGCTAGGGGCTGCATTGATCTACTTTACCGGCAACGATATCTTCAACCGCAGCATTCGACTGCTAGCAAGCAAAAAGGGGCTGCGACTCAACCAGCGAGGCTTGTGGAAGGATGTCATCCGCGGGCAGCAGCGAGAGCGAATCACCCGAGGCACGTTGGTGGAGGGGAGGAGCGAGAAGCGGATCTTTGAGCTTCTTGGAGTCCCTTGGAGACCGCCGGAGCACAGGATATGTTGAAGTGCATGGGATAGCGTGGTCTTTGGTCCCAGATCGTGCATAAAGTCGCATAAGGCGGTGAGCAGTAGAGATGACAGGGATGCTACCATTGCACCTGCAGATACGAAGTAGAGGACCTGCGCATGCGAGATCTGGTGCCTACGTAGCGATCATTATTCAGGGGTCGGTCCAACTCTCTTGGATATTGATTTCAGGGCTGATACCAAGTGGATGATGATCGACGATCGAAATAGCATGATAAAACTACTCTAGAATTCCTTGAGAAACTCCGTAACTGTGATGTTCATGACAATTAGGGTCAGCACTGGAGTCCCCTCTTGACTGACACCGTCACCGTCACCGTCACCGTCACCGCCCTGGGAATCTCACCGCTTGACTGACCGCAGAGCCGAAGAACGAGCGGTGATTGGCTGTACGACCTACGGGGGCTAACTCACCGCCCTGAAATGTCACATTCGGCTGTCGTCGTGCCTCACTTCTCTCGCTTCCTACGTGCCTCATTCGGTCTGTCCCTCTTCCCCTCCACTTCCTTCAGACTCGCAACTTCGATATGCGCACAGAAGCTTGAAGGTTGTTGCCTACTATCTTCGTGACGGATCGAACCCGCTGCCTTTTCTTGACAAGCGCGTCGATAGACTGTGCAGCGCAGCCGCGTCGTTCGTTGCATTTTGCTCGGCAGTTCTTGTCGACCATCCTCGTTCTTTAACCAGTTTCCAGACGCGCCTTTTGGTGGGCTGCATCACAAGTGTTGCAAAGAGCGAGTTGACGGATTATCAGTCAGCTACGCTAGTCTTCGGACCGCCCTCATTGACGACTGTGATTTGGCGCGTTCGTGACAGTCATGGGCCGCAAACCCAACCCGTTGATTCTCGAGTTTTTCGAACGCGGTCAGAAACTCGAGGATGCCAGTAACCGTTATCAGCACACATGCAAGGCCTGCGGTGAGAAGTTTCCAAAAGGGAGAATCGACAGCCTCACTACCCATCTACTGAAGAAGTGCCCTGCCATTGCCGCTCGGGATCGTCATCGCGCAGTATTGCAGATGCACGACCTTAAGGAGCTGGACATTACTGAAGATGAGGGCAAGACCGCTATTGGTAAGGGCAAGACAGTTGACCTGCCATATGCTGGAAACCAGAGTTGGACCGCATTGGAAACATTGGCCGAAGTTGCTAGACAAAACAACATGCCCGATGGCACTCCCAATGTGAAAGGCGGTGCCAAAGAAGATGGTGGGAACAACGACTTGAACATCGATCCTGCACTTAGGAGTGAAGGCGCATCAAATGATGAGCTAAGTGGCTTACAACAACATGAACGTGAGTGAATGTGCATCAACGTCCAATTCAAGCATAGACTGACGTGAATCAGAGCAAACAGCATCACCAACCCATAACAACACAAACCTGCAAGCCCTGCAATATTTTGGCTCAGAACCTACGTCGCCGATGATGTCGGTCAATGGCAGTACAGATCTAGAACCTGGTCAAAATGCTAGCATCGACACAATTCCTTTCCCCCAAGACCTTTCCATGCTCAACCCAGAGCTGGCGGCATTCCCGTACGATCAATCCCAGGAGCTTCGGAATTCATCTACATGGCCCGTCAATCAACCTCCTGCGGCCGAGGGGTCTTTCTACAACAATTTGCAAGAGTCATTAGAAATGATGGCGACCCGAGCGGCCACGTTTCCACGGCCAATTGCCATGCATCCAGGCGGCCCTCAAAGGGACTTTGGCTCCGGGGAGTTTGAGAACCCCTCGAAAGTTACAAAGGCTAAATCCAGGGCCCGGTTCACCGCTACCAGACGTAAAGAGGTCCAGGAAGTCCGCAAAACGGGTGCTTGCATACGTTGCCGCATGTTAAAAAAGCCCGTACGTGATACCCCATGTTTGATATTGGTAATTTAGACTAATTTAGACTGACATATTTTAGTGTTCGGGAGAAACCCCCTGCAAGACTTGTGCCAATGTTGAAAGTGCACGACTTTGGAAAACGCCTTGCATTCGTACCCGTATCGCTGAGGAGATGGAGCTATACAATGCTGGTAAGTCCCCTTCGATCAGAAGCATCTTCTTCATGCTCATAGTTACGCAAGGGCTTCATATTGTGCTCTCGCATCAAGAGGTCGGTCAGGCCAAGAGCCAGTGTACTGTTCCTCTTCAGAAGATGTCCGGTCGGATCGAAGCAACACACTACGACGACTCTCCGATTGTCTTGTCCTTGAGTGCTCTCGAAGCCCCTAAGCCATCCACAGAGAATCCAGATATTGGCACGACGCTCCGACTCCTAGACAGCGAGCTTGATGATTTACCTGGCAAGATGGAGCAATACCTGAAGAAGATGACTACCACGTTCATTGAACTTGAGCCATCGCCTTTCATGAAACCCACTTTGGCTTTGGCTACTAACCTGTCCGTTCAAAGACCTGTGAGTACACCAACCCGATTTCATGTGATGATTGTGATGTGCTGGTCTAATCTTTAAACTAGAACCAACTCTTATCCCGCGCATTGGAGCTGTGGTCCGCTACACATGTCATGGTCGATAGTGAGATGGCTTGGAAGATATACACTTCACCGATCCATTCAGTACCAGCGGCGACCACGCCGACTGCCTCTTCCGCAGATTCTCGCACGGCAATTGACGAAGCCTCCGACCCTGAGTCATATGCTCTCCTCTGTACCCAGCTTCAAGCGGCTACTGAGAAGCGTGCGTCACAGCTGAGTAAGATTGTGATGAATGATCTTGAGAGGTGCCTCTTGCTACGCCAAGGAGATATTTGGTTCGAGACATTCCTGGTCGCCATAATTCTGTTGAATTGTGTCGAACGGATGAGCTGGCTGTTCCATTATTGGAATAGCGACGAACTCAAGGCAAAGGTATTGTTTTGACTCCTCCTAGCCTAGTCCAATCACTAACTTGCATAGTGGCCTCTCGAGAAGCAGCCGGCATACTACTTCAACCAGGGCGAACGCTTTTCGGACCTCTTGCACATGCTCGTCAGGATGCGTAGCCTTCCGCCTAAAGTCCGCGTGCTGCCGGGACAAGATCTGCTTGTGGCCGAGGATAACAGCGACGAGATCGTTGCGGTGTGGTTCAGGAAGATTGCTTTGACCAGTGAGTGCCCATATTTGGGGTTTGGCTTCTATCATTCGCTGACAAAGGAGCAGAGAGCCTGCTTGAACAGCGCCAACTGGCCCAGTTCGACCCGCAGAATCCTCGCTGCTGGGAGTTGCGCTTTTGTGCCAGGTTGTTGATGCCTACCACATAAGGCCGGCGGCACCAAGGTGATGACAGGATGATGTGGCCATCTTGCACCGAAATCACCTCAGACACGAAAGCCACAGCTATGAAGGGGAACGACATGAGTTACGAAGATTATGGGAAAAGGCGCAATGTGGGATTACCTCGGGAGCCACTTCTACCGCGCAAAGCATGCATTGTGTTGATTGGTTGGAGTATTATGCGCAAAATCTTGCTTTTTCTCTGATGGCGCGACCATGCTTTGCTCAAGCTTACTACATTGATCCGTCTAGCTGCCAGGTAGCCGCGGCTACTTGCTTTGCCTTTTTCTTGCTTCTACACGGCCGATATCCTGCTGTCTTGCTTCAGCTCTTGCTCCTGATGTTGCTCCCTCATGACGGCTCGGGGATGGTTTGACGCATGTGCATAACGAATAATATGACACATGGATCTGATCATAGAATTGACGCGTGAATGATGCTTTGACATGGCATACAGAAGAACTTTTGCTAGACGTCTTTGTTAAAGTGGTAGATATTGCAGTAACGTAGACTGACACATGTTATCATCAAGCCCTACGCCGCCCAGCTGGATAACCTCCCAACATGGCGCTATAGCTTTTCTGTACATTTGCCTTAACGTGCACTATCATATCCAATCCAAACATAGCCGCGTACCTTTTCTTAGACCCCCTCCCTTTCTGTACGCCCTTTTTATTGCAGGCAACTATCATAACACCGACACGCCCTTAATCACCACACGAAAAACCAAGTACCGGTACCTGCCAAACCTTCAGACCAGTATCAAGCTGCGAAACAATAATATACAGAGGCGCCCACGCCAGGTTAGGCTCTTGCCCTCATCACCTTCAGCGTATCCTGGGCTGTGGCGATTTTCATGCCCATGCGCGCATCGAGATCATAGCTCTCCCACTTCGCGGCCTTGTCGACCCACTCGGCGCACTCGCGGAGTTTGTCCGCATAGGCCGGGTCATCGGCTTTTATGCGCGGGACGGGCGAATCATGGGAGGCCCACTCGGCCAAGCCCATCTCCATCCAGCAGATAACGCCCATCTCGTAGTGCGCGCATGGGGCCATGTAGTCGTCCTTCAGGTGGCCTTTGAGCTTGGTTTTATCGTGGCACAGGATATGGTCGTTCAGCTCCTGGCGCGCCTCCTCGAAGCGGCCGAGCGTGCGTAACGTCGTGGCCCGAAGAAGCGCGAGGATGGCCTTCTCGTCTGCGGGCTCCTTGGCCCAGCTCTCTGCGTTCTCAGGCTGTTCTACCCATGCTAGCGATCGAAGTGAGGCTTCCAGCTGTGCTGTGCTCATCCGCTTGTAGCCGTTCCAGAAGTAGATCATCTCTTCGTAGGGCGAGACCCCGATGGCGTCGACAAGGTCACACTTTGCTTGTGCGGCACGAGCATCCCACTTTTGTAACTTGCGGCTGACGAAGGCGTCAAACGGAAGTTGACGAGCCATGATACGTTTCTTCCCGGTATGCTTCGGGACTGTGCGAAAGTACTCCGTGGCCAGTTCGGCGTGTGATCGAGCCTTGGTGGGATCACTATGTTTCAATTGCCGGTACAGCTGGAAGTGCGCCGCACCGGCTATGAAGTAGTAAAGAGCATGGGACCAGTTGTTGAGCTTGATGCAGGTTAGAAATGACTCGGCACATAGACTGTAGTTGTGCAGATAAAGAGAGTCGAGACTTTGTTCGAACATTGATAGGGCGGTGACCTGCTTCAGTTTGCTTGGCCCTGCTTGCTGCAGTATCTGTACTGCTCGTTCGAGGCGACGCTTAACTGACTCCATCCGTGCTTCTGCAACTATCCAGAATTTGGATTCAGGATACCGTGCCCGCATCGTGTTCAGTAGTGTTTCGCAGCGCTGCCTCGGGTAGGTACCGGGAACGATGATATCGGAGTAGCCGAGTATGTCATGATAGTAGGTCAAGAGCACGAGACCCGCCATTGCCCCGTGAATATTATTAAATTTGGCCGCGTGCCACATGTTCTCAAGTCCTTTCTCCCTGTCACCACGAAAGCCCACGATAGAAAGCAGCCGAGCAAATGCGGGGGGTAATAATAGATATTAGCAGCTGCAACAGGCCGAAGCACACGTTCGCACCAGAATGGATGAACATGTCAATTGGATTATCAAAATGCTTTTCATCTGGGCCGTTATCAGATATCTTTTGTTGGATTCGTCCGTTCCCAAGATGCGTATCGGGCAACGACATCTGTCTTGAGTTCTTCCGACCGTTTGGAATTGTGAGGTCCTCTTGCGTTTCCAGTGTTGCCGATTCAATATGGCCTGCATAAGACTCTGTCTCCCTCTCATTAGGTTCCTCCGCGGCGTCGACGAAATCGTCCTCGCCATCAACACCTTCTTCCGATATCAGAACCCTTTTTTCATGGGCACCTGGCGGAAGCAGGGCATCATCCTCTCGCCGACCAGCCTGTGGACCTTCCACGCCATTGAAATCTTGGATTACATCTTCGGCATCTTCGGATCCAGCTAAGTCAAGACTGCTCGTAGCCGTTGATAGCTCATTGGTCGGGTCGGTAGCAGTTGATATGCCTTTACTCGAGAAATACTGGGTTTCAGCATGCAAGATTCCTTCAAGAGTCATATATGCCTTCCGAAGCTTATAGAAGCCCTTGATACTTTCGGTGAGGCTCTCGTTGAGCACTCCAACCACCGCAGCCATTAGTTGAGTTTCCGCGACACATAACGAAAATTCCGCGCCAGCGGGATAAATGGAGGACCGGAAGGCGTCCGGATGGCGCTGGGCTCGCCGCAGGTCATTATTTGCACTTGTCTCGGCTTCTCCAAGTCGCTCAGCAGCTATAGTGCACCATTAACATACATATACTCGCACTTTACCAACTCAATGAAGCCTCACCTTCCCGGATAACGTCCTGCTCAAAGCCCAGTGTGGCACGCAGAAACGTGACTAACCCTTGGCCGAGCTATATGATGTCAGCCCCAGCAACGGGAAAAGATACCAAGGCAATAGGAGCACCTGGCAGTATATTGCAAATGACATACCCTATGAAAGGATGAGTTGCCCTTTTCGAGACCCTCTTCGGCTGCATCCAGATCATCGTTCATAATATGCAGGACAGCTATGGAAGACGAGTCAGTCTCCGAGGCAACATATACCTGGATCTCTTGAATACGTGCCTTTTAAGGCATCTTGGACTGTCTTCAGTTAGTAGGCTGGCAAACATATCAGCGAGCAGACGACGTACGATGTTGGGGCTCGTCCAAAGCAGTCAACGACTGAGTCGAGGAGCTGTGCTTGGGCTTCGCCTGAAGCCATGACCGCATGGTGCCTAGGTTGCTGGGTAGAAGTTGAAGGGTGGACCCAAAATATGTAAGACTGCAACAGGCGGGATTGTCGGGATCATCCTAGAGAGGGAGCGCACAACTATAAAGAGTAGATTGAGGCAGGTATAGAGTATGCGCCCAGCATAGCAGAAAGAAATTAGGGAGAATTGCACATGGTCAACGGTATATACGGGGTCCAGCGGGTATGCCGGGGAGGGGCGAGGCAACAAATATTAAATACAGCGGCAGTAAGGCGTCGACATCATCGCCGTTAAGTCAAAAAGCTTGTGGAGTTAATTCGGCATAACTATACTTAAACTCCGTTAGGCTGAGAGGTGCCTTAGCTAAAGCCACAGGCACCATTCCCGCCAAGGAATGACCAGCTGTAGGTGTATCTATCATCAATCGTCCCACCAGAGCCCTGTCAATCTTGCGACTCCACCATTGTCATCTCCGTTCTCTCACTCAACGCTCACCTCATTCGATCTGCTGCCCCGTCGCAGTCATGTCAGGAGCCGGTGCTGGGGGTCCATCCGACACCTCCAAACATGCTGGAGCCATCACGTCCGACAAGCCCCAAGAGCCTACATCGGGTGAGGAGGAGAAGCAGAAGCCAGCTGCATCGTTAGAGGAGGACGACGAGTTTGAAGATTTTCCAGTGGAAGGTGGGTGCCGCGCGATATGGTAGAAGGCGGACAGCAGCTTGATCGGATGCTGACTGGTGATCGTGGATATAGATTGGACTCAGGAGGAGACTGAGGTGCCTGGGGGAAACACACATCTATGGGAGGAGAGTTGGGATGATGACGACACAAGCGACGACTTTTCGGCGCAGTTGAAGTCAGTCAAGCATGATCCACATCGAGTTTACAGGGAGCAATAGCTGACATGGACATCATAGGGAGGAGCTGAAGAAGGTCCAAGCAAGCAAGTGAGGACGAGGCCGGGAAATACGACGTCACATGAACGACTATGCATTTCGAGTGGGGAGTTTCGACCATGATATTTGCAAAAGCGAAATTCTCATATCCTTGGACGCATTTACCGTGTTTTGAAAGTGGACGCGATTTTCAGTGACTTTGAACATCCTGGTCGACCAGTAGGCCCACGAATGCAGGACTCGGTCACAGACCTCATAAGGTAGTGAGGCGGCAAGAAGTTGATCTATTAGGTCCGGCTTGCACCTTGAGTCTTGTTCACTGTTAGACTAGTCTACCATTAATCGCTACCCCTATCAACTTCCTGGATAGTCTACAACGTGGTTGAGTGCCCTATAGTAGGGTTGTTCATTCTCAGCATCCGAAGACATTACTTTTTACTTGCTCTGTAGCAAAAGAGGACGCATGTCATCAGATTCAATCATCCATTCAGAGTTTCAGGGCTTTACTTACAGAGAGCGCCGCTACACCTGGCAGCTCTTTGCCTTCTAGAAGCTCGAGGGACCTGCAGAGTCTTGTCAGCCAGTGCGGCTGTGTTAAGATCCGGATCACTTACGCTCCGCCACCGGTGGAAACGTGGCTGATTTTGTCTTCGGCACCATACTTGGCAGCCACTGTTGCGGTATCCCCTCCGCCAATGATGACAATCTTGCCAGATTGAGCAGCCTCAACTACAGCGTCCAGCGTCGCCTTGGTGCCTTTCGAGAATGGCTCCAGCTCGAAGACCCCTGGAGGGCCGTTCCAAAGAATAGTCTTCGCCTCTGAGATCGCTTCCTTGTAGAGTTTGATGCTCTTCTCTCCACAATCCAATCCCATCCAACCGTCGGGGATGCCTTGCTCGTCCGTGGCATACCCGGTTTTCGCGTCCTTGTCAAACTTATCTGCGATGATGTAGTCGCAAGGTAGTACGACCTTCACGTCCAACTTCTTCGCCTTCTCGATGAGCTCCTTAACCGTCTTGGCACCCTCTTCATCATAAAGACTGTTCCCTATCGCAACGTTCTCTAGGGCCTTCTTGAAAGTAAAAGCCATGCCTCCGCCGATAATAAGACTGTCGACCTTTGTCAACAGGTTGTCAATCAGCTTGATCTTGTCTGTGACCTTGGCTCCTCCAAGAATAGCCAGGAACGGGCGTTCAGGATGCTCAAGGGCTTTAGCAAAGTAATCAAGCTCTTTCTTGACGAGGAAGCCAGAAGCTTTCTGAGGCAACTCCACCCCGACCATAGAGCTGTGTGCGCGGTGAGCAGTACCGAAGGCGTCGTCTACCTACCATTAGCCAGCTGGTCGACTTCAATAAGGAGAGCGGACGCCTACTGATGTAGACATCTCCAAGGGCAGTCAACCCCTTCCGGAATTCCTTGACCTTCTCTGGGTCGGCCTTTTCCTTTTTGCCCTCTGCATTCTTGCTGCTGCCCTCCTCCTCGGCATGGAAGCGCAGGTTCTCCAGCAGGATGACCTCTCCGCCGGATGCCTTGTTCACGGCAGCCTCGACATCGGGACCCACACAATCATTAAGAAAGGTAACTTTCTTGCCCAGAAGCTTCTCCAGTTCCGGTACGACGGGCTTCAAGCTGTACTTCTCGTTCCGCTTGCCATCGGGACGACCAAGGTGGGACATCAAGATCACAGCTTTCGCACCGTGGTCAACGGCATATTTGATGGTTGGGACAGCGCCAACGATACGCTGGTTGTTAGTAACCTTCTTTTCCGAATCTAGGGGCACATTGAAGTCGACCTGTAGTGAAGCAATGATTAGCTGTGATACGTGACTCTCGAGTCGCTCAGACTCTTCTTCGCAAAGCCTATATAACACTTACCCGGATCAAGACGCGCTTGTCCTTGAGATCAACGTCCGTAATGGCCAATTTGCTTGTGAGAGACATGATGTGGATTTTAAGCGTAAATGCTTTGCTTCAAGTCTATGTGGTGTGCAGATTGGCAATATAAACGCTTTTTGAGGTGGTGGGGTGGTGTTATGTTGGGCGGCGGGGCTTTGCTGGGCGGGGCGGATGATCTCATGCTAGCCGACAAGACAGAAGCTTCGACGCACACATGCTCGGGCATGCTACAAATATCACTACGACACAGCAATCACACCACACCGTCGAACCTCCGCTGACATGTGATTGGCGCATGAATACTACTGAATGGACATCTCCTAAAGCATAACTCCGTCCAGGTATAGTGAGGTACTGCTCATGAAACGAAACCCCTTGCCATGTAAATCGCGGAAGCAGATCCATGCCGACGTTTTATCCCACCGTCGGCGCTTGCCCTGACAGACTCCCATCGTGTTGAGGAGCTCTTACGATTTTCGTTCGCTCCTCCCCCAGGCATTCAGCAATCCCGCTGATTCAGGTCATCTCAGGCAGTCATATTCGTTCAGAATCGTAAATTCTTAAAGGAAGTGTATTCCTCCACAGATCAGCCTAACCACAAATTTATACCTCATCTGACTGGTTGGTGAGGGACAGGTATGCCGTCCAAGCAATACCAACGGTGGAAACGAAAGGCTGCAATTCATTAGCGAGCTTGAAGGGTACAATATATACAGTTCAGACTTACAAGCTGAAGTTTGACTGGAACAACGCGGAAGTTCAAGATTTGGACAGCAGGCCATAGTATGTAGTTGGCCTTCAAAGTAGGAACGTAGACATCCTGGAATTTCCTGACTACAGCCGACTTGCCGCCGCCCTCTGCAACGGTCATAAACGTGAAAAAGCATGCCAGGCCTGTGAGGACATATTAGCCTTGCTTCCGAGAATCGAGGAAGTATGTTGCATACCGAAAGGGGCGAACATTAATTGATCACATGCAACCCGCTTCAGTGCTGGGACTGTCCCACTATCCTTAGTGACAGGGAATGCCTTGGAGAGACCTTGGAACCACTTGAACTGCAGGGGCGCCATCAAGAACCCGTATGCCATGAATCTGGTCAATCTCTCGAAGTCGAATGGTGGAGGGAGGTCTTTGGAAATGGGTATAAGATCCCGCTCAGACAAGGGGTTCTTCCTGTCAAGTTCATGTATTTCTATAGCCATGAGATCTTCCTTGTCAGGGCTACGGGCCGCCCGTTCCCGGATGGCTGTTATGCTCTGTGCGACCGTATCTGCTACACCAGCCAAGACCTGCAAAAGACGGTGCTATTAGAACCGGGAGAAACAAAGACATCATTCATGGCTTAAGATCATCCAGACGTACAGAGTTGGTAATCATCATAGTCAACACTATTGATTGAACATTAGCTATCTTCCGGGTCACGGCGGCAAAACTTGGTACTCACCCGGCTTGTCCGCATAGTATGAGTTGAACTTCGCGGCTATCCGCGACATGATGGCCAGCTCTAGGACGAATACGATGGTGTGTAATAGAGGCTGAAGGCGATGGCGAGGTTGACGTTAGCTAATGATGTTCTGACGACAGAACTTCGCTTGGGCGAAACGACCAGCACCCCAAGCCCGGAAGTCGCCAACGAAAGTATGGACATACCACTTTTCCATAGATGTATCGCTTGTTCAGCATGTCCAGCACTCGTGAAGGCATTTCTTCGCAAAGCTTGCAGAGTGTCGGCCATGGTCCTTCGGCAAAGGGGTATGTACGTTCGTAGTACGAAGATCAGGGGCCTGGTGACGTCTGCTTGATGGGGCCAATTGGTTGGGGAAGGCTGATGCCAAGCCCTAGGTTCGCGACCGCTTGGAGCGGCAATTGCCCGGAGGAATTGGACAGTGATGTGCGAGCAGTGCGAATGCCAGCAACGATCCTTTGTGGAAGATGAATGGCAACGATCAGATTGTGGTCTACTGAAGGGACTGCTGCAGTGATGAGAGTGGAAGATAGATGGAAGTTGGATGGTGAGGATCGGACCGCCGCCGGAGTCGTCGTAAGGTGGCGGGCAGCAAGATTCCGGCCTGTGCGGACATACCTGATGCAGCCAGAACCAGGCCTGAAACCCACTTAGTCACCCTAAGGCGCGCCCTGGCCCCGAGGCCCAGAACAACATCATGGAGACGCAGCAGCTACACCTGTATCCGGTGCTAACCCCTCTTTACTCAGTTATTCTAACCATGGCATTTCTCATCAAAGATTTTGGGTGCTTTCCCTAGAAACTCTGTGACCGACCATTTATTTGGACAAACCGCCGCTTACTACATATTACGACTCCTTATGCAGTGCTATGATAGTGGGCAGATCTCGCAAGTCGGTGCTCTCCTGGGTAGCTAGATCTGTTAAACGAACAGCTTCCACCTGGAGCAGTCCAGCTTGCAGCACCAAGAACTTCAGTTCGGTTGAATGACATGCTGCTGGCGCCAAAGGCCTGTGGAATCAGTCAAGCCATTAGTAGAATGGTGCGGAACATGACGTACCCTATCCTGACATCAGTGCTCAAGCACACTATCTCAGCAGGGTCCAAAACGGCATTCTTCTGGACAGTATAGACTATGTTTTCATCCATAACCGCTTCAGCTAGACCTTCATTTTGGCCCCCTGCCGCAGACGAATTCGATGGCTTTGATATGTGCTTTCTGATGTCGCCTCTCCTACGCTTAGGAATGACCGTCAGCGCAAATTTGCGAGGTTTGACGGATTGATTAATAAGGAACACCTCCCAGCAGAAAGTCTCGCCGACCGACCCATTTTTTGGGCCTCGGAAGGTGACAGTGATTCCCAGATCACTGGAAGAGGTAAGGCCACGATGTTCCATGGTCATTTCCGTCGAAGGTGCCAGGGCATCAGGGGTTTGCTGTAATCTAGACTGATCTGCAGAGGATGATGCAGGGGACGGGCCTCCCGTCAAAGGCGTATTCTGAGTGATTGTTGCATCTGCATGCTGCAATTGTGTAACAGCGGAAATCGACGATGGCCGTGAAAAGTCGATTTGCGTCCTCCATCGCACAATGATAGACGGCACACAACCTTCCGAGATATTCGCTCTTGCTGAAAGGGAAACATCTAGATGTCGTATCTGGTGTCCAGGCCTTATGGCAGATATCATATCGTCGGTCAACCATAGTTTGTACAGTAGCGTAAACTCATCCTTGGGCTGGCAGTTCATGGGGAAGCGCACGACTCTTTCTCCACCGAGTGACTCCACTATGCCATCCTCTAGTTCTATTTTCACCCCGTCCACTATAACGCCACAGTGCGCAAGTGACGGAACCTCCACATCCAGAGACGCCATCACGCTTGCTCGAACAGGATGAGCGCCAAGTCGTGTATAACGGACACGTGAGCTTATGGCGGGGAATACCCGATATTTCTGCGGAGGTACTGTTCTTATTGACCGTAGGAGCTCTCGGGAAACTGGGGTCGCGGGAGCTACACGGGAGACTCTCAAAGCTGATAATCTGGGTTGTACCCCTCCTAAAGTTGGATCGTGCTTCAGCGGTTCCAGAAGGTTCAGCCCTGCGGGTACGAGGGAAGGCATGTACTCCTCATCAGCCACATGCGGTGAGATCCGTTGGGCCGGCCGCAGAGCTGCGGTCGCTGTGAAAAAAACAACCGGACCTGGTATCTTAGTCCTTGGACGACCTATAGACAGCATTAGTCCGTCCTTTCGCACTGATGGGGTGTCCCACTCAGATAAAAGGATATCTTCCAGAAAACATAGGTATGCTGATCTTCCTCATCCTCGTTTCCAGTTCTCCAGATTGCTATAGGCTCTTCAGACTCGGGTATCGTACACGAGTGCAAGAGCGTCTTCGGGGGAACGTCAATGACATCCTCCTGACCACCCGACTGTCTATGCGTTTGAGAGCTTATGACATATGCCTCCAGACTGATCGCGAGCCGTGCCAGATAAGGCTTCAGGGCGTTTATATCCGCGAGGGGGGTGCGAAGTACAACATATAAGCTGAGATGCTCATCTATATATCTGCAAATGAGTAAGAGCTCTGTTGCCGACTGTGCAGATGCGGGAATTACCAAATAATAGAAAGCGACGCCTTGAGACAGATGATAAGAGCAAGCTGTGATCTCCATCGTCCTGCCTCGCTGCAGCTGCCAAAGCTTCCTGTATGTCCAAATCGGCCTTCTGGGGGATCAATGTATCCAGGAAAGAGCTCTCCGCGAACTCGGCGCTGCCTCTCGACATGTCTGCCGGAAGAACACGCAGCTATTACATGAGCGCTCCAGCCACGCTGAGATAGTCGCAGACCTGCATTGATAGTGATCTGGAACAACGCTTAGCCATCGTCATCCAGCAACGTCAAGTGAGGTTCGAGCATGCTGAACGAAGCTCATATGGGCAGGTAAGGTAAGGTAAGGTAAGGTAAGGGGAGTTCGTAAGGTTAATACCGTACCGTATTGCCCAATGGTGTAGAAAGGCTCTAACTGGATGGGTAGCGAGGGAATCACCGACCCTTGTCAACTCTCGGGAGCCGTCTCGCCGTGAACAAACTTCACTTTAGGAGCTCTCACAGTCTCCCTGGATCTTCACCGAAGGCACACTTTCTCTACCGGTACATGCGTACCAAGCATTCTTTACCTGAGCACTGCACCATTTCCCTCCGACTCCAGATTGTTTGCCCCTGAAGAGGATATCGGCATTATCTTCATGGACGGCGTCAATGGAATTCCTGCACCGGCAGGGCTCTGGCAGGAAGCTCGAAACGCCGATGGCAGGATCTACTATTACAATACTCAGACAAAAGTAACGCAATGGAACAAACCTCTAGAGCTGATGACGCCGGTCGAGGTATGCGTGCCAGAGTCATATATTCATGATGATCTAGACTAGTCTTGCTGATATACCGAAAGCGCGCGTTAGCAGACCAACCGTGGAAAGAATATACCGCAGAAGGAGGTCGGAAGTACTGGTCAGTCACCTCTACGCCTGGTGTCCCGCGAGTCCGAGCAGATTGATGCTAACATGTTTCGCAGGTATAATACTCAGACCAAGCAAAGTTCGTGGGAAATGCCCGATGTCTACAAGAATGCTCTTGCTCAGGAACAACCTCCCCAACGGCCTCCACCTCCGTAAGTCTCAACACAGGTTCGAACAGCAAGTGCTGAAAATGTTAGATCGCAAACATTTGTCGCTGGTGGTACCAGCTCGCTTTCATCCTATACGCATAACCGCGAGCGTGGTGGCTCTGCGGGTCCTGATAGGGATCGTGGTCGGGACCGTATGGATATAGACAGCTTCCGCGGGATTGCAAGCGGCAATCAACCGGCCGCTCCAGAATACTCTAGTTTCGAGGAAGCAGAGGCAGCTTTTATGAAGCTTTTGCGAAGAGCTGGTGTCCAGGCGGACTGGACGTGGGAACAGGCAATGCGATCAATCATCAAGGATCCCCAGTACCGTGCGTTGAAAGACCCTAAAGATCGGAGAGCTGCTTTCGAGCGATATACCACCGAAGTAAGGGCGCAAGAGAAAGATCGTGCAAAGGAGAGGTTGGCCAAACTCCGCACGGATTTTAACACTATGTTACGCAGTCACCCCGAGATTAAGCACTATACACGCTGGAAAACAGCCCGCCCAATCATTGAGGGGGAGACGATCTTCCGATCCACTAATGATGAGAACGAACGAAGGCAGTTTTTCGAAGAGTATATTATTGAGCTAAAGAAAGCTCATGTAGAACGGGAGGCTGTTACACGCAAAGCTGCGATGGACAAACTGGTTTCCATTCTCAAGTCGCTCAATCTGGAAGCTTATACTCGTTGGTCAGAGGCTCAAGGTATTCTGCAATCCAATGAGCAATTCCAGACTGATGAGAAGTTCAAAACTCTAACCAAATCGGATATCCTTACCGCATATGAAAATCATATAAAGACGTTGGAGCGCGCCTTCAACGATGCGCGTCAACAGCACAAGCTCGCCAAAACCAGGAGTGAGAGGCAGAACAGAGACCAGTTCGTCAATCTCCTCAAGGAATTGAAGGCCGCGGGTAAGATCACGGCTGGGACAAAATGGATGCAGATTTTTCCGCTTATCGAAAATGACCCACGCTACCAAGCAATGCTTGGTCAGTCTGGTTCTACACCACTGGATCTCTTCTGGGACGTGGTAGAAGAAGAGGAGAGAGCCTTACGAGGCGTAAGGAATGAGGTTCTGGACGTTATAGATGTGTGTGACCGCTGACTACGCTTTTGGGGACATTCCAGCTTACTTATACCAGGACAAACGCTACGAGATCACTCCCAAGACCACCTTCGAAGAGTTCTTGACTGTGATGCAGACTGATCGCCGTACAGCAAACATTGACCGCGAAACCCTCTCGCTGATTTTTGAACGCTTGCACCAGAAGGTGTTACGCAGACTTGAGGACGATAAGCATCAAGCTGAAAAACATCAGCGTCGTGCTATAGATGCTCTTCGCTCTAGGATCAAGCATCTTGAGCCTCCTGTAATTGGTACTGATACCTGGGAACTGGTACGTCCCAGAATCCAGAATACAGAAGAATACCGTGCTCTTGACAGCGACGAGTTGCGCCGTTCTGCATTCGATAAGGCTATACGCCGGATCAGAGAGAAGGAAGAGGACGACAGAGAGAGGACTAGGCGTGAGCAGCGCGACCGTGATAGCAGCCGCCCTGGTACAAGCCATCGTTCGGAGCGTGACCGGGATCGTGATAGGCGCGATGGCTATTCATCGCGCCGCGACCGTCACACGCGGCCAAGTCGCACTCCGGAAGGGGATCCCTATGAGGCCGACCGCAAGAGAGCTCAGGCGGACCGTGAGCGCCAGCATCGACATTCCAGTACCACAGGTCTTTCCCCTCCTCATCATCGTGATCGAGGCGACCGCGATCGTGATCGCGACCGTGACCGAGAAAGGGGCGGTAGACAGGGTTCGATGAGCCACTATGACCGGGAGCGTAGAGAAAGAGAGGAGGAGCGGGAGAGAATGTATCGATCCCGAGGGGACCCGAGGGGCAGTCGAGATGAGTTAGACTATGGAGGAGAGAGCAAGAATTCGTCTGTCAGACGCAGGAGAGATAGTGATGTGGAAAGTGTCGGCAGTAGGAGGGAGAGTAAGGTAAGCTACGATCGATAATGCCTTCTTTTACATGCATAGCTGATTTTGTTGCAGAGGTCTAGAAGGGAGAGAACACCTCGTGAGCGTACCCCTCCCCGCCGTGTGAAATCGAAAAGTCCGCCCCAGCCAGTGAAGGAGGAACCTGCAGTTCATTCCGGAAGCGAGGAAGGCGAGATAGAGGAGGAGTGATGGCAGCTTAGGTGAAACGTCTCAGCCTTAATCAAGTACGCAGCAAGAAAAGTGCATTGTGGTATGTATATGTTGCTTCAGCTGTTAACCTTCTAGCATGCACTTTATGAACGGTCTGAACCTCAGCGTGTCGCCGACTCTAGATTTCAGCCAGTAGGTAGAAGTAATCAAAAATCAACATAAGTCTTGAAGCAAGCGCGCGGACCCGTCAAGTCGCGCTTGTCCGTGGCAGCGATCGCCTACTTGACCCGTTTCAGTGACATGTTTCGATGCAAGATCAAATCATGGTCAGTATCAAACAGGAGGCAGACCGCTGCCGATGCATATGTCGTCTTCATCGTCATCTTCGCTCATAGAACCCTCTTCATCCGAAAGGCCGGACGCGTGGTTCTTATTCCCCCTAACACCATCCACGGATGCTACCTTAACGCCTGTGCCCGGATTATGCGCTGATGGAACTTTACGTGGGATGCCCTGTTCAACTCTCATCTTCCAGGAAGAACTACAACCACGTGTAAGTGCAGGCACAACACCAGATGGAAAGGGGACCTTACGTAGTTTCCACTCAACTTCTGTTCCTGGTCCAATTGACTGTTTAACTTGTTGATCCTAGGCCGGAAGGAGTTAGGATCCCGTCTGAACGTCACATCCAAGTTCTTCAGGAACTTGTTGCATCCAGTCAACAGAGTTTCGGGAGCATTGGCATGGGCTTCGACGGAAGGTTGGCCGTCGAAAACGATAACACGGTCTGCCAAGTATGTTGCCATGATGAAGTCGTGCTCGACAACGAAAGCAGTCTTCTTTGAGTGCATGATAAAACGCTTGATGACACGTGCAGCAATAATACGTTGCTCGGAGTCGAGGTAACTGGTATCACTATTAGTTAACTGTACAACATATCTTTTGAAGCTGAAGGTACTTACGCGCTAGGCTCATCAATCAAATAGATATCAGCAGGAATACCAAGGGCGAGAACGATAGCCACACGTTGCAATTCACCACCCGACAGATGCTGCACCTCTTGATCAATGAAATCATCAAGCTTGAGTGGTTTATAAACATCGGTCTGGAACTGGGGATTCAAGAAAGCAGCTTTGATCTTCTTGAAAAACAACTGACGGACTGTGCCCGTGAACTTCGGTGTAATCTTTTGAGGCTTCATGCTGATGTTCATGGGAGGCACCGATTTCTGCCCATCAGGCTTTTCGGCTCCGGCAAGCATTCTGCAGAATGTGGTCTTTCCCGTCCCGTTCTCACCCATCATGACAATAATTTCTGAATCAGTAAAGGAGCCAGACTCAATTTCCAGATGGAAGCCACCGAGAGTCTTCTTCATTGCTGGATAGCTGAAACCACGTGACTTGTCTACGAGGTACTCGTCCCCAGCCTCGGCGATACGGAACTGCAACGACTCTTCCCTGAAACGCATGTTCTCGGTGGGGATGTTACCATCCAGGAAGATGTTAATCCCTTCTCTTACGGATGCTGGTAAGGTCACTACACCGTAGACAGCCGGTTTACCATATAAGACGCAGATGAAGTCTGAAAGGTAGTCCAATACAGACAGATCGTGTTCGACCACAATGACATAGTCGTCTGGGCGGAGAAGATCACGAATAGTCTTTGCTGCGTTCAGGCGTTGCTTCACATCGAGGTAGGAGGAGGGTTCGTCGAACATATAGCTGAGACATGTCAATAACCAATCCTGTATCAACCGAAACAGATGTCAAACTTACACGTCCGCTTGCTGGACACATACGAGACCGATCGCAAAGCGCTGCAGTTCACCACCGGACAGAAGACCGATGTCTCGGTCCAGAACATTTTCGAGTTCTTTCAAAGCCGCAGTCAGCGCCCTATATCCTTCAAGCCCAAACAGGCAATGGCTCACCAAGGACTTTTTTGATCTCTTCCAGATTATCCTTCTGGGCGCGTGCCTTGATCAGGACTTCCACGGTTTTGTCCGGACCTTTGACGGCCTTCGGGATCTGATCCACATATTGTGGCTTAACGACAGCCTTCAGGTTGTCCTCCAAAACTTTGGTGAAGTAGTCTTTTCAAGTCAGAATTACACATCCGTCAGATAAAGAGGAAGAACCATACTTTGCAACTCCGATCCACGGAAGTACTTGAGAATGTCTTCCCAATCAGGCGGGTTCTCAAACCTCCCCAGATTTGGCTTGAGCTTGCCGCTCAGGATCTTCAACGCTGTGCTCTTCCCTATACCGTTTGTACCGACCAGCCCAAGCACCTGACCCGGTCGAGGCATCGGAAGACGGTGGAGCTTGAAGCTGTTCGCCGAGTAGCGATGGGTCACCTGCGTCTCCAAGTTGGTGGGCAAGTTGATGATGTTGATCGCACCAAATGGACATTTCTTCGGACAGATACCACAACCGATACATAGCCTTTCGGAGATGAAAGCAATCTTGGACTCAGGGGTGACTTCAATGCAGAGCTTTCCCGTCCGCACCACAGGGCACGACTTCTTGCATTCTTGTCGACATTTCTTTGCAACAGTCAGCCGCTGGCGAAATGGTATAGGAAGTTGACCTTACCTTGGGTTTGCACTATGAAGACGTGGGGAGCGCGGTCAGCTAGACTACTCATCGCCAATTTATGGCACGATATCGAAGGGCGGTGACGAGGAGGACCGGCGAAGTATCTAAATTGGCTTACCTTGTCGCTGTCAACGATAGCTATTCTAGAATACCGATTAGCAAATTTCGAAGAAGGGCGCCAGCGTGTGCTATCCATACCTCGTCAGCTTGTCCGCCATCTTTGATTGTTGTAGCGGTGAACCGTGAAGCCGGCCGGGAGTGGAAAGGGCCAGGACTGGCAGAAGCGCAGCGACAGAAGACCAGGGACGATAGGAGAGGCCCCGGGCAGCAGGTATATGCGTCCTCTGGTTCGGATAGCGCGGCCTATTGTCGCTGTTGTCGTTGCTATTGACCTTGAGCGACGGTGAGGTCCTTATTATTCTGCTCGAGGCGGGGTGTGAAAGTGTGGACTCTCAGCGTAACCGGGTACAGAATGACTTTTTTGGCCTGGTGGGGGCTTTGTATGCCAGCCAGTCACTGTGCAGCACTTTGCAAGCAGGCCATTGGGCGAAGCGAGCCAATAGCGACCCGGTGTCCAGCGCCGATTCGAGAGTGTGGAGCGAGACCGACCTTGGAGAGGACCTTGGAGCGTAGATTCCGCTCTCTCAACCATACGCAGTACATCAGACACTGATTCCCCCATTTTCTGCACAACCAACAACAACGACGACGAAACCTCAAGAAGAGCTAGCTGCCTGGAGGCTTAACAGGCCATGGCTTGTGAGTCCTATTCATATTTCCCCTGATTTCCGCCTGTTTCTTGTTTTGTGGTGCGAGGCTCTGACCAGGTCCGCCTGGCTGCCGTCCTGCATCAAAATCCGACCATGAGGACTTCGGAACCATCAAACCACGTTCAGAGTTCCATACCAGCGTGTCATAAGGGGCTATTGGTAATGCAGGATACGATGATTCCCTCCTGACAGTCTGGATATTGGCCGCCTTCCCAGTCATGCTGCCGGACCCGCATCTGCCTATCCGTCATCATATGCATCAAATCCGTCTCCGCCGCAATTCCCAATCCATTGCAGGCGCTACTGGGTTTCTTTCTAGATCATTCTGGTCGCCTAATCTACATCTGCCGTTGCCCTTTGCGCTGAAGCCTTGCGAGATCAACTACTACGAGATTGATGCTGACTTTGTTGCTCTTATAGCAGGCAGCATGGTTCTTACCAACCTGGATGGACCATTGCAACCTTCCAATGGCCACCTAACGCCTTCAGTTGACGAGCTTCGCTCACGGAAGGCTCTGTCGAATGGCAGCGGGAGCGATTTATCCGAGCCTCGTGACCGGCCGAGGGTCGAAACTTCATCTTCAACCGGCGGATCTGACGGATCCGCTCCCTCGAGTTACGGTGGTCATGGATCCGATGGTGCTGATAGCTCGGAACATGACGATAATGCTTCCGAAGATGCGGAATTTGATATTGAGACTCCTCCCACAACGCAGAACCGTGGGTTGAGGGACCAACGATCGTCGTCGCATGATTCGCGGAGGCCCTCTAAACGCAAGATGGGAGTCGAAGATGATGAGTACATAATGAACAATCCTGAACTTTATGGTCTCAGAAGAAGTGTAGGTGGTCCAACTTGTTCAATGAGGGTTTGACTAACAGGTATATCAGGGTCGAGCCCGCCCTACACGCCGCGTGGTACGTCATCGCACTCCAGTATGAAGTGGCCTACTGTTTCTGACCAGGTCCTATCTTATCGCAGGTCGACAGCAGTTCGGAAGGCGAAGGATCCGAATCTGATGCAGTCAGAGCACCATCTCGAAAGAAACGGAAGGTTTCAACCTCTCACAAATGTCTGTTCTCCATGCCTTCGCGTTGCGTGGCGGCTTAGCTGACGGAGTCCCGTTCTAGCTTCGAAGAACGGGACGCCTGCAATACGGACTCCAACTGACTCAGAATCAGACTCCGATGTGTATGGCGGTGCGCGCAGCCGTGCTGTCTCCAAGAAAGATAGGCGTAGGCAACTTCAGGCTGCAGCTGGGTTTGCCCCTCCGACGCATGCTGAGGTCCGGTTCTCTGCCCGCCGTGCCGCCAAAGTGACCAGTTACAACGAGGATGATGACGATGATGACATGTTCATTGAGGATGAATCTGAGATGACCCCCAACTATTGGGCGACGGAACCAGATGAGAATGTTCCTGCCATTGATGTGGTGCTAAATCACAGACTGAAAGAGGGCGTCGGTATGGATTTCTGAGGGCCTTGAAGGCTTGCATCATGCTAATTGCCGCGTTAGATCCTAAGAAACCAAATCCTGGAAGGGACGAATTCGAGTATTATGTCTGTTTCCCTTGCTATCCCTGGCTTTCGTACGCCGTCGCTAATGTCCCCTTAGATCAAATGGCAGAATCAAGCTTACTACCATGCTACATGGGAAACGAGCACATCTCTCGCATCCTGTCGGGGAATCCGTCGCCTTGATAATTACATCCGCAGAGTCATAGCTGAGGAGCTTCGCATGACACACGGCTCTGATGTGCCGTTAGAGGATTTGGAGAAATACAACCTGGACCGCGAGTCGGTCCTAGACTCAATCAACGAGCACATGAAAGTGGAACGCGTAATTGGTTCTCAAGAGGGCGAAGAAGAAACCGAATATCTGGTCAAATGTTCGTCATCTTATTGAGTTTCGTTATTTGTCACGGGGCGATGGCTGACACCAGTATAGGGAGAGGTCTCTATTACGATTCGTGCACGTGGGAACGTGCTTCTCTGGTCAGCGAGATCGCCCAATCTGAGATAGATAGATTCCTGGACCGAACCTCACACCTTCCGCTGTCGGATAAATCCCAGTCTCGGCAGGACACGCGGCGCGAGTTCAAGCCCATGCGTGAACAACCCCCCTATATCAAGCACGGTGAACTTCGGGAGTTCCAGATCCACGGCGTCAATTTTCTGGCCTACAACTGGTCTAAAGGCAACAACGTAATCCTCGCTGATGAAATGGGGTTGGGGAAAACCGTGCAGACCGTCGCCTTCATGAACTGGCTAAGACATGAGCGGGGTCAACAAGGCCCATTTTTGGTCGTCGTACCCCTATCTACAATGCCGGCATGGGCGGAGACATTCGACAATTGGACGCCCGATATCAATTATGTGGTCTACAATGGCAACGAAGCCTCACGAAGCATGATCAGAGAATACGAGCTTCTGGTCAACGGCAATCCAAGACAAGTCAAATTTCATGCAATGCTCACGACCTACGAATTCATTCTCCAGGATTCTGCCTTTTTATCCCAGATTAAATGGCAGTTCATGGAAGTTGACGAAGCCCATCGACTGAAGAACAGGCAATCACAGCTTTATATGAAACTGCAAGGCTTCAAAGCGCCAAGCCGTCTTCTGATCACAGGAACTCCTGTGCAGAATAACCTGGAGGAATTATCGGCTCTTATGGATTTCCTAATGCCGGGTAAGGTTTTTATCGAGGACAACATGGACTTGACTTCCGAAGCAGCGGCTCAGAAAATTGAGGAGTTGAACAATGCGATCAAACCCTATATGCTTCGTCGCACAAAGCAAAAGGTGGAGAAGGATCTTCCTCCTAAGACCGAAAAGATTATCCGAGTCGAACTTTCTGACGTACAATTGGAGTACTACAAGAACATACTTACGAAGAATTATGCTGCACTCAACCAAGGCGCTAAGGGACCGAAGCAATCACTGCTCAACATAATGATGGAGCTCAAAAAGGCTAGCAACCATCCATTCATGTTCGCGAATGCTGAAGAGCGGATCTTAGCTGGCCGAACATCTAGAGAAGATGTGCTGAAGCATCTTATCACTAGCAGTGGAAAAATGATGCTGATCGATCAGCTGTTAACGAAGTTGAAGCGAGACAACCATCGGGTACTCATCTTCAGCCAGATGGTCAAGATGCTCGACATACTAGGTGATTATCTCCAGCTACGAGGTCATCAATTCCAACGGCTGGATGGTACCATACCATCAGCAGCCCGTGCAAAAGCGATGGATCACTTCAATGCACCTGAAAGCAAAGATTTCTGTTTCTTGCTGTCTACACGGGCAGGTGGTCTTGGAATTAATCTAATGACTGCGGATACAGTCATCCTCTTCGATTCCGACTGGAATCCCCAGGCGGACCTTCAAGCAATGGCTCGAGCGCATCGCATTGGCCAGAAAAAGCCCGTCTCCGTGTATAGACTGGTCTCAAAAGAAACCGTAGAGGAGGAGGTGCTTGAGAGAGCCCGCAATAAGCTCATGCTCGAGTTTATTACTATTCAACGAGGCGTCACCGATAACGTTGCCAAAGAATTGACTGATAAGATGGCTAAGGCTGGTCGTGTCAACGAACCTACCTCGTCTGACGACATTTCTAGAATTCTCAAGAAACGTGGTCAAAAGATGTTTGAGCAGTCAGGCAACCAGAAGAAGCTAGAGGAATTGGATATCGATGCTGTTTTGGAGAGTGCTGAGGAGCACAAAACAGAAGGACCCAGTGGTATTGAAGCAGACGGAGGAGAAGAATTCTTACGGAGCTTTGAATACATGGATGTCAAGGTCGACCTTGAATGGGATCAGATCATTCCCCAGGAGCAATTGGAGGAACTCAAGGCCGAAGAAAAGCGTAAGGCTGACGAAAAATATCTCGCCGATGTCATCGAACAGAATGCTCCACGGAAGAGGAAACAGGTCCTCGACGAGCGAGAGCAAAGAGCAGCCAAGAAGAGGGCCAGGGATCTCGCGGCTGAAGCAGAACGGGCTGAGGCTGAAGAGTCGGACGAGGAAAACACGGACCCAATGCGGCCCCTGGGCGAGAAAGAAATTCGCAATTTGTTCCGAGCATTCCTCCGCTATGGGTCGATCGAAGACCGCGGTGATGAACTGGTGCAGGATGCTGGTTTGGTCGATCGAGATCGAGACCTGCTCAAGTCGACACTAGACGAGATCACTAGGATCAGTTACAGACTGCTCAAGGAGGAGCAAGCCAAAGTGGAAGCCCTCGAACGCGATGGTAAGAGCATAACCAAGAAGGATAAAAAGGCGGTCCTGTTCGACTTTAAGGGGGTCAAGCGCATGAATGCAGAGACAATAACAGAGCGCCCGACTGAGATGCGTATGCTAAAGGAGGTCATTGGTGCCATTGCTGATCCTAAGGCGTTCCGAATTCCCGAAGCTTCGAAGCCTGCCCATTACAGCTGCGAATGGGGGGCGAGAGAAGATGGTATGCTCTGTGTGGGCATCCTAAAACATGGCTATGGGGCTTGGACGCAGATCCGAGACGATCCCGACCTTGGGATGGGCGACAAATTCTTCTTGGAAGAACATCGCGTTGACAAAAAGGCGGAGCGGACCAATACCGAAGAGAAAGTGGCAAAGTCTCCTGGTGCCGTGCACTTGGTGAGGAGAGCGGACTATCTCCTATCGGTTCTGAAAGAGAAGACAAGCAATGGCACCAACGTGGCTGCCAGACGGGCCGTCGAAAATCATCATCGCAACAACAAGAAAAATCAATCTATGAGGCGTGCAGACAAGGCGTCTGCATCACCCGCGCCACACTTGGGTCAGTCAAAATTCTCCCGTGACTCGGACAAATCACGGCACCGAACTCATAGTCATGCTGAGCGTCGCGTGAGTGTCGAACGTCATCACTCACATGGCGACTCCAAATCCCATGGTCTCAAACATGATGTGAAGCGGAAACATAACGGCGATCTGGACGATGAGAGGCGTAATCATCGTCGATCTGAAGATTCACCTCATATCCATCACAAGCGGAGCGTTTCAATTATGGCCAATGGCTTTGCACCAACAGATGAGGACCCCATGCTCCGAGAATTATTCAAGCCCGTTAAGGAGAGCCTCAAGCATGTGCAGACCGCCACGAAAGAGAAGGTTCAGGATAAGGTTGTCAGGGCCAAAATCCTTCGAGAAGAACTTCCACGTATTGGCAACTTTGTGAAGACAATTTTGACTGAAAAGTCTGGGAACGAGGCTGATGGGCTCGAGCAACGCTTATGGTATGTGATGCTGCTTAAAGTCTAGTGCACAGCCTAATTTCTCCCGCAGGAAATATGTCAGCTTGTACTGGCCCAACCCAGGGACCCCTTGGGAAAAATTAAAGAACATGTACGAAAAGATTGTAGAGTCTGATGCTGCAAGCTCTGCAAAGAGAGTTGAAGCAAAAGAAGGCGGGGCAAAATAGGCATTGTGGGTAAAGGGCCGATGGCACATAGAAAAGCGCATCTGGGAAAGGGTGTTCATGGATTAACGGACCTTCTTCATTGACGGCGAGTATGAGGGTTCGGTCATGTTGCAATTATTTCGTCGATCATCTTGGGAATTCCTCGGCGTTCTTTGATGCATCCAGCGGCGTCTTGAGTTTATTATTGATGCATTTGCCTGCGAGGTTTGGGCGAACAGACGCGATGCGGGACGGCTGGGTAACCTACCGGTCCTGCTTTCTTGTACACCGGTTTCAGGCGCATCTTGCGTGCTCAGCACGACTGCATTAGGAGTTCGATATGAAAGTATGGGCTCCAAAAGCGCGGATATCACGGGACTATGGAAAAGCTTTGTCTACCACCAACTAGGCGATAACTACAATAGTATGTCATCATACGGTAGTTCAAAAAGAGAATACAAAGCACCCTAACACTTCATCTGTTGGATTTTGACTGTAATGACCTGATCGCCTACAATACTGGAAGATAAAGACACAGAACGCTACTGACAGAGTGCCTCAATCGATTCGAGAGAAATACGAGCTAACATTCTAATCTAACCACCAATGCTGAGAGAAAGCAGAATTGAAGACTGGAATATGCAATAACCAACAGTGTCTGTCCAGCGACGTGCAGCCTCATTCCAGATTGACCGACTCGGGGATGAGGTTGACCTGAGCGCAGCTGCAGGGGATCGTGTGGGGGTAGTATTCCGCCAGCCAGAACAGCTGGGGCGCCCCGTGGTACCAGTCGCAGGCTATGCGTTGCAGTCAGTATCATATTGCAATACACATGCCATACATGTTGCGCCAGTGCAGCCACGAGCAGGATCGAGGGGCAGGCAGTCAGAAAGGCCCAGAGGTCTGGTTCCTTACCTAGCCAGCCGGCAAAAGAGACGTTGTACTGCAGGCCGGTGCTGTTGATGAAGAAGCCGGCGCTTCCTTCCTCGATGCTGTCGATGGTGGGCTGCTCCCATTCTGCCGCAGAGGAATTGGATCAGCGCGAGTGCTCATGAGAGGCGGACCTGGCGGTTTACTTACGGGCGTAGTTGGTGTCCGCTCCCATGACCATGTAGGAGGGGATGCTACTGCTCCCATCCAGATCGAACTGCAACCTCGTGTCGTTCAGGAAGCCTTGGACACCACCGCTGGCGGCCAGGACGGCATCGCTTGTGCCGGCGCCTGGAGGAAGGAGATTGATGTCAGCGGGGGCCTTACGGATAGGGTTCGGCCGCACAGAGGGGCGGCTTACCGGTGTGGTAGCTGGTGACATAGAGTCCGTTTTTGCTGGGGTCACCGCTCACGACCTGGGTCTTGAAGGTGTAGATGATCTCCGCAGGGTCGCGCGCTTGGAGGGATGTGGGGACGGCGAGGGCGAGGGAGGAGAGCAGGGGAAGGCTCAGGAGGATGGAGCGCATGGAGACCATTGTGCCAGGATCGTTTTGGTGATATGGTATTAGGGAGTTGGATTAAAAGATGGTGGATAGATTATACAATAAAGAATATCTCAAGGTATAACGGCTGCTGGAGAAAAGAAAGAGAGCAGACAAAACCGTCGCAAGAAAGGGGTCTTATATAGAAGTAGGGCGAAATAGCACATCAGACAAAAGAAGGGACCATCGCAACCCCGCTCGTATTTGCAACCTGTGAAGCTATTCCCAGAACCCCATCGTCATGTCTCAGTCGCCGAGCATGGGAACTGCTGTGAACCAAGCCCGGCCGAAAAGAGAAAAAGAGTAACCCGGATGGCCGCTCAGCCCCCACTCGCTGCCGTCCCCGTTCCGCATTAGGGGTGCGCGCACCCTTTACCCGTTCCCTCTGCCTTTTCTGGATACCGGCCGCCGTCAACTTCGTGGGCTTGGAGAGAGGTGAAAGGCGGAAGGTGCTCGGATGGTAGCCGGTCCGTCTGCTCACTGAGTGAGACATTATGACGATGGCTGCTGATGGATGGGATTATCGGGACGGTGGGCCTGAATTGATGGGCTCGACAGCAACTCGAATCGGCATAGCCGATGCGCGGGGAAACAAGGTTGCGGCGCCGGCAGAGGCGTCTTTAGGTTGGAAATTGGCTGAAAAGGGCTTCGATGACTCGGATTACGTGGACCCTACGATACACAAACTGTTGACAACACGAGTAAGAAAAGGAAAAGAAAGACATGACACTCATGACACTACAGGAATTCTTTTCCCGTCTGTCTCAGACGGCATAAGACGAAATGTCTCGAAAGAGAGACTCCACCCTCATGATGGATGGCCTCACCACCCTCGGAATACTACGTTACTCTCCGGCAATTTCTCATGGAACCCTTCCTGCGAACAACGATTATCATTATGCTCAATTCTATTATACAGCGCTGAAGCAACCTTCTAGGATCATGCGGCCCCGACTAGTCACCCATGAGTCGCCTGATTAAGTATGGCCGGTCTCTTCCTTTGTAAGAACCTCCTCGCAAAACTCCCTTACTCCAAAGCAGCTGGCCCCCAAGAAATGCAACGATAAAAGAGTCGCTGGCAGAAATTGTCTATCCTTGACAGCTGTCGAGGAAGCCTCCAAAAGGTAAACGCTGCATGTCTATGCTCATTGCTTCGGATCTAGCACGCCAGGTTATAGATGGGGTTGAAGTTGGCATCCACCACTCCAAAGGACGGACTGGCATTGTAGTCCTGAAGCGTGTACCAGAATGTATGTGCGCTCTCAAAGGCAGCACAGGCGACCTCCGACCAATACGTCTGCGCATTCTGGACCGACGGAACAGATGATCCTTCGGCATCTCCACTGACAGGAAAGCCCGTTTCTGTAATCCAGACCCAGGCGCCCAGCTTGACATTGTTGACCACATCCCGGACGTTCTGGACGCTCTCCCAGAAGACGTTGGACGCATCCTCAATGGCGGTATCTTGATAGTACGGGTAACCGTCGGTGCCCACGAAATCGCAGGCCTGGATGACCGCAGTATTGGCACCGTCCACCCAAGCTGTCCAAGTATCAACATGTCCAACCTGAACACCACTGGCTCCGGCCGATGATAGCATGTCTCGGATCTCGTTGATCTGGGAAGCAAGGGTGCTGGCCGATGTGTCTCCACGGTAGAGGTCCTCGCTGCCCACAGACACGCTGACTATCCAGTCGGAACCGTATTGCGCGACTGCTGACGACAGCGCGGCCTTCTCAGCCTCGTAATGTGCCTCATCCTCCGTCCAGACCCCGACGAGGAGTGTGGTGCCCGTAGCAATTGCCGCTGGTACGGCGTTGGCCAGAGTATTGCAGTCCGAAGAAGCATACAGTCGAGCGCTGGCGAAGTAGCCTGGAAGGCCTTGGAGAGTTTGGAACGCCTTCTCCCAGTCGGCTTGAGACTTGCAGGACCCGTCTGGGTTGTTCGCGCCAACGTTGAAGCCCTTCCAGTATGCCTCAACAGTGGAGAGGGCGGCAGCAATTGCGAGAATGTGAGAGAAGGTCTTCATTATGGGTTCTGAAAACGAGCGTGGAATTAATTATGCAGTACCAGTGAAAGGAGTACGAAATAAAATGTACGAGTAGGAGATGCAGAACCCAAGCAAGAAGGAAGGAAACGGGTTTTAAAAGCAGATGAAAGCACTCGGTAGAGAAAAAGAATCAGGGCATCATGGCACCCAGCGGGAAATATGAATGTGATTATGCATGTCTCTAAAGATGCCGGACCCGCCTTCCAAACGGGACCGGATGATATTATTAGAACCACCGTTTCCGCCGTCAAAGCTTGATTGCGGTGGAGAAACGGCAGTCGCTACCAGTCGCTACCAGTCGCTACCAGCCTACCACGAGCGCTCCCCCAGTCGCATTGCACATCGCAATTACACATCTTCAGAACTTGTGTAGGTGCTCCACAAGTCCATAGGGCGGGTGTACCCACCTTTCGACAAAAATAAAATATGGAGTTGGAACCATTATTGCAAAGCGTCGCCTGTGGTCGTCTCAACTAAGGTCCCTACCTGTCAGGCACTCTGAAACAGCGCATGGACCACCTAAAAGAATCTTACCGTTACATTATTGCAACTTCTGCTCCGATGGGCCTAAAAAAGAGGGAATCTTGACATTTACCCACCCTTTCAAGGGTCACTATCGCGGTAAGGTGCAGGTAGGGAAATATGAAAGGAACAAAAGGGCAAAAAGCAGAAACATACAACAACTCGGATTCCCAAGTCGGCCCCCGACCTTGGTGCTAACGAGTCGATTCAGGGCTTTAAGTTCCACAGAGCGAACGGGATGCATCTACTTCCCGATAAAACAATGTTTACCACGGTAATTGTTTCTCAGTTACAAACTCCACATAAGACCGGACACAATGCTTGATTACCTTCTAAGATCCCTGGTCAGTGGTCGTATGTGATAGAATGCAGTTGTTTTGCAATATATATATCAACTATCATACTCGGAGGCCCCTCTTTCACTTCCTAACTACAATCTGCCTAATCCTTAGCCGCCCCTCGTCGACATCTGTCAGCTCTTTGTACAACGTCTGTGCTGCAGCTCGTCAGCTGTACATTTGTAAATATGTAGCCTTGACATAGGTCTGCAATTGCTACCTTGGCTTCTGTGGCAATCTTGGTGCCGGCGAGGCTGATGGTTACGGCGTCGCGGTCATGCCATATAAGAGACATGATATTGTTGGTTGCAAGGAGGGGACGCATGATATCAAATTGGGGCGGTCGTGGGCTTGCGTCCATTCGACTGCAGATGAGATGACGGGATATCACTCGAACTATCATCATCCTGGTATCTGGTAAGAGCTGTGATACCGAGTTGTCCAGATGAGAGAGAGAATTTGTTGATCATTGGGCCGGATCTTCTTAGCTCGTTCCCGCATCAATCCGGAGAGGAATCTTGCAAGTCTCTCTTCGGACAACTCACAGTCATGGCAGTAATCGCACTGTCATCGGTGTATCAGAGAGTTGATAAAATCCGTGCGTCATGGGCAAGAAAAGCGGCAACACATTCTGCCCGACACTCCTCAATGCCCATATTCATTCCACCAAAGACAGAATCCGGCACTTTACCCAACTACCGGTGGGCCGGTTGAGAGGTGGTGCGCCAATTTCAAAGTTATCTTCACCTGCGCTGATTTCTGATACGAACTTGCCTGTCCCGTGGCCAAAGACTTCATGTAGTGCAAACTTGAAACTGACTGATGATCGATGTGCTCCAAGTGGATCTCCCTCTAAGATTCTTCAATGAAATATGCCGGCTCTCCCTGGGACAGTCCATCGGTCGCCAATGCTTGGTTCATGTTTTTGACCATCAAGTTCTTCCAAGCGTAAACTTTGCAGTCGTGACAGAAGTATTGATGTCAGCGTCGAAAGAGACATTCTATAGTCACATACAGCAGGCATACTTAGACCAAAGAATATGTTGGTGGCGCAGTATGACAGATATAAGCCATTGCATCAGCCCACAAAAGCACAAACAATTCAAAAAGTTTGAGTTTACTTACCGTACACAGCGTTAAAGTCCGGCTGTTGAGAAGCTGACATCCCGAAGGGTCCATTTGTACTACAGTCTGTTGTGCCCTGGGCCCATGAGAAGGGTCGAAATATAAGACAGTGATGTCCTCTTGTGGCTGTCTGAGTTCTTTGCAGCCTTCGGTGTCCATTAGAGCAACAAAGCCCTGAAATTCAGCTCTTGCTCCAGCAGGATCGCGGTATTTGTGGTTGAATCCCAAGATTTCTCAATGCGGGGTTGCTTGTCCTTCACCCACACTCCCTGAGAGTGGTCAAGGAGGGTTGCATCGCTCGCCTTGAAATATCAAATGTAGTACTCTAGAGATTCTCTTTAGAGGGTAATCCCAGTCACCTCTCTGGCTTCAGAACGGTGGAAGCATATCTTCTCCAGCTCAGCCGCGTAATCTCCATGCTTTATGCTAGCCCACACTTTTTCACGGGAGTCAAGATGTCCCACTAGCATTTTCTCGTAATGCTTTCCTGCTGAAGCTTGTAAGATTTCGAAAGGATATCTCCAGAGGCCGAATCCGGATGCTTCGCCAACCGTGGATTCCTTGGCCGAATTTCGGCTTCAACTAGAAAAGGCACAATAGCATCAATGTCTCCCTCAGCCATCTGTATGTCTCCCAGGTAGTAGGCTTTGGGCAACTTTACTTGGATAGACTAAATGGGTAGGAGTTGGAGATAGAAGGGCTGCCGCGCACGTTTGGCAAAGATTAGTGGCACTCTCAGACACAGTGCACAACGCAGTCGGGAAGGAGAGAGATACATCGGGCACGAACTTTTGATCCCCTTCGCCCTGTGAGAAGGTCAGAACCGGACAGAGCATAAACATTCATAGTGGATTCCAGTCCCACTTGCATAGTATTTGCCAATGTTGCTCATGAAGGTTGCAGAGTAGAACAAGAACTGTTTCAGGCTTTCTTCAGCGTCTGCGAACGGGGTACTTGTAAAAGCATCTTGGTCAAATAACGATTGCCAATTGCCTGCACGGGACTTGTGCAGCTCAACAGTGAGGGCAAATATGGCGGGCGCTTATAGGTGATACCTGGCGAAGAATGACGTTCGTGCCTGCCCGAGCTGCATCAAACATCAGTTGATTACCGTATCAACAACATTTTGAGTCTTGACCCTCATTATAAGGTGAAGTAATTAGGTTCACAGATTCGCCTTGCTGGTCATTCAGCAAGGTATGCACTCTTCAAACAATACAGCATGTAGTGATGGTCTGGGAATGTCACTGATAATGCCTTGGAAGTCAGAGGTATTTTGCAGTCAAGGTGATCGATCTCCAGAACGTTTGGTCTCACTGCAGGGGCTATTTTGGTATGCCAGTCGATGCTCCGCCCCCTCGGCGGGCGCTACATGGCTCGGCTAACCCCTTTTCCCCCCTAAACCCCTTTTCCCCTTTCCCTCGCAGTAGTAAATAGTAAGGAGCCTCACTTACAGTTAGAAAATAAAACGCAACAGCCTTCATAAACTTAGTTTTTCTTTCTACTGAGGACATCCAATCCCCGTTCTTGCCCACGCTGACCAAAAGCTATTGATATCCTTCTCCGTTAAACCACCGTAACCAACTTGTCAGGTTCTGTCAGCCTTTCCCGTGACCTTCGAGCGCCTTCATCCATCATAAATCCGTGCAAGTTGGAAATATGCCCTGCTCATTGCTTATACTTCTCATTCACCCACAGTAGAGTCTTCTAAAGCCTTCAAGTAAGTACGCCTTCACGTTAGTACTAGCGGAATGTACATCGAACGCAAAAATGGTAAGACAAAGACAAAGTTCATTGCAATAGCGAAAGTATCTAGCTTTCTATGGGTGGGCCCCAAGCTCGCATACGCATGCGCCGTGTGAGCAGTGCTTTGGCAAGACGTAAGGTAGTTTTGAGTTCCAATAGAGTTGTCTCGAGCATCTCACCACTATTTTCACACCTACCTTGGTCTTGATAGATTGCACCGAGTCTCGATTTCCGGCTTGTAGTCATCGTATGCCGGTGGAATCCATCAAGGCCTTATGCCGCTGTAGCATCTAACGGCGTGTACAGCCTGTAACTTCCATCCTATAAGGAAAGGAGGTTTCCACAGATCTCAGAATGCAGCAAAGACCTCCTTGAAAGAACTGTGCAAGATGAAATCCCCGTCCGAATCTAGGGTGAGATCCAGACCCGACCCAATATTTGATCGAATTCCAGCCATACTTCATTCAATGAGATCATGAACAGAGTCTTTTGGACAAACTAAACAATCCACCTTGCAGAGTTCAGCGCCACATTTGCGGTGAAATATTGTGTTCAAAGGATGGATCAATGCAACTATGTACCCTCTACAAGTCAAACAAAGTCAACCTCGAGTGCGACCAGCCGCACAACGCCGTGCTGTTAGACCGGAACCGTTTCAAAGAACATCCATTTCATCCTCCCATCCCACCAAAGCAAACTGGTCATTCTCGATCAAGTTCAACCGATCAAGTTCTTCCTGATACTCTCTCCTTAAATCCTCGAGGGTGATTATCTGGCGTTTCGCCACATTCCCTTTTCCAAGTTGTCCCTGACCAGAAGGCGCTTTCTTCGTGGCAAGGATCCATGCTTGCCTAGAATCCATCGAAGCAACGACATTTATGAGATCAAGATATGCCGCTATAACTTCTTTATTATCTGGATCCTTCATGGACGTGTCACGCAGCCGCTGTAACCGATCATGCAGCACTTCCGCAGCCCCACGGAAGTCGTTGCGCGACAAACGCCACGCATATAGGACCCTATGATAAGGAGGACCTGTGTTGAGGTTCAAGACCTTCTGACACAAAGATGCCAGAGAGGCATCAACATCATGATGGAGACCAGTGAAAGGAAGTTCTAGAAATTGCGCAATACGTGACTGCGAAATCATCGCCTTTATTAGGGTGGTAAGACCAGCTTTTTGGCTGAAAGAATTAGCAGACTCCGGACATGGGGTGACTCCACACTTACAGCGCTCTATCAGAATACCGCATGAGCGCTGAATATGCTTCATGGAAACGCGATACCTGGACTGCAGCATAGAATTGGCGGGACAAAATCTCCGTTTGCACGGTCTGATGCGGAAAAAGTTATTACATCACCCAACAAGGAAAATATCTTGAATACTGGAGTCTCACCTGGTCTGTTTCTAGTGCCGAGAATTGCAAAGCCATGCTTGCAAGCTCGGAGACAAAAGAGTGCGCATGGGCTTTCTCAAATAATCCTATGACATGGAGGAGATATTTTGGGATGCCGTTATTGAAACTGTCGAGGTCGGTAAGTTCTAGAAGACCATCTGACTCTTCGTACCCGATACCCAGGTGTTTCCCTGCAGCTGGTAATTGTCAGTCCCGCTCTATTGACGGGAGCACCCTTACCTACCTAACACGAACGCGGCCTTTTTGAGGTAAATTGCTGCCAACGTATGATTACCTAAACTCAAGTACAGCCTTCCTTGAACATAGGTAGACCAAGCGTTATCCGGCTGGTAGCAAAGAAACTCTGTTGCCAGATCCAAATTATTATGCCTGATGAGATTGCACAGAATCCACACAGTAACGCTGTCCAAAGATTCTCGCCTTGTGACTCCAGAGATGACCTGATTGATGCTCTCGGTCAAAACCCTCGACTGCGGTTGATGCGACGAAAGGGTGGGTCTCCAGGTCGCGGCGAAGAGGTGTCCGAACAATGAGGATGTTTTGGATGATCCCCCTTGGACTTCGAGCGATTTTATCTCCTTGCTGTCCTGTTCTACCGGCTCCTGTCGCTGGGCTTGGGCCAGCCATTGAAGAATATGATACTCCTTCAACAAGGTGAGTATCTCAGGATATAGGGATGACGCTGAGAATGCTGGCATAGGCTCCTCTTCTCTGTCTATTTCGACATCCAGAAAGACAATGACCATCAACAACCGAAAGAGTACTTCAGTAGCGAGGCCAATTAATTCTTGCGCTCCTTTGACGAGCGTTTTCAATCCGTAGATTGTAGAGCGCAAATACATATCCGACCGTGTACCCACATGAGTTAGGGGAAGCGTTGTGAGAATATCAAGAAATAATCTGTTGTCCATGGCTTTGAGTCCACCAAAGTGCGATATGGCACTAATGAGCAGATTGTATTCATCGTCCCCAATCTGGCTAGCGAAATCACACCGATCGTAGACAGACCGTATCCGTACAGGGATAGAGTAAGATGGGCTACCGGACAACTCGGAGGATGCAACATTTTGGCAAGTTCGCCAAAGGCCATCTGGGAAACTGTCGGTGAACAGATAAGCCGCATTGAGAAGTCCTGCTAGTTTCTTGATGGGGGTCTTCCTGTTCTTGCGAGGGAGCTGAGCCGCGGCTTCCTCCCCGTCTTTCGTTATTAGCAATGGCAGATTGTGCCACAGCAACTCTAGCTCACTACACTCTCGAACAATGATGACAGTATCTGAACTGATAATCCAAGGCAGGCCAGAGTAATCATCATATGCAAAGGCAAATACCTCGCGACGTTGTCTGTCAAGTTCAACAGCGAGTCTCCAGAAACGTCGCCATTGGATGTCAGTATCAATGCGAAAAGATTCATAATTCATATCTCCTTGACTGTTCTGAGCAAGCTCGACCACGGATGCCACAGTGGTGCAGATCCGCTCTTTCAAAGACTTCACATTTCGCTCGGAGTCGCGCGCCGGTGTAGAAATCAAGCTGCTTCGATATATGGAGAGAGTTGTCTCCAGTATTGCTTCGGTAAATCTCCCAGGATAGAAGAGCCGATTTAGCCATTGCTCGGTAGCCCCGGTTGGTTGTTGGTCTGTCGTAGATGGCAGAGGTTCGTCTTCTAGAGTCTCCGCGGCAGTAGCTACCCAAGAGGTCCGCCACACTTCTGGGAGGCCGAAAAGATCAAACGAAAGTTTATGAAGCCGATAGTTATTATTATTCTTCCACAATAGCCACATCTCCATTTGCCGTCCGTCAAAGGTGGGCTTGACCTGGAATTTAGCCATGGTCCAAATCTCTGATGACGAAGCAGTAGGTTCCGGTGCCTCCAGAACCGACTCCGGGAAGAGGTCTGTGATGCCCAGCTCATTATGATCTGCGTCCTTTACAGCCCAAAACTTGAATTCTCCAGCACCTACCGGAGAATAAGTCACCAGGTAATACAGATCCCCCTCGCGCGCATGGGGTACATTGAGGATCTGCACCAGGTCTGATTCTGTAGGATCAATCCGATACTTGTCGATGTCTTGCGGAAGGCGCTCTTGGTCCAGTAGATCTCTATTAACGCCGACCTTCCCAGTAGAAGTGTTCCAAGCTTTTAGCCTGTGGCCAAGAGATACGGTAAAGAAGTGTGATCCATCAGGAGAGAATGCCAGAGACGTTGCAGTCTCCAAGTCCAGCTTTGTATTGCCATACCGGACAATATTATGACCCCGCCATTTAGGTATTATTCCGCGCAAGGTCGATACCCAAGGCACTTCATTGAATACCGACTCGCGCCAGGTGGACTCTGGCTTAAAATCAGTTATTGCGTAGGAAACAAATCTATGTGACTGACCGTGTTCACCATTATGGCCTACTTCCCGCTCCAGCTTCAGCAGTCCACCTTCGTCTGTTGAGATGAGCAATTCCCGTGGGTTGCGAGCTATCATTCTGTGCGGCGAACGAAAGCTGAATGTTGATGATAGGTATGTTTTGCACCAGAACGCGATGTCGGTCTCGAACACTGCCGGGCTGTGAAAGAAGTTTGGACGCAGATCGAGAGTATAGAGGTCGTTGCTTGTCGTCAGTACGAATACATTCAGCACTTCATGTCCTTCAGAATCCGACAATGCGACACCTGCCGGCTTTATTGCATTTGGGAATTTGAATCTGAGATTCGAGCTCGCCTCAACCCCGTCTTGACCACTCTTGCTCAAGTCGACCGATCGGACCTCCAGCACTGTTTGGTCTTCCAATACTCGCCATAGAAAGCTCCGAGGATAATTTCGATTTTTTCGGAAATAGATCGAGCCAGAAGTTGCTAAGTGCTGTTTGGCGAAGGAGACCTCATCTTCTGCGACGGACTGCTCCACGGATTGTAGATATCTTTGTCCATTTCGTGAGTTTCGGTTTGCGACGCCGTGGGCAGGGACGCGAATTATGACAGTCGAACTTGATGAGGACGGCTCCAGGTCAAGCCGCGTCTCCTTGTAAAGGTAGAATGGCGCAGTTTTTGCCATCTTGCCTCCATCAAGACGATGCTATCTTGGATGGCCTGTATCAAGCTTCAAGCGCGCGCTTCAACTACTGTGTACGGTGTTCTTGACTTGCTGCTTGAAGTTGTTCGCTGCCAAGCTGAAGCTTTAGCCGAGGCGGGAACTAGCAGCTAGCGCAAAATCACTGTGACAGGCTCGCAGGGTAAGGCAAGGCACTTTGTACCTCAACCTGGCCAGCGGAGGTACGGTAGCATAGCGGAACCTCGACTACCTCCACCTGACCAAGGTACCTAAGGTAAGATAGGAGGTGCGAAGGGGTCACGGATACGTGATTTATCGAGCCGCTCGGATGGAGAGAGCATCATGCAAAGTTTGGAGAATATTACAATGAGGCTCATTGCTCAGAGTGCCTTCGAGAGCAGCGCTTCCATACGCCGAAAATATGCAATGTCCATAAAATACCGGCGATACGAACCAAAACTCCATAAGAGGACCCCACCGACTCCGCAGACTTGAATCTCAGCTTCTTAGTCCTTTTCCAGGTCCTTAGGGCTGGGGTCCCCTATTCCATCCTCATTGATCGCGAACAAACAATCGCTCTCTGGCAGACACGGACTGTCGTAAATCTTACATATCCTTGTCTCACTCCTGCCCTTCTTCAGACTCAAGCGAGTGGTGCTTGCATGTGCAATGATATTACCTCCAATTGGCTTCTTTGGATCTGGGTTAAACATGGCACTGGGACCGCCATCGACCTGCGCCACCACCTGATTCGTGATGACCACCGCTATCCCAAACTCATCGGCCAGCCGCTGAAGAGTGCGCATGAATTTAGCGAGATGTGTTTGCCTCGAGGACAGCTCACCGCGACCCATAAAGTCAGTACGATAGAGTGAGGTGGCCGAATCAACCACAAGCAACGAAAACCGTGTCTCTGTCATCATTTGCGCAGCCTGATTAAGTAGCTGAAGCTGATGGTCGGAATTGTAGGCGCGAGCATACGCAACATTGTCGAGTACTTCTTCACCAGAGAGACCGTAGCGCTGCGCTACTGCAAGCAAACGAACGGGCCTTTGTTAAAATCTTAGCACGGTGCAAACTGCAACACTCAAACAAGAGACACACCTGAATGTCCCTTCGGTGTCAATATATAGACATTTGCCTTCACCACCGCCCATGTCAAAGGGTAATTGACAGGTCACGGCAAGGGTATGGCAAATTTGACTCTTGCCAGTCCTAAACTCTCCGAATATCTCTGTAATAGACCCGGTTTCGACGCCTCCCGCAAGCAGAGTATCTAGTTGTTTAGAGCCCGTGGTGATAGAGATCAGCTCACTCCGTCGCTGGTGCATCTCCGTGGCCGTTGTAAACCCCATAGGTACCAATTTGGAAGCTACATGATCAATCAGATGAACTCGCCTGGAGGGCACTGCTATGTTACGCACCTTCCGCGAGTATCTTCGTCGCTTTCTGTTCAGATATCCCCTTGATCTGCTCCAGCACACGTTTGGGACTGCTCCGATTCAGCTGGCCGCTTTCCCGCCTTGAAGTTGATGGCAAACGTACGTATATGCGACAGATTCCACTGTATTGAAGCCGCCGTCCACGATAAGCTTGATATCACGAGCAGTGAGACCCGCAACGCCCTAAAGCTTATTAGATCAGGGATATGAGTAGAAGTTCGAAGTACTTGGTCTCACCTCAAGAGCTGTGAGCGGCATCGGCGCACCAGGGCCTCCCACTGGACCGTCCTCGTACCCCGACTCGGGCTGCTCCGCAACTTCGGAAGTCATTTCGCCAATCCTTCTGCAAGATTGCTAAGTAGCCTGGGGGATGCGGGATGTTGAGGCGGCAGTGGGTTTGTGAAGTTGATAGTGGCGACCAACCTCTCGTCACAATGTTTACTTTGAACGCTGTACACGCGGGAAGCTTCGTAGTGGCGGGGGCGCGTCCTCGGCTAATGTCGCGTGATCACGTGCTTTGAAATCCGTTATCTCTAAGGAGTATTCAGGGGTAGTTTTCAATTTATCAAGGTGGATCTCTACTTAGATAGATTGCAACGTCTGCGCTTGAGCAATAGTCAGGTGCGCCATACATTGTGCCCATGAAAAATTTTTGGGCTTCGAATCATTTGTAGGTTCGTTCCCTAAGGTATGTTGCTCGCTATCAGATGACGAGCAAAAACAATCGAAACCTGTGCTTTGAAACAAAGATTTCAATACGTCCTCGTCCGCTGACAGAAAATGTGCCGAGTGCAACGCCAAATCCCATATCACAACGCTCCGCCTAGAAGTCGCTTTTGGACATCGAAAAATCTTCAGCGAAACTTGTCGTCCTTGGTTTCGCTGGCCGGGATTTTACGTTCCGGTTCGCCTCGGTGATTTCCTTGATGGATGGGGCGCGAGGAAGAAGACTGCCGCTGCCATCCATGTGGGGCGCTGCTCCATGAAAGTGAGGGCTTCTGACTTGGAAACCAGGGTTCACTTGACGGTAAGGAACAGATGGCGCAGCACGTAGATTCGCGTCTTTCGGTCGTAGCGGGCCGCCTGTGACAGCGCCGATAGGAACAGTAGTTAGGTCCTCCCGCTGAGGACCCGATTCTTCGGGGGTAATGGGAATATCCATCCAACCATTAGCATTCCCAATGTCTCCGTCATTGAGCATTTGACCTTCGAAAAAAGACGAGACTTTCGCCTTGCCTTTCCCAGTAATGTCAGGGGAAGGTGGGGAATGTCCGGCGTAAGGCAACATATTCGCTCCTTCAGTTATGGGTCTTTTTGGCCGTGGTATGAGCTGGCCTGTTTCTGCGACTTGCGATCTCCGGTGATATTCCAAATCTTCAAGACTGATCAACGGTTGATGATAGGATGACCGGGTCCCGCTTGACCTTTCAGCTATGCTCTTCGGAGAGGCTGAAGGAGACGTTCCTGGCTGATACTGCTGCCCAATAGTATGGTATGGAGACACTGTGCTTGAACCAGACGCGGAGGAGGAACTAGATGTCCGTCCGCCTTCCGTGGTGTCATCGGACCCTGCATCAGATAAGCAGTTAGTCTCACTACTTGTACACGCTCTGGGACCTTTGAAGACAAGAAGTCTTCGCATGATGTTTGACTTACTCCTTCCTCCATGAGGTAATTCCGAGTATCTGTCCGCCCTGATGAAAGGCAGAATATCATCCGGTTTCACGTATCGAGATCCCATGTCGTAGTAGTTTGAGCTTGCAGAATCTGGGCGGATCAAGGAGTAGCTTGCGGAGCTGGATGTTGCTGGTCTCGAGGCACCATAAGCACCAACTGTCCGGGAACTGCTAGCGATAGCATCCTCTGCTATATGCCAACCTACTCGAACGTCTGCTAAGTCACCTGTGAGGTCCGGTAAATCGTGCCGAACTGAGCTTGGAGCGGTGATCTTGATCGAAGGTATGCCTGGAGAGCGAGGCTCCCCCGCTTTCTGAAAATGCCATACGCCTGGTACCTCCAGACCCTCATTGAGGGCCTTGATGCCAAATGGGATCTCGTCTGGATCGAGCGGGATAATCACCTTCAACTGTCGGGCCCTTTCCAATTTTTGTTTTCCCTCTTCTTCGAGAGCAGCATATTTGCGTACCCTGCGCTTCGTGTATTGCAGCCTGATGCAGCCAACAATGAATACAACCACCTTCGAACCATTAGCCATTTCCTTCCTGCGCGACAGCACGTTAGCTTACAAAGGCACACGCGAGGATCTAGATCAACTGTTAGTGACCGCGCAATCTGCATGCAGTCGAAGCAAACTTACAAACGCCAGCTTTTCCCAAAGAGCCCATGCAGTAAAGAATTTCATTTTGGCGAATGACGTGTAGGATATTGTCTCATAAGCCAGTGAGAAGGCAGGCCAGGGCTCTGCGATCAAGCGCTTGGCATAAGCAAAATCGAAGGTTAGGAACACGCTTAGGTCATACGGAATAATGAAAAGAAGCGAAGGAGACAGGAGAAAGGAAACGAGCGTCGGTTGAGGATGCTGAGACGCTGGGGAGCTGGAGGTAAGTGACAGACCTACGTGCTTTAACGGTACCTGACCGCCTGTCTGCACTATGGCTGCCTGTAGGAAGGAACCAAAACAAGAAGGGACCACTAACGGCCGCTGACCTTGCACACCACACGACGTAGCTAGAGAGACCACTGATTCTCTGCTTTGTGCAGGAGAGGTTGCAGAAAACAAGCTGGCAAAGTGATGCAGGAACTCAAAGCTGGAACAGTGGTACCGCAACAATGGGAGTACCATGAACAGAAGGGAATAACATTGAGAGTCGCGAGTTAATTGGAGATATAACAAACGATAAAATATGATGCTGCGACGCCATTGGTCGATTGTTACATGCATGCTCGATGCCACCTGGGGTCGCCACTACCTTAGGCATATATTCTGGTCCTGGAGTTAGATGACTCAAGGCGAGAAGACGAGTCTTGAGCATGCCCAACCTCTCAGAATGGAACGGTATGCTTGCTCAAGACTCTGCACTGGACGGTGAAAGGACGCCCCGCAAGACTGTACTGGACCCATTTTCGGAGAGGAGTAGAAGTGGCTATCCCAGATGGGAGTTTACAGCCCATGGAGAGGAGCTGCCTCGAGGAATACGGACATAAGGATCAACATTACAACAGATGGGATTCACCAACAGAGACTCCTCGGGCCAATCAGCGTTGACTTGGTCTGAAGATAAAGAAGGACTAGGGAAAGGAGATTAAGCATACGGATATATGTGTGTACACGTATCTGATGATGCAGGTTAATAGTCCAGAAGTCTCACTGGGGACTGATAGCGTCACTCGACGCATCACTGAGTATCAGGAAGAGGTAGCGGAACGATAGACGCGATGACACCTAGATCTGAACAGAAGGGCACCATCGAGCAAGAAAAGCAGGTACCATGACTCCAAGGCCTTGGGGGTCATGCTTGCCAGGGCCAGAATACAGAACTTTGAATGGCGTCATGAAGGAGGTGGCCCTCTTCCGCGCTATGGAAGTATAGAGAATAACCTAAATACGTTCGATCTATAAGTGATCAACGATAGAAGTCGTATCGACCTTGGGTATGGCACTCTACAGACTGACGGACTGATCGGTGATATGGACTTCTAAACATCAAGTGGGACGTTGAGTAATGATACCAGCACCTTACATTACATTACGCAGTACATGTTCCGTATCGTACTTTACCTTACCCATTCCACTGTCTCTAATGCCAAGATCCGACCGTTCCGTTGCCAGATCCAGCCACAGCCACAGCCCATCGGATGCAGTCAATCAATTGACCGGATGGGATCGAATCAACTCTTGGAAGTCAAAACATCCCTCACTTTCACGACCCTGTCGCTGCCCCAGCATTGAATTGTCACCATACTGCTCATTAGCATCATCGCTACCGCGGCCTACATCTTTTCCGATTCTGCCATTCTAATTACCGCCGCTCGAGTCCATCAATCCGGTTCTGAGATCATTGCCGTCCCGCGCTAGCTCCACCTTCGCTCCGACATCATCGTTAGAAGGTGATTACCCCACGGCGTGCCATGGCTTATTGAGCTCGCGACACGACTACGCTTCATACGTCCAGCACAATAGATATTCGGTTGCGGCTTACGACTGCCGTCGACGACCTCCACTTACGCTGCCAAAAAGAAAAGAAAGAAGACATGCCATTGCGCAATCCGTTCCGAAAGGCACCTGGCCCCGCGGAGCCGGTGGCCGAGATAGATCGCCCCGCAGGTCCGTACGGCGGCACGGAGGGGCAGGGCGGACAGGACGCGGTCAAGCCGCCTCATACACCGGCTATAAGCGTTCGCAGCAATGAAGAGCCGAACGAGTTCAAAATGAGCGGTACGAGTAACCTTCCGGGGTAGTGCAAGGGGCCTGTGATCTGCTGGCACCCCTCGCGATGATCCGAGAGCTAACTTGGGAACTGACTGTAGTGGTTGACGGCGGCGTCTACCTTCCTGTAAGTGCAGCCCTGTGTCCCCGTGTGCTTGTCCTTCTGCTGAAATTGTCTTGTCACAGCCCTCGCCCCCTGAAAAGAAGCCGTTCTGGCACCGCTCCAATGGCTCACAATCCTCGAACCACCGAAGTGTGCTCAATGAAAATGAACCTTTTAACATATCTCGCGAATCATTTGAGTCTTATCGCCGTTCATTTGTGGGTCTAGTCTTGAAGCGTACCCAGATAGGCTATTGACATTTGGCAGGATATTTCCGCTCGGTCACCGGTGATGCAAACGGATATGACACCGCCGCGACAGAGCCTTGATTCACGCTTCATGCGTTTTCCGAAGTCCGCCACGGACAGGAAGGTCGATGCGCCACGGCCAGTAGACGAAGAAGGCTTCGAGGAAGTCGGCTTGAATGATGAGACAAACAAACCTAAGAAGAGGGGCATATTCTCCCGATTCGGCGACTCCGGCGATAGCCAGCCATCAGCCGAGGGCAGACCTAGTTCGAGTGGCGGTCATCATGGCTTCAGCCTTACAGGGCGCAAAAGAGGGAAAAGCGGACAAGGGGCTGAGTTAGGCGACATGGATCGCAAAAAGTCAGAACCTCCCAAGGCGGTGGCAGCAGAAGATGAGACATCATGAAAAGGGGGATACTATTATAACGGGCGGTGGATTTGCACACGCAGTAATTCCTAATGGTAATGGACCCACTCGGAGGCGGTAAACGGAGAGCGCGCATTTTCGGTGTCCATAAGGGTGTGCAGTTTCAGTTGGCGTTATGGGGTTTGGATAAGCCCCCAATGTGGCAAACGGGGTCATAAATGTCAGAGAAGCCGCAGGATTTTCTTTGAGTAGAACCACCAAAGAGGCTGGGGAGGAGTTTTCATAGTCACCTGCAATGCAAGGACGACGTTCTTTCATCCACGAGGCGCAATTTGGAAACATCACTGGCTGATACAACAGGCGAGTCAGACTAAATAGGTGGAAGTGGTGGATGGAGAGAGGCCTCTGCAGATTGAAGAAGCCAGGGGACCGGCTTGGTGAGTCATCAGGGCTCTTGCTACTGGTAGTGATGGCCACAAGGAACCCGCAGAGATTGCGCTTTGGACCGGACTCTACAGTTCCTTTCCACGTCTTCTCATCGATCACCATTCTGTGTTACTGTACACGCGTAAATCGCCAGCAGCATTGCGTTTATTACATGCTGCCTAAAGGACGAACAAGAGAGCGACGCGCTAGTCTACACCTATTTTGCCCGTAAATGCCGATTCGCCTTGTCAGATGAAAAGATAAAGGGAAAGGGAAGACTCCAACCAGTGCCGGCGAGAGATTAGCCACTCTTCCAAGGAGATGGACGTGGTAGACCCATTATAACACCTCGTTCCAACCACCGTGCAATAGTATTTCCATGGTAGACGTAACCCTCTCAGGCATCATCGAGCTAAAAACCGATCGCAAGTCCGTTTCTCCAGATATATGATCCAGCCCGATAACCGTCGTGATGCTCCAATGTGAATGCTCTATCAGAAATAAATAAAAGTAAGATTGCACATTACAGCCCGTCCGTGTCAGTGGTCCCCTCTCACATGCCCTGGTTGTTCGGTGCATCGACAACATTGTCGGACAAGTTGATGAGCAGTTGAGCAAGACACCGCTTAGTAGCAGCATCACCCCTGAGGACCGACGAGAAAGTGGCGTCTCGCAGAGGCTCTGGGAGGCACTGCCGCAAAGCTTCCCGTGCCCGAGCATTGTCGCTCAGCCTAACGCAGGCATTAGATCCCTGTCTGAAAATCTCAGAAGTCTCTCGCACACTCACCGGAGGAAGCACCGCACAACATGTTTGAGCAGACGAACAGTCTGATGATCCACCAGCTGGGCTACCATATTACTGAGAACCATTCCGACGGCATAGAATCTCTCGTAGGTGTGGCATATATAAGCCAATCCCACATCATCAAGCAAGATCTTCTGGACTATGAAAATTGCGACCGTCTTGCTCAATTCGGAGCCCGTCTCCATGATCCGAAGACAGAGGGGTATGATTTCCGTGGTCAGAAGAAAATTAATGACATCAGATGAGTCGTTCTTGACGAGAGCACCGATTACGCCTAGAGACGTAAGACGTAAATACTCGAACGGGCGGGATTTCGAGGTCGTGTTCAGAAAAGGATACAGGAAAAGTGGGATATGCGCTGGAAGCGCCGTCAGCAAGTAAAACAAAGTCTGTTGAGAGGATTGCAACGAACCAGCAAGGAACAATTGCCGCGTGTCATTGTGTGATGCCACGCATTGTAAAAGAGCCAAGGCGTTGCAAACCCGGTTCGAAGCAGCCGCTGTCAGCTGGGAAGGATTCAGGAGAGGATAGACCGAGATGATTTCTTGGAGCAGGGATGTCATAACACCTGTGGATATATCTGTATCAACAAGCGATACAGACAAGTTATAACATCATAGGCCTACCAAAAGAATGCCATAGGATCAAGGCAAGCTCCGGAACCTGCTCCCGCTTTTTGCTCAGCTCGAGCAGAGCCGCCTCCCTCGTGTTGGCATTCATCAGGTCTGCGATCCAACCCAATACTCTCCTGTTTTCTTCGCTCAGGTTCCCTTCTGAGGGGCCCATGCCTGGAGTGGCATCGGATCGAAGCTCGAGGGCCATATTGTTGCTATTGACGGCGTTTTGGTTGTAATGTCTTTGGTGCGCCGCAGCATTGGCCGCAGCGGTGGCTTGTGCCTGGGCATGTTGCTGAGCGGCCTGATGTGAGTACTGCTGTTGATGGTGGCCCTGCTGATGGACCCATGAAGGGTCATGCTGTGGATATTGGTGTTGATGGGAGAAAATATGCTGTGATTGTAACATGGTGAATTCCGGGAAGCGTACCGGCGTCGGGATCGTCCGCTCTTGCTTGTACAAACTGGCAGCTTAGCTGAGTTGGATGAGGGAAGGTTTCATGCATCCATGTGTGCAAGTTGGCACAGTCGTGTGTGGTTGAGGTCAAGGACGGAAAGGCAGCTGGGATGAGTTCGGTGGGAGTGGAGTACAGTGCGGTGCGGTGCGGTGGGGGAATTCCAAATGGCAGATACGGTACGGAGTACGAGGTACAGGCTACCATGATGGCTCAGACCTTACTTACCTAAGGTACCTTACCTTAGGTAACTTACCCGAGTTATCACCTACCTTACCGACCCGTACCCGTGCCAAGGTCCACTTGCAGGAGAGGAAGTCCATCAATCGCATCACCTGCCAGCCTTGCCAGGGAAGATAAGGTATTTAAGGTGACCCATTCACGGACACGGGGCGGCAATCAACCTCCTTCGGTTTTATTTAGCTGACTATCACCGTTATTACAGGGCCCCTAAACCCAGGATTACCAACCCTTGGAAGCCCCAGTAGACTTCTTCAGCAAGACCACATTATCGGTACACAACCGCGGATCTCAAAACAAGCAAATAGTGCTAAGCATGAATGTATGCATATGAAAGATTGACAACAGCAGAGGCCATGCCGACCATTCTCTGAAAGAAAAGCTGTCGTAGAGTATTTTCGTGAGTCGTGATTCGTCCTTCAATCTTCATCCGGATTCTATGCGGAGCCCGCCCACACAAAAAGGAGGACCATGGGGGTCCATATGATTGAACGACTGGCCACCTCCAGCCGTTCAAAGCCTGAGTTCATTCAGGATCTTCTGCGCCATGTTTTTGTACTGCCACGTGCCTCCCGCCACTTTCTTGAATTGCACTCCGTATAATGTTAGCAAGGGCACCTTAACAATAAATATCTCAAATCTCAGCACCATGTTTTCTCCCAGATCGGTCTGCACATGCGTGGAGGTTTCTCCAGGAGCTCGTACCCCTGCACTGTGCCTCCCATTTTCTTCATCGGACTCTTCCGAGTTCGTGAAGCTCGTGTCGCCTTCTCTTCGTCGGCCAGGATATTTCGTCCCGGGTGATCGATCTTCTTCTCTGAGCTGCTCACGCTCCTTGTCACCGCCAATCAAACCACCAAAACTGATCCGTCGCCTGTGGTTGGTGTTCTGTATGCTCTGCTTTTCTTGACTTGCAGCACCAGCGTCGGCAACCTTGTGCAGGTCAATACTTGGAGCATGGTAACAGCTAAAACCTCCTTTGATCTCGACATATTCCACATTGAGCTGCCTCAGCACCCTGATGATGTCAGAACGAATGAAAGAGAGCGGTTTAGTACTCGTCGTGGATACACTGAAAAGCCCCTTCAAGAAAACAGGCTTGAGGTTTTCAGAGCTGTCCACTTTTCCGGGGTCCTCGCTGGCCTCTGCTAAGTCCTGATCCGTCTCTTCAGGAACATTAGCCTCTCGTGCTTCTTCTCTTCGTGCCCGCCGAGCTTGAATACTTTCACGGCGGGCGTGTCCGAGGGATTTAGTACGAGAGGTAGCGGTGCGAGGATTCGCGGTCGGCTTTTGTTCTGGCGCTGCAGATTCCGTCGCTTGTGGTACTTGCCGACCTATGCTCGAGCGGTCAGACCCGCTGGTCAACCCTTCTGCTAAAGCTATGTTGGCACCCCCTTCGGAAGCTCCCCTGCGAGCCTGGCGTCTTCTGAAATCGGCTGAATTGACACTCGTAGACCTTCCAAGAGCCTTGCCTTTAGAGTCTCCATGAGGTGCAAGCAAGTCCTGGTGCTGTGGTTGACTTCCACCGGGATGTAGCATGGTGGTAGGGACTTCCCTATCTCGAGTCCGGCGCACACTGAAGCTCTTCCTCGGAGAGGCTGCCAACTCGTTCGGCGGCTGCACAGCTACTGAAGGTAGAGGTTGCTTGCTTGATCTCTCTCGATCTGTTTCGCGGTGTCTCCTGGTGCTTAGCCGCCTGAGAAGCCCCGCTGCTGTGCTCTCCTTCTTTGTAGATTGTTCATGTGCTGGTGTGACGATAGCAGGGGTTTGCGCCGTTTGTGGTTGCTCGAGCTTCATAGTCTTCAGTCCTTCGGCAACATCATCTTCCCCATGCGTTCTCGCACGAGGCCTCGAGCGGCCACCTGTCGCAGCCTCACCAGGAAGTTCATAACTTGTAGCATTTGTATGAGCCGCTTCCGGTGCCGGGAGATCTGGGATCTTGAGGGGTTCTGCTCCAGGGGATCTCGGCATAGCAAGCGCACCCGGATTGGTCTCCATTCGTTCTCGTTCCTGCTTTTCCCGTACGAGGTAATAGATGGAGATTAACGGGCTGAAGGCATTAATTGGGTCTGTACCCAGGTGTAACGCCTCCGCCGAGGGGTTGGTAAGTGTATCTCTGCTGGTCGTGGAATTGCGACGTTTGTAGAAGTCGAAAACTCCTCTTCTCCTGTCAGGACCTGGTACTTGCATCGCCTGCTCCCGTGCTGCAACACGGACTGCTTGCTGGTAATCTTCAGACTCGATAATTTTCGTGAGTTGAGCATTTATAAACTCTGGCGGTCCAAAATCGAAGCCGGTCATCTTCTCGATCACTGTAGGATCAAGTGGTAGTTGAAGGGGCTCACGGTGCGGAAGGAAATTCTCCGGGGGTGCATTGAAGCCTTTCGTCATCCATGGGTGGTTCATGATCTCTTGCAATGTGGCACGGTTCTTGGGTTCGGTCACCAGCATTCGGGAGATGAGATTTTTACATTCTGGGTCGACATTAGCAAAATGACCCAGTATACCGATTAGAACGTACCAGCAGTAAGCCAAGAGGGATAGTCGACAACTCCTTTCTTGATCTTTGCATGTAACTGAGGCATGCTCTGGTCGTCAAACGGCACCTTTCCACAAACCAATACATAAAGCACGATGCCAAAACTCCATATATCAACCTCTGGACCAATATACTGGCGCGCCTGTAGTAGTTCTGGGGCTGCGAAGTAGAGACTGCCACAGAAAGTTTTCAAGTGGCTGCGCGGCGAGAAGAGATTACTAAGACCAAAGTCGATGATCTTTATATCCCCGGTTTTGCTGATGAGTATGTTCTCGATCTTTAGGTCCCTGTGAACAATGCTGTTTCGGTGACAGTAATCAAGAGCGCTTGCGATCTGCCGTCCAAACTTCCTCGCCTGTTTCTCCTTCAACCTCCCGTGGGAGATGATGTAGTCGAGCATTTGCCCACCATTCACATATTCGAACAACATGTACCAGTGAAAGTGGGTGCGAGCCACATCCCTCATAGCGCAGATGTAAGGATGATTCAGCAGGGTGACAATTGCTGCCTCCCTTGCTGTTCGTATCTCTTTGGAATGGTCTGCGCGCTCACGATCGCGGGCACTATGGTGCTCGTCGGTGGACTGACGGGGCACGATCTTCACAGCGACCTGTTCTCCATCCTCAATGTTCCGTGCCAACTTGACCTTTCCCATGCTGCCTGCACCAATGGTCTTTCCTAGGGCCCATGTCCCGGTCTGCGTCTCGATGGTAGTCCGTCTTTTCCCAGAACCACTGCTACTAGGAGGGATTCTCGAAGGATCCATAGTCGGAGGAGGTTGTTGTATGTGCGATGTCTCTCCATTCGTGCCACCTTGGATAGGCCGGGGAGTTTCCGATGTGTACCGTACGTGCCCGGACCTAGAAGAACTCCGGTGTGTGCTCCTAGTGGATTCTGTTCTAGCTGGGACCTGTGCATAGGATCCGTCCCGCGATGTGCTCCGACGGGATGACGGCGGCCGCGCAAGGTTCGAGTTCTCATAATCTCTCCTGGCTACATTGCCGAGGTTCGTCTGTGGAGGAGGCTGTGGGCGGTTGTACGCCTGGGATTGTGAATCAGACCGATGAGGGACTGTGCCTGTTGCAGGCCGCCCGCTCGCGGATTGCGTCCGATGTGGTCGATCAGCCACCGGCATCGAATATGATTGACTACGGCGAGAGGAAGAATGGCTGCGAGTGACTGCAGACGCTGTTGGCTGCATGGCCGACATCGTGACGAAACGAGCCGATCTGAAGGCCTATGAGCACAAAATAAATGTGGCTGTTTAGGCCCACTGATGACACCGTCTCGTCTGGTTTGGGTGGGGTCGATGATGATGCTTGGAGTCAATTGATTTCTCCTGAGGGATCAGCATTCAGCACCCTTTCATAGAAGGTCGGTGTTGTTGACACAGGCTCGCTTGTACCATGCGGACATCAGATACGGTTGCCGCGCTCTTTCCTTATCACAGTGAGAGCCGTCACAGGTCCAAAGGGGTATCGACAAGAGCCGGCGGCAATGGCGTTGACGGTTGACCGATGCAACTTTGGCTGGACCGTCGAGCCCTGTTGTTGGAAGCGCTTCGTGATGGGGTTGACACCGGGGTGAATAATAAACGTGGTGCACTGTCTACGAGTACAGCTAAGGTACCTGGGGTGGTAAGGGTACAGGAACCAAAGGAGGTAAGGTAAGGCACCTTACCTAGCTAGGTAAGGCACAAGCTGTGCCGAATGCGTAAAGCTACCTTAAGGTACAGATACAATTGGCTCAAGGGGTGGAGACAGATTATTAGGTGTTATTGGGCTATCTGATACCGCGACAATTCCTCCCCAGAGATGGCCCCTGCGCACCTTAGAGCTGTCAGACATCCTGTCATAAGTCACAGTGAGCTGAAAGCTGTGCTGTAAATGTCAGGCCAGACGTAATGAATGAGCGAGGTGCCCGGTCCTCCTTAGTCACCTATGTCTTTCCAAGTCTCGTGAGAGTAGGTAAGGTAGCCTTGACGTTGTCACAAAGGCACCCCAGCCTGACGGGCCGACAGCCAGGACGAGCTATACCTCGTGTCTCCGATGGGCATGGTCCCATTGTTCCCAAGTAGGAGTTATCGGCAGACTACGAGGGACTAAGGATGCCTGAGCCACGACACGTTATTAGATAATGTTGCCTGTAGGGCAAACAAGCTAGACCTGTCTGAGGCACAAATGATCTGAAAGTCATGCTGAGCTCTTCCTATGAACACAGACATTGTTTTCTAATCACGCGGTGCAGACGAGAATAGGACTGTTTGATGTGCTTCCTAGTTGCATGCCATATTTCTTGTTATCACTCATCCTCGTCATCACTCCCGAATATTGCCTTGAAAACAGCCTCGCCTGCCCTGTCACCTTCAAGCGCATCATTACGCTCAGCATCCACGACAACAGTTCTCTGGACCGGCAACTTTTCTGTGACAGAATCCGCGGTGGACGGAGTCGGCAAATATCGTCCTCCGGACTCCTTAAGAAGCTCATTCAAAGTATCCTTCGATAAGAGCTCAAGCTTGGAATTTGGCAGAGCGCTGGGTCGCATGTCTGGATCACGAGTAGCGGCACCTGCCCCAGACGCAGCGCTTGAATCATCCATCGATGCTCCCGGATCAAGCTGGACATGAGCGGGAGGTTTCACGTTGAACCTTTTGCAGAGGAGCCTCGTGGGGTAGAATTGGTGTACCGACCGTGTCATAGGACCGTACATCCCTACCTTAGCCGCTGCTTCTGCTGGATCTTCCGGTTTAGCGGCAACTGTCCGGAGTACCGCGTCTGTATCATCGCCTTTATCAGAAACATCCGAGACACTCTTCGTTTGGGAGGATGCAGAAGTAAAGCGAGTTGCCATGAGCCCGGTCATAGGTTTGAAAATCTCCGCCGCATGCGCAAATTCTCGAAGTTCCTTGATCCAATCATCCTTAGACTGCCCTTCAGCTCTTTCAGGGATGGCAATATCCCTGATACCTGCTGCTCGTTCGAGGAACGCCCTATACCGCGAGCGCTTCTTCTCATCATCCGCGTAAGGCATCCATCCGCCGATGCCTCGTCCTAATGCTTTTAATGCGATATCCTTCTCTAATTTTGGGATGATAGCCATCAGATCCTTCTCTTTCTCTGCAGAGTCCGACGCAAATCCTGGCGGGGGAGCTTCTCCCAGACCTCTAGGGAGATTGTTCTTCCCGGAAACGGCCGCTATGCGATCCCGTGTAGCCGGAGTGAGAAAGTCAAAAACCGACTTCCCGGGAAGCTGCTCTTCACCTAGCAACGATGCGCGACTCCTCGGATCCAGGGCCGAATCCCTGGCGGCATCTGCAGAGGAGCGATATGGACCCCCATTTCCGGAGGTCTCGGACAGCTTGGACGGAGTCCAGTCTTTCGGAAGTTCAGGGGGCGCATACTGCCTGTTCTCATCAAGAGGGCTTGCTGTATTCCCTGTATCAATTGCAAGGACAAAGCCCTCTAATGGAAGTCGGCCATCATGACATTTTCGAAAACCGGCCGCCCCTTTAGTCTTCGCCAGCTTCTTGGAAATGAATACTGGTTTTGCCGCCACTAGCGGATTCGCACTACCGAAAGATGGCTTTCCAACTTCTGGTCGTTTGTCCTTTTTCTTTTTCTTGTCCCCCCCAATCACACGACTGTAGGAGATTCGAGGCCCGATCTCGTAGGGGTCTTCCTCGTCTGAGCCTGTATCATTCAAGACTCCCACCCCAAATCCGCCGCGGTGTTGCTTCTTTGCGGATTTTTGATCAGTCCGAGCGAGCCCTGTGGCAACGCCCTCCGCGTCATCATCCTCTTCCATGGATGGTCCGGATTCCGGATTGGACATTGCTCGTCTGTCCAGTCCAGGTTCGGATTCGAAACCAAGTCCTCTGTAATCGGTCTTGCGAGTTAGAGTGACCATCGGTGGATTGTCTGGTGCAAAAAGATGCTTCGACTGTTCGTCGGCGTCATGTGTTTCTTCCTCATCGTCCAAGCGAGCCCTCCTTCGTACCCTCGCACCCACGCCTTGGCCTTCTCGCCAGCCCATGCGTTTTAGCAACTGCACGCCTTTCGTTTCACCGTCTGAACGCAGAAGATCCATCAAAAGCCCCCTGCGTGTCCCACCGGTCTCTGCGGTTCCAAGGCCAGCAAAGGAGTCTGAGGTTTCCAGCTTCTGCGATTCGGCCATGTCAGCAAGATCCTCTTCGTCCATGAAGTCCTCAGGACGGGCTTGAGCGCCGGGCTTGCCATCTTTGGCTCGGTTCGATCGCGAGGAGACAAAGGTCGACGGCGTCCAGCCTTCTTTGGAACCGACAGTATTGAAATATCTGAGCGAGCCGTCAGCAACGCACTAAGCAGCAGAGACTGCGGGCTGAGCTCACCCAGCACTGAAACCGCCAGTAAATGCGCCATGAAGACGTTTCCGGCCTCGCTCATCCGTTACTTCTTGCTTCCATATTGGTACGTATGAGCCGTCATCTCGCACTTCTGGATCCAATGGTGGTAGAGGCGTGCCATAAGCTACATATGGTGATTGCTTAGATTGCAGATCGGCTTCGTACAAAGCCCGGCTCCTCTTTTGTGCCATCCTTCATTAATGCGCAATGTGCCCATCGGACTTGTCGGGCGTCGAAAAGACCCTCGCGTGTTGCTGGTAGGGAGTCGGTCCATTAAACCCGCGATGAGTGCGACTGACTGCCTTACTCTCCTCGTCTCGTAGCTTGATCGCCAAGAGATCTGTGAAAGTTGATAGGATAAGATAAGATTAGCAGATAATCTCACTTGACAAATGTACTGTACCTCGAACATATCACGTGCACAGATGTTGTTTACGCCGCCTTTATTCTACAGTGTAGATGTCGTGCACCATAATCAGGTAATAATAATAACTGTGTCTGAATTGATTCCGATTACCGGTCCAATATTGCTTCATGGATGAGTGCATCCACTGGGAAGAAATGCGTTTCTTTGTCACGAATGGTTTTCGATAGGACCGACCCCTTAATCCTAATGAGGATACCCATTCGTCTCCAACAGTGAGAGTCCCAATGATAATAGACTTGGCATTCAATAACAAGGTACGACCCCTATCCTAGTATAATAATCCTACAGAGATTCAATGTAGATGGGTTACAGTACCCCTCTGGAGTTGACCGACAGCAAGGTCCGTTGTCCTGCTTCAGTAATCCTGTACTCCGTACTCGTACGCAATTATTAGCCATGCAGAGTGCACGCGGGTAACACAGTCCGGAGAGGAGAGTTAGAGCTGGGATGACTCACAGTCTGGCGTGAAACTCAATTGCTTGGCTAAAATGGATGGCGCTGTTTACCTTATGCGAGGGCGGGGGAAAGACTCCGAAAGAGATGCCTCCAAACGAAACCAAACTACTGTACTTCGCTATCCTACGCACCTAAGGTACCTTCCGCACTCGTACTTCACGGAGTTGCCGGTACCTATCGAAGCGTAAGATAGAGCTTCCTGCATGTCGATTGGCTCTAGGAAAAGGTGGAAGAATTGAAGCCTGGAAGGGTGCAGAAAGGTCAGACAAACCACCATTTGTGGACGATTATTCGCTGCCCGTTCCATCCTACGCTAATTGGAGCGTAAGGTACGTTCGAACGTACAGGTGGGGGCGGAGCGCGCAAAATGCCGCAACAGCGCATCCAATCTGGACATCTGTAGTCGTAGCGTACTCTGTACAAACTTCTAACACCTTGAGGTACCTGACCTTATGAGACTTCTGCCTGGATCCTCTTCCGGCGCAATTGATTGACGGGAGTAGCTTACTCTCTGCCATATTTCTTCAATTGGTAGTAGGAAACTTAGTTGCCTTATCTTACTTTACTTCAATGTAATCCTCAGTTGCAGGTTCTAATCCGCCAAATTACCTTGCCTTGTAAAGTGAGGGAAGTGCGAGATAAGTCTACTGTATTCCGTACTCGTATAAAAGCTACCTCGGGCCTAAAGGTACGTAGTAAGGTACCTACGAAGCTACAATTGTTCCATTATTGATTGATCTTGGGGCATCTTGGCCCTCTGACTCATATCTTGAAGGGGAAGCCGCGGTGGGCGCGGTGGTAGCGCGTGCGCCCTTCATGTCGGAATGATCGCATGGTCCAATCAAGATGAGCGCCAGGGGTGGACGTCAAGCCGCCAAGCACGGGGCTACCGTGCGCAAGTACCTCAAGGTATGGGTAACTCGCTAAGGACCTAAGGTACAGGTCGTCGTTAGGGCGCGGTGTGCGCGGCGCTAGGCGATACTCGTCCTGGCTTCTGCGCTTCGTAGCTTGTGCGGCTTGCTTCCTTACATCAGCCAGCCCGAAATCTCTTCTATTTGACCGGGCAGATCCCCCCCGACCGCTGCCTGATTTTCCCTCCTCTCCTCTCTTCTCTCTCCACCAACTTCACCCAAATCGTCCACACACAACAGCGCACAAGAAGACACCCAGATACGATGGCTGCCTTCTGAGCTTCTCGCGCCTCTTCCACCTTTCCATCTTGTCCTTCCCACTCAGACAAGATATCTTCCAAGACTACCGTCGCCAACCCCACTCAATTATTATCACCTCTTCATTCAGAGCCTCCTTTCCAAGGACCTCTGAACTCTAGCTTTGCTTCGCGCAGCTCCGGTTCTCGCTCCTCCAGCACCATTCCCGCTCACGACTTCACGTCGTTCACCACGGATAACCCACAGTCATGGCTTCCTCAACCTTCAACCACGGCGCCTACGCCCACATCATCCCAACAAGACTTCCACCGACCGGCTACAGCAGACTTCGTTCTGTACCCCCAGGCTTCTCCCGCGCGTGTAGCTCGACACTTGGGTCAGCTGCCCACGGCTCCCTTCGAAGCCCATAACTCGGCCTTTCAACCAGTCCCTAGCGACTTCTATCGACGACACTCTACTCAATCCACATCTGTATCTCCTACTGTACGGAATCAGAGAGTGACGGAGATCATCCAAGGCACCGGGCACAACACCTCGTCTACGTCTTTCCATCGGTTTAGTCCTTCGTCGGCTCAGAAGCATCATTTCTACGCAACTTCTGCTCCAGCTTCGTCGGTTGCCCTCCAGCAACAGCGATTCAGCGCTCGTCCGCAAGTCCCTCTCTTTTCCAGCAACAGCACTGGTGACGTGCCCCAACGGCAGTATCTCCATCAACAACCGAACACTGTGGCTGCTATGAACACTGGTAAGAACGGTTCGACAGACGCCTTGTTCCCAATCCGACTAACAAGAGGCGCAGACTTAGACGCCTTGTTCGCGGATATGCCCTCGGGGCTCTCCGACGGGTTTGCGCAGGACGCGTCATTCTTCGATCCTCCCCAATTCACTACCATCAACGACCCGGTGACGCAGCACAACAGCGGCAACGCAGGTACTGTGTCCCCGAAGGACTTGATGAGGGATCCGTTGGCGTCCGCTCCTCCATCAACGGCGTTTACCAACTTAACATCTCCATCCATTTTCGACTCTCCGGATGTCCCGGAGAGCTTCGAGACTTCTCCTTTATATGCCAATGTCGATGCGGATCTCACTATCGGCAACCCTGACGATTGGTTTCCGCTCTTTCCTTCTATGGGTGATGCTAGCGTTGAAGTCACCTCGAAGTCAGTGCAGGCTGTCATCGATACCTCCGCCGTCGCGGCTGCATTGGACGCGTCATCGATGCGTCGCACTTCTTCGACCGATACTCGCTACAGCCCTTCCACAAAGGCCTCCTCTGTGTCAGGTGTGGGTTCTCGACGACGCGATAAGCCGCTGCCGCCAATTGTCTACGATCCCAGCGATACGGTAGCCGCAAAGCGAGCGAGGAATACCGCTGCTGCTCGGAAGTCGCGGCAGAAGAAGGCAGATAATGTGAAGGAGTTGGAGAAGAAGATCGAGGAGTTGGAGAACGATCGTGATTACTGGAAGAATATTGCTCTGAACAGGCAGTCGGGTGGAGGTTGAGGAGCCAGTCGATCCATGTGTGACGGATCACTGGCGTGATACATCAGGGATTGCTTTATTTTTCTTTGGTTTCTTTATCTAGTTATCTAGCCGGTTCTGATGTCTCCCTTCGCGGGATGGACTCGTGGCTGTTGCACCCTGCTCAAGATCATAGTATTTGTGGTTTTGGTAGTGGAAATAAAAAGTATTGTCGCTCTTTCACATACGGACAGTATTGTTCCACTGACGGCATGCCTACCTGCTACATTCGGATGGGAAGGGATGTCTCTCCAGCCATGCCAGTAAAAGTCCTTGATGTCTATATACGTAGCTGCTTGGCTGTTAAGACTGTCGTTGTCGACGAGCTTAAGTATGCTGATTGCAATGAAATCGTAAGCAGGAATCGTCGCAGACGCGCCCTGCCTAGTGCGTGGCGGAGCACAAATGTTTTCGCTCCTGTCTGGATGACGGTGGTAGAGAGCCTCCGCGCACGCCGTTCCAAGTCATGCCGGACGAATCTGCTCGAAAAAGAAATGACGCGACCCGTATGGTATCTCCAAAATGCAACAACTTAAAAGGAAAGAAACAACGCTTGTGCCCTCTCTTCAACGCTTCCGCAGATCATCGTTAGTATAATATCAGTGTCCACCGATAGACGTCTCACCCCTATCTCCGCGGTCCGCTCTCAGCGCAATCCAATGACGCTCATCTCCAATGTCCACACCCGCCTAATCCACACCTTCAGTTTACCCTCGACGCCCTCCACGTCGTGAAGCTCGACGCCCTCCCACCAGCACCTGCGGGCCGGTTTCCGCCAGAAGAGCAGCAGCTTCTGGGCCATGCCGACAGCATTGTTGCTCAGATCGTCTCCTTTGATGTCCGTCCGTAAACGTGCTAGTGCCAGACTGCAGATGACAGCTTTATTGGGCTCACCCGCTCTGTGACCCCATTTGTCGTCGTGATTGAACCCACTAGAATTGTTCGATTAGTATTGCTTTAGATAATCACTAGGAACATTAGTGGTAACGCACCCCGCGGTCAACATCTCGATGAGGTGTTGTTCAGTCGTCCCAACCTCATCGCTCTTTTTGAGGCCGGAAAAGATACCATCCTGTTTCAAAAGAGCTCTGGCGGCTGCTCTTTTGACTTCGATCATCTCCGACTGCTCGATTTCTGCTTTTGGTGGTATAGCGTAGAAGTCCAAGTCCTCTCGGAGGACGATGATACCGGCTCGATCTTGCAACATATCTCTGGTCGAGCCCGGTATCGGCTCTATTGGTACCGTTTCCAGCCCAGGCGTCGCAGTAGGTGAAGGTGAGCTGGGAATGGTCTGCGCAACGTGACGGAAGAAGTCGAGCATGTACTGTAGGCTGGATGGATCATACTGTGTATAATATATTAGGTCTGAGATAAAAATGCTGGAGGTGTTCAAGATATATTGCAGATATTCAGGTGAACATACATCAACACTGTAGGTATCGCCCTCATGGAAAGAATTCATGTGCCCATCGGGTAATAGCCCGTTAGGAAAGAGGGATAATAAAACAAACTCGGGTAGTGTGAGCAATTCATCTCTCGACAGTGTGAAACGGGTGCCACTACCAATTGTCAGTCCGCGGCCTTGCTAGAAGGATCTGGATTCAATACCGAAGGTCCAGGGTAATGTTCTCGTCTGCTCCGACATCTAGAATTGATCGACGTCAGAATGTGCTACAAGATCATAGGCATCTCACGTAGCCAGTGATTTTGGGCTAGGCAAAAGCTACTGACCTCCCAATCCCGCGGCCCCTGGTATGGGTCCTGTTTGTTGTACTTGTGTGATGATGCTCGCAGCACCGCCTGCAGTAGCCATCACGTATGAGAAGGAGTCTAGCGGAATTGAACCCTCCGAATATGGCGGAGGAGGATCCCTTTCTTCAGACGCTCTGCTCGATTGCTCTCCCTTGTTGTCTACTGGAAGGGCCGCTTTGGTATCTGCGACGACTGCGGCGAGCGATGAGGTGTGCTCTTCAGAAGCCGGCTCTGCTTCAAGTGTCGCGGCTATTGAGGACTCTCGGGCAAACATGGACGCAGGGATCTCCTCCGAAAGTCTTCCCGGGTGCGGATCGATCGATGAGAAGGGTGGAGGCCCAGCAGACGGCGCCTGGGCGGACGACGGTTTGTGAGCGGACAACTGTGATGTGAAGGGAGTGATGCCGTCCTCTTCAGCTGCGGGGCGCAAACAGCTCTCTGTCGTAGCAAGGGCGGACGGTCCGTCGCCGAAGCCCGTTGTCGACGACACGTTGGATGATTCAAATGATCCTCCCTTTGACAAGCTTCCAACGACTGGTAAGACCCTCGTTGTGGTCCAAACCAGAGCCACTTCAGTGTCCGCTTAGTGCTGTCCGTTTGGCAAAGGAATTGCCCAAGACAGTCTATCAGAAGATCAATTGCATTGAACAGATTATCGTTTCGATGGTCCTATATGGGCGTCTGAGACCTTAACAGTACAAATGGCCAAGGCTTGATGGATGAACGCTTCTGGAGGATGTTGCGATGTCAAGTCTGGTCGTCACTCCAACCTTAACCGAACGGAACAGCGCAATCACAGCGGAGAAGTCGCATGAGCTAGTAAAACAGCCCATAAGATCATGTACAACGCAACCAATTGTATGCCAAAAGCACCTGCAACTGCTGTATTGCAAGAAGTTATCAGGGGTTTGTTCCTTACCAAACTTCTTCTTGACTACATCTTACCGGTAATCGCACCTTTAATGACGAGCAGCTGACCCATGTCGTACGCTTATTCCGCTTGCCAGCGGGGCTCAATAGGCACATTGAGCTCTGATCACGGCGGCTACAGGACGGCCTGGCATTATTATAGCCCCGCCATCTGACCGTTTGAGGGGCATATATTTTTGTAATGCAAGACTTGGACTGTTCACCCAACACTACACGGCGGGACGGCTATCACCAGGCATATCCGGGCCCCCAATGATGGCCTTAGATGTTCTCTTGATCGGCAGAAGTATGCCAGCTGTTGAAGATGCTAATTCAGAGCTATGTTCCCACGCTTTGCTTGTACGAACAATATGATTCCCAGACATTGGGGTCAGACCATGTGCAAATACGGACACTTTCCCTTCATCATCTCCGGGAGTGCTCTCGGGCAATGCGCCACTGATTGATGGCTGCCTCCCAGCTGTTATCCAAACCGCCGCAGCGTTCAGTCACCAGACTCCAGGTTCTGGCTCTTATTATCTGCTCCACGCTCCGTTCATTCCGGATGATGTTCGCAAGCATTTCAGTCCTCGCCTCTCTGGGGAAATACCGAGCAGAATACGGATCCAGCCTCTCATCCACCACTCGTTCCCGTTCCCTCTCTGACTCGATCTGTCTCAACACGAGATCGGGATCATCCGGGTCCTCAGATGTAGCGACTCCGGCACAGTAGTTGAGCACATCTGATCTCGTCTGCCACGATTGGAACAGGACGTTCTCTTTGAACTTCTGACAACTCGCGGGATCTATCATCCGCTGACCCGGCGCCCGCCTCTGCGGGGATGCAGTGGATGCAGGATCAAAGCCTGTGCGGGCCGGTGTCATCAAAGCATTGAGGTTCTGCACTATCGAATCATCTATGGCCGAACGTGATATCCGAAGGAAATCTTCGCAATATGGTCAATAGCCTGTTCAGCGTTCTAACATTCCTGACATACCTCTCAGCGCAGTTGTGGAAAAGCAAAACTGAGGAGTCAGCTCGGGCTGCGCGAAAGCTTGGGACATGTCGACGGTCTTTCCGGGGGCGGTTGCTTCAGCAAGCTTGCTGGCCCAGAATAAGCCTCCCATATATCATAGTGATTGCACTGTGATCTCCGAGACGGTCGTTTGAGGCTCTCCAAAGGTCTGGACGAGAGACCTCTTTAATGGCGAGCAGAAAGAAATTGAATTAGTGAAGCTGCAAGCCCAGTGATGGCGAGGATGCGATGATTGCTGCTAACTTCGTACTATGTATTCTTGTGTAAGGTAGCATGTCATTTAACTTTACTACAGATGACGGTGCGGAAGATGCCGCGCCGCATCATAGATCTTCCTTTTCCGCTCATCATCAGAAGATTCAGAGTCGGTCTGCAGGGAGGCACTATCTGCCAACGACAGGGTAGTAAGTGCGTAGTCGCTGCGGTAATGTTGATTTGGTTGTTCTCTTCTCTTTGCCTCGAGACCTTGTAGTCCATGCCCCATCCTCGGTCGCGAGGAATACGTTCAGACAGTGGCCCTCACTCTACTGCAGTGCGGTAGGGCATCTGGGTGCGGCGGAGCTAGGTCGTAAATTGAGCCGAAGGTCGGTAAGATAACTCGACGACGCACAATTCAACGCCTGTCATAGTCTGGCATTTGAGCAGAGCTGCCTGCCGGGTCTCGTCATTGTACAATTCTGCCATGATTACTGATTTTGACATATTCGGAATCTCCTCATAGCCATTGCCGGTTTGCCGTGTACCAGTGCCTCCCCCCCGCCCAAGTGCAAGAGCTCTATTTCTGCACTTACAGACATTGACTGAACGAGGCAATCAACGTCGCGGCAGCGGATTCTTGTCGCCATGCAGCCGCTGAGCTCGAAAGAGAACTCTCTCTTTCGGCAAGTCATTCGTTGCTACGAGAGCAAACAGTATAAAAAGGGTAAATTCAATGCGACTATGCAACTTGGCATGTCACCGCTAATACAATGAGCAACAGGCCTGAAGTCGGCAGAACAGATCCTGCGGAAGAATCCCAATCATGGCGATACGCAGGCAATGAAAGCTCTCATCCTCAATTCCCTAGGCAAGAGGGATGAAGCGTTCGCGCTTGCAAAAGTGGCTTTGAAGAACGATATGAAGTCCCACGTCTGTTGGCACGTATACGGACTGCTTTGGAGATCGGAGAAGAACTTTGAAGAAGCTATCAAGGCATACAAATTTGCATTGAGGATCGAACCAGACTCGCCGCAGATACAGAGGGATTTGGCTACATTGCAGATACAGATGAGGGACTACCAGGGGTACATTCAGACTCGGCGATCTATCCTTCAATCTAGGTCACAACTGCGGCAGAATTGGACGGCACTCGCGATAGCACATCATCTGGCTGGAAATCTTGTGGACGCGGAACACATCCTGACCACATATGAAGAGACACTCAAATCGCCGCCGCCGAAAAGCGACACGGAACATGCTGAAGCGGTATTGTACAAAAATACCATAATTGCGGAAATGGGAGACATCGAAAGAGCATTGGAGCACCTTGAGGGGGCTGCGAAGAACAATCCCGACCGATTGGCTGTCATGGAGCGAAGGGCGCGGTACCTCTTGCAACTGGGCCGCAAACAAGAAGCTGAGAAGGCATATCGGGCGCTAATTGCTCGAAATGCTGAATTCAGGGACTACTGGAACGGGCTTGAAGCATCATTAGGCCTGGAGCGGACGGACACGGCTGCTTTGAGGAAACTGTACTACGAATATGCGGAGAAGGATCCAAGAGGAGATGCTGTACGACGTATACCGTTAGATTTCTTGTCAGGTACGGAATTCTAACCCCCAAGTGCTTCGATTATTGACAATTCTACAGGCGAAGATTTTAGTACAGCTGCAGATCAGTATCTGCGTCGAATGTTGGGAAAGGGCGTGCCGTCCACTTTCGCCAATGTAAAAGCTTTATATTCTGACGAAAGAAAAAGACAGGTCATCTTTGACCTTGTGAGAGGTTATGTCTCAGAGGACAATCAAAGTCCTGTTGAAACTACAGATAAGAAGACCAACGGCGATGCCTCATCATTAGCATCAGCTGCAAATTACTTTCTGGCGCAACACTACAACTATCACATCACTCGTGACTTGGAAAAGGCCATGGAATATATCGACAAGGCCTTAGTGTCTGCTCCAACCTCCGTGGACTTTAATATGACCAAGGCCCGGATCTGGAAACACAAAGGTGACAAACAAAAAGCTGCAGAAACCATGGAACACGCCCGGAGCCTTGATGAGAGGGACCGCTACATAAACACAAAGGCCGCCAAATACCAGCTGCGGAACGATGAAAACGATAAAGCCCTTACGACAATGAGCAAATTCACGAGGAGCGAGGCACCCGGGGGTCCATTAGGAGACTTGCATGACATGCAGTGCATATGGTATATAACAGAAGATGGCCAGTCCTATCTTCGTCAGAAGAAGATCGGCTTAGCATTGAAGCGATTCACGGCTATTTACGATATATTCGATGTCTGGCAAGAAGACCAATGGGATTTCCATACATTCTCATTGCGGAAAGGTCAACCCCGGGCTTACGTTGACATGATTCGTTGGGAAGATCATCTTCGGGAACATCCATTCTACTCAAGGGCGGCATTGTCTGCGATCGAAGCATACATAATGCTGCATGATCAACCTGAACTTGCCCATGGGCCAATGACCAATGGAACTAATGGCGTTGCGGACGTCGATGGACTGGATGCCGCCGAACGGAAGAGAGCACTGAAGAAGGCAAGAAAAGAGCAACAGAAACAAGATAAGGCCGAAGCAGAAAAGAAGGAGGCGAAAAAGACCAGTGTCGCCGGGACGAATGCTGATGGCGAGCCCAAGAAAGAGGATACAGACCCATTAGGCACGAAGCTCGCGCAGACCAAGGAGCCCCTGAAAGACGCCATGAAATTCTTGACACCGCTACTCGAATACAGTCCAAAGAATCTGAGTAGCCAGACCATCGGATTTGAGGTATTTATGCGAAGAAGTAAGTTGCGAGATCATCCTTTACTATGAGAGAGAAAGTACTGACGCCTCAGCAGAGAAGTACCTTCTTGCTCTCAAATGCCTGGTTGCAGGAGCTGCTATACAAGCAGATAGCGCCACTGTTCGTGAGCAAACACAACGCTTCCGTAAAACCCGTAAGTGGACAGCCATAATGTTCTCGCATCCGTGGCGACTGGTATCTTAACCTTTGTTCCACAGTCGAAAATCTTCCTGAAGCGCTCCCACCCAAGGCAGCTGAAGTTGTCCAGTCTTCGCTCTCTCTCCTTCCGTTGGCCTAGAGGCCTAGAGCTTGCTACCTTCAGACCAGCTAGGCAACGTATTCCGTTGCAAGATGAGTGTACGCCTGAACTTTCAATCTCGAGTTGCGGACTCGGAAGTAGGACATTTGTAGGGCGTCGCTGGACGGGAGCTGTGGGAGGAGAAGGCAGCCGGGAGAGGTAATGGTACATTGTGCAATTTTTATGCTGGAGAGCGACAGGATTTCTGTACTGTTGCAAGCACATCCAGGAGTGTACCCTCAGGCTTCGTTTCGACCTGTGAGGATGGAGGCAGGGGCGCCTTCCAGGCCAATCGAGCCGAGCACGCTCGAATTGGCAAGTCACATTCATGTACGGTACCAGATTTCGCATATAGAGCATAGGCAGATCCAAAAGTGCATATCCGATATCTCCCTTGACTCACCGCTCGCAGATAGAGGCTGCATAGGCTCGCTATACGAGCGGCATCTTCATGACAACAGAACAACGGGAGCTATATTGATAGAGAGCCAAACTCCGACGGATGCGAGCCGAAACGCTCCGAAAACATCTAATATAGTTCCACATCCTGCCATATGACGGTTAGGCATACCAAGAGGAGTAGAGAGATTTCTCGATGAATGTATGGCCACTCGGTCAAAATTTTCCACCCAACACGGTTATGTCCTGCCACCATTTTCGCCGACGGGCTCTAAGCCCAGTATACCTTCCCTGCCCTCCCTTATTCTCCTTGCTCGTTCCTCTTCGGCAGGATCAATTTCGAACTTGCTCATCCTTGCGGCGATGCGGGGATCCAATACAATATCGTCAAGCCAAACCCTCTCCACCTCAGGGTCGGCCAATTTCCGTACGCTCTTAGGCCAATCCGCTTCTTCCTCTGCCAGCTCGGTCTGTTGTTCATACCACGAAGAGCCAGAGTTGTCTGTTGAGCCCGTGGGACTGTTATCGCTGACACTCGATCCTGACGTCGGGAAAGGAGTAGAGGTCTCGCGATACGGCCTATATGCGCCGAGAGCGATAGCTGCAGCATCGCGTCCTATGTCGTCCGCTAGTTGACGCCGATTCAGGAACCGTGCTATACGCCTCGGCGTGTTGAGGAACCCCAGTAGATGCGGGAACCGTACCGCGTAAGATGGTTCAAGAGATGCTGGAATCGTAGCGGGTAAGGTTGCAGCGGAGTAAGCTTGTGGCGAGATATACGCAGGCCGAAGTGCGGATCTTGCTAGTTCCTTCTTCTGTTCCTCCTTCAGTTCCTCCTTCTGTGTCTCATCACTCTTTGTGGAGCTCTCCTGAGGAGTCTCGTCTATTAAATTCGACGAGGGCGTGGGGATAGGGCTTGCATCCTGGGATTCTCCGGATGTTGAAGAAGATGCACTTTCTGCTTCTAGTGCTGGAGATTCCAGGGAGCCGAGCCAGCCCTCATGCAATCCTCTTATATATTCCTTCCATGTGTGTCTGCCGATGATAACATCGCCTTTGGTGCCATCCCAGTCTCTTATCCCAGCTTTTCTCCTGCTCTCCTCTACCACATCCTCCTCAACAGCGTCTTGAGTCCCTTCGCCTAGCTTCCTTCGGAAGTCCCTTATACGCTCTGCCAACCGAGCTCTGAGGTCTCCTTCTCGCCGGGACTCCACAACTTCGTAGTCCAGGGCTGCGGCGACCAAGACTGGCTTGACATACTCCCGAAAATGCTCACGTGCCGCTCCCAACCCGTCACCAGGGGGCGCTGCAAGATAAATCGTGACTTTCCTCGGCAGCTGGTTGGTAGGAAGAGGCTCATTGGCAAGGTGTGAGACCAATTTGCACCACTTTTCCTGATTTCGTCGCTTCTCCCGCTTGTCATAAAGCACCGCGGCAGTGATGGATCCGGTGATGGAGAGGAATATCATCCAATTGCGGGAAGGGAGTTTGAATTTGAAATTTGGAAACCCTGTTATTTTCTTAGTTCAAGAGTCGCATGCAGCCATAGCGCAAGAGGGAGTCGATACCCATCATTCTGAAGGCGGCGTTCCCTGCTCCCGCTTTTGCAGAGATATTGGGCGCAGGCGGAGAGCTTGCCGCGGGAGGCCCTGTGACCGGCTCCGCCATGGTCCCGGTGGCAGGTTGGAGCACGTAGTCAGAGAACCCTCGATGGAAGAGACAGAGGTTTAGCAATACAATTATATCGAGACTCGGCGTAGGCAAGGACGACCATTTATTTGCGAGCAAGGTGCTGGCGAGCTGGGGTAATTTTCATCTGATAGCTCTCGGAACGGCCAAACGATGTTCCCCCCCCCGAGCGGGCCGGTTCCTCCTAATCTCCGTACCTGGGAGCCAACGTATCTTGCATATGGGGAGCAGACCAAGCCTTGAGTATTCCATATAACGGGGTATAAACTACTCATCTCTGGATGAAGATAACTACTGGTTGGCTTCATCCGACTGTCTACGCAGCTTTTCCGAAGGAAACTCAAGACAAAGTGTTCAGGAAGTAGATCTTCAACCAACATCGTGCGCTTAAACGAAGAATAGCAGCAAGGCGGACCTGTCACCTATGCAACGCGTATGAACAACTCCTGAATACTGGTCTAGAGCAAGTCAGAGGGCAACGCATCACCCGCAGATCCAGCCAAGAGCCTCATAAGCGTCCGCTCCAGACCGCTTCATGTCTCCCTGCAGCAGTAATGTCGCCTGTGGACTGATTGCCGATCCCCATCGGCCAGTATCAATTTCTCTTTTCCTCTTCTGATAGCACGTACTAGCTCAGGAGACGCAGCTTCAGCTTGTACGGCCTTGCCACCAGGTACTACAGAGAACGGTCATGTCGCACATAACGTCGCAATGGGAGAAGCGGGAATGTAACATTTTCGCATTGCAAGACATGTCATTGACGTTGTTCTAGATGTGCAGGAGAGGGTTTATTGCATACCTACCTTAAGGGAAGATAGGTACTTTACCTACGGAGTAGGTAAAGTACCTATGCACTCGTACCCCAGTGCGGGTGCGCAAGGTGCCTTAGTGTCATCGGAATACCGTATGACCCTGGCTCCACGTGCCTGCCGCTTGATACGTATCTGCTGCAGGATAGGTATGGGGATGTACAGGCAGAGAAAGGGTCTGTAGGTACCCTTGGTGTACGAATAGCCGTAGGCGATAGCGGGGTACCTTAAGGAAGGATAAGCTGCCGTGTCTTCTCGTCCCGATATGGTGTTCTACAGAGCCGCAGACGATATACGAAGTTCTCCCCCGCATGTCGGGCGCCAGAAGGAGTTGTGGGATTCGTTGCACTGGAAAGGGGAAGCTGCCGAGGAGTACAAGTAGTACGAATAAGGAGTAGAGGAGGGAGGCAGTCGTGATGATTGTTTCCCCGGCTGTTCCAGGTTCCCACCAACCAGATTGGTGCAAGGGGGAACATTTCAAACCCCTCGGCTTGCGGACCCCTTCGAGCCTTTGCAAGTCCCAAATCCTGCAACTGCCAAACTCCGGGATATGCCAAGGCGCTAGTTACGGGAGACAACGCGCCAGAACGCGCTTGTCCCAGAAAAGACAAGCGCCCCATGGCCCCCCCGGGCTAACAGATCCTTAGGCGAATCATCGAAGGGTATCGGACAGAGAGTACTCCATACCTACTGTACTCACTGCAAGTCTCCCAACGCCAAAAGGTGCAAGTGAACTGGAACCGACAAGCACGTCCTCTCACCTTGAAACCCACCAGCTTCCCCCCTTTTGTTACCTTCAATTCTATTTCATCCTTCATACCATCTCGTCGTCCTCGGTCAGTCTTTGCCCGTACATCACCTGAATCCTGCTGGGTCAGATTGTGAACGAGAGGTCGAGAAGGTCCGGCTCTTCAGGTCGCCCTTGCTTGTCGACCCCCCTGAACTCAGTTCGAGCGAACATTCTGGGTTTATGCAGAGCTGTCGAAGGACTTCATAGCCTCGCAAGACCTCCCATCCTAAGGAAGGTCATCTACCACGATGGACCCGACCCGTCTGCATCTGAACTTTGGCTTCAATGACCGCAATTATGAGTCGGACAACCGTGCATATCCCACAACGCCGTCAACTTTCCCACAGCCAATTCAGCCAGGCCAAGGAGGCGCCCAGACCACCTGGGGTGTGCAGTCTCCTCAACCCTACACAGCTGGATATTTCAGTCCGAATCCCGTAAACGCTGGCATGAACGCCCCCTACACCGGTGGTCAGAACCAGTTTTATCAACAGAGTCTGCAGCCGCCGCAAGCGTCTTACCAGCAACGCCAAACGGGCTATGGGGATGGCACGAACGGGCTGATCCATCAGTTCTCGAATCAAAATCTTGGTTCTGCTGGCCGTCAGGCAGCATATGCTCGTCAACCTTCGCCAGCTTCACGCCCAAAGACGGCAGGTACCCCCGTCCAAGGCGGGTATGGATACAAGAGGTCGCCCCTTCAGAACCAAGCTCCATCAGCGCCAAAGGTGACGGATCCTGAGCCGCCTTCACGCAACCTTGAATCGATGCCCATCGCTGTCAGGCGTGAAGCGACGCATCTGGGTGAGATTCATCAGTCCTTCTTTCAGGAGAACGTGAAGCGTGCCCGTGATCGCAATGTCCGGTAAGTATTTTGGTCATGAAATTCCTTGCGCCGCCCTCCCACTAACTTTCGTCTGTCAGTGCCAAAGATCTGGAGGCATTGGAGCAGAATCCCAAGGCGAGCGAATCGAAGAAACTCAAGGAACGTGAGAAGCTCGTGGTCAAAGAGCAGACCTTCCTGCGGTTCCTGCGGACCAAGGAGACGCCCAGTAACTTCACGACGGTAAAGACCATTGGCAAGGGCGCTTTCGGCGAGGTTCGGTTGGTCCAGAGGAAGCGTGATGGCAAAATCTATGCCCTGAAGTCCCTGGTCAAATCCGAGATGATCAAGAAGGACCAGTTGGCCCACGTCCGTTCTGAACGTGACATCCTTGCAGAATCCGACAGTCCGTGGGTCGTCAAGCTTCATACCACCTTTCAGGACAACAAGTACTTGTATATGCTGATGGAGTTCCTGCCTGGTGGTGACCTCATGACGATGCTCATCAAGTACGAAGTTTTCTCTGAAGATATCACCCGCTTCTACATCGGTGAAATTGCTCTTGCTATTCAAGCCGTGCACAAACTCGGTTTCATTCACCGGTAAGAACAGCTCCCTCACACCATATCTGATTTGCGTATCCAGCTGACTGTATTTCAGTGATATCAAGCCAGACAACATTCTGTTGGACAAGCGCGGCCATATCAAGCTCACCGACTTTGGCCTGTCTACCGGATTTCATAGGAAACACGAGAATTCTTACTATCAGCACCTCTTGAACGAAAAGTCCAACCGGCCTAGAGACCGCAACTCAGTCAACCTTGATCAGATCAACCTTACTGTCAGCAATCGTTCGCAAATCAACACCTGGCGTAAGTCTCGCCGTGTCATGGCATACTCTACCGTTGGCACTCCAGACTATATTGCACCAGAGATATTTAGCGGGAACGGATACTCATTCGAATGCGATTGGTGGTCTCTCGGTACAATCATGTTCGAATGTCTTGTAGGATGGCCTCCGTTCTGCGCCGAAGAACCCCATGAGACGTATCGAAAGATCATCAATTGGCCTCAGACTTTGTACTTCCCTGATGACATTGAGTTGAGTCCTGAAGCGGTCGACCTTATCCGACGGTGTGTACTCCTTGTATCTGTAGTCTTTTTCTCCTTACAGGCGTCACGCATTTTCGGTATTGGGCACCACTGATTTGTGTACAGGTTTGTCTGTGCTGCTGAGAACCGCATCGGCCATGCTGGTGGTTTGGATGAGATAGCACGACACAGATTCTTCCAAAACGTCGACTTCAACTCGTTGCACACAATTCGTGCTCCGTTTGAGCCGAAGCTGCAGTCCAATGTGGATACAACGTACTTTCCGATCGATGAGATTGACCAGACGCACAATTTGGAGCACCATGTCAACTTTGAGGAGAATTCTGCTGAACTGAGCTTGCCGTTCATCGGCTATACTTACAAGCGTTTCGATGCTTTCCAGAGCCATTGAAGCCCGGTATGAGGGATGCTGAATCCATTACCGACCTTGGGTTCTCCTACAGCTTGTGATTGCCATGTGTTCTGGTGCGCGATCAGCTTATCTAGGACTCCTACAAGCTCAAGAAGCTGGGATTCGGCACTCTTTTGGCTAAAGGCATTGCATCCTGGCATATTGATGGATTCCTCGTTTTTCTCTAGACACATACCACACAGCATGGGCGTTCGGCGTGCTGCATGTTTCCTGCACGCATCTAGGCATGATAATCAACGTTATGAAACGGACGGCGCCGCGATCATTTCAAGCATCGGCAACTCAGTATTAGGTTGTCCGAACTTGCTCAATTTGATACCACTATTATGCCCTTTGTCACTGCCTCACATTCGCGTGCCGTAAATTGCTTCTGTGCTGCACGCAATCCTCTCACCTTCAAAGGTCACAGTCAGGGTTAAGTAAGGGGATCAATGGAGCAAATATCAGTCAAAGCAATTTTCTGTGCATGGTTTGCAGATGAAGAATCAAGATGCATTGACATAGTCTTTCAGCCACCCACGAATTGTTATTCAATCCCTGGCTAAGGTATAGTAGCATACTCAGAGATGAGAGCCAGCGCCCAAACTCCATTATCACAATCCCCGCCCGATACTCAACGCCTCGGCCCAGACGGTGCCAGCCCCGGAACACCACTGTAGCGCTCCTCCCGCTCCGTTTTGAAGAGGATCTGGACCCAAAACTCCTTATTATCCTCGTCGAACCACGTCCAAAACCTTCCCTCTCTGCGATCCACTTCCCTCGCCTGCAACTTGAAGCCGCACGTCTCATATGGCTCGGCTGCCACGAGGAAGTACTGGAAGTTCTTGTCGGGCGGGTCGTCAACCTTTTGCTCGAAAGCACTCATGAACCTGACCCGCGGAGTAACTCCTGGGGTGATCTCTGGGTACTGCAGCTGGAATAGCAAGCCATGCTGCCGGGTCAGAGGGTCCCGAATTTTTGTGATCTTGTATCCGGGTCGACCGACCTTGACAACATTCTTCCGCACCTGGACCTGCTGGCCGAGTGCGCCGATGGGCAAACCTGTCACGGGGTCTACATTCGCCCCCTTCCCTTCCTTCTGCTCTCGAGCCGCTCTCCGAGCGAGATTTGTCTGATGCTTGCGACCCTGGGTGTGGGCAAGATATGAGCCATCATTCTGATGAACAGTGAGACAAAGACGGCACTCGAAGGAGCCAACGTGGTTCTTGAAGAAGTAGGGGTCCTTGTCTAGGTCGATGGTCTCGAGGGCGAGTTTCCGTAGGCGCTCGCGGCGATCCGCGTTTGTTGCGGATGTGCTGGCGACACCACCGCCACCGAACTTTGAACCCGCGCGATTCTGGACGGTGTTAGCTGGTTTAATGTAAGTCTCGCTGGGGGTTGAAATACCTGATAGTCCATGTCTCCGCTGGATTTGATGTACGATGGAGAATGCTCGAAACCGAATCAAAGTTGTCCTTACGATAGGTAGTAATTGTAAATCTTGGCTCGGCTAGGCCTTCCGCTCTCGCGCTGTTCTGAGCACGGGCCAGCCTGGCTAGGAAGCTCCGAAGCTCCGCGCACTGCGGAGGGTCAACAATGGGTCAATTGATGATGCATGAGAAAGCGCCCAACTTTCTGACCGCACTTTGCTGTTGATGGCCGCCCATTTCTACGAGGGACAACGTCTCTCTTTTGGAGGGGAGTTATGCACAGTACGCTACTATGGCGAGGTCACTGGAACGAAAGGCCTATGGATAGGGGTCGAATGGGATGAGCCTACGAGAGGCAAGCATTCGGGAGAGCACCAGGGCCGGAGGTATTTCAAATGTACAGAAGATCATACTCCTTTTTCATGATCAGTCGCACCTTTGGAGCGTCGAGGCTGACCCTCTTAAACCAGGCAAAAGCAAGCATCCTACAGCAGGGTCGTTCGTTCGACCAAACCGCCCGGCAGACGAACCCCTGGTTTTTCTCGACGCGCTTCGTAAGAAATATGGCGCGCACGATCCCGAGTCGTCTCCCGAGAATGGAACCGCTTCAATCAAGCCAATAGAGATCAGCGGTAAGACGGTGGAGGAGGTGGGATTCGACAAAGTCCGACGGCAGCTCGCCAATCTGCATGAACTCAAGATAGTGGTCCTGGATGGAATGTGTATCAGGGGCATGGAGGCCAAAAGCAGTACTCTGGACTCATTGGAGAGGGAAGAGCACATCGCAGCAATTAGAGCGACGTGCCCCAGAATTGTCGAACTGGACCTAAGCCGAAACCTGTTCGAGCGCTGGATCGATATTGAAAGCATATGCGAAGGGTTGCCGCAGCTAAAGTCCCTGAAACTCAAGTACCACACCAAAGATTTTTGCAAACCTCAGCGCAAGAACTGATCATTTGGTCTTACACTACAGTGGAAATCGGTTTGACGCGAGACGTCTCTTTGATGCTATCGGCACAACGGGAATGAGTTCCCCCTTTGGCAACGTCGATGTACTTGGTTTGGACGACATTCTGTGCTCTTGGGACGACGTATGTCATTACGTTTCGCATTTCGCAGGTTGCGAAAATCTTGCATATGCGCTTTGCTAACTGACATGTGTGTCCAGCTCATCAACCTGACCAGCCACTTCCCATCTATCACAAACCTGTCTATGAGCTTCAATGACCTCTCAAGAATTGGGCCGACTTTGCCGCCCGAGACAATTGTTACGCTTATGCTCGAGCACAATGAGATCGAGAATTTGACTGCTCTCTTTCCGTTGGCATCATTGCCTAATTTAAAGAATCTCCACCTCCGAGGGAATCTGATTAGTAGCATTGGAGATGCGCAGGCGCTGTCGGCCGTCCCTATTTTTGGTGTCACCCTAAGCTACGTTGACTTATCCTACAACCGTATTCGATGCTGGGATTTCATTCAGGAACTTCCCTCCATCTTTCCTGGTCTTGAAGGCTTGCGAGTGTCTCACAACCCGCTCTATGATGGCAGCTTTGCAGACCGACAAGGCAAAAGACTCGGCGTTGAGGAAGCATTCATGCTCACAGTAGCCAGGCTTGGGAAATTGAAAGTATTGAATTTTAGCAATGTATGTCCGACCACCCACGGTCTCAATCGGCACTAATAGGCACCAGATCACGTCCCAGGAGCGCGCAAATGCTGAGATGTATTACCTCTCCTGCATTGCAAAAGAACTGTCCGCAGCTCCGGAGAGCGAGGAGTCCTTGATCCTACATGGGCACCTTCGATACGCTGAGCTAACCCAGAGTATGCTTGCCGGCTTCTCCTATCCTTGAGAAGAGACTAATTCCTAAAGTGTACGGCGAGCCTACCGTCAATCGGAGCTCGCACGAGACCATCAATCCAAACTCGCTGGAGGCCCGACTTATCAAGTTCCACTTCCGCCTGACTTCTGCGCCTTCAGAAAAGGCCCACATGAAGGAAGTGCCACGAGGCTACGACGTATATCGCCTGAAACAAATAGTCGGAAAGTTGTTTGGGCTTAAGCCGCTTACTCTGCAACTAGTCTGGGAAACCGGGGAGTGGGATCCGGTCTTTCGGTCGCAGGAAGCGGACTGGGACAGTAGCGATGATGATATGATTCCGTCGAAAGAGCCGCCATCCAAGGGCCAATTGGTCAGACGAGATGTGGTCTTGGAGGATGGGACGAAAGAGATAGGCTTCTGGATCGAGGGCGGAGATGCACGAATACGCGTGGAAATAAGGTGAAGACCTCGAGGGAACACATCATTTGCAGTTATGATACCCCAGAAATGCAATCGGAGCCGTCCCAAACACTGGAGGCCACCAGGTACTCTCATGCATCATTATTCGTCTCTTTCCCTCAGTATCAGACGCCTCCACCGATCCCTCGTTTAGACGCCGGACTCAGAAAACCCGCACCGTCATCTAAGATATCTCAGCAGATATAGGTGGGGTGAAGTAACACATGCTTACCAGTCATGATACGCGTAGAAGTATGCCAGGGGCGAAATTTGGGTATGCCGCACATCTCTTGTCGACTCTGGAACGGGAATAGTCTATGCGAGCGGGTCCCCAAAGCGGCCTTATCCGAATTATTCCAAAGTTAGTCCACTGTAAATTTAAGACCTTGAGTAGGTGTGGAAGAAGGGTCCTTACGCATGTTGAATTCGGGATGCGTGACTTTCTCCATAGAGCGGTTGTACTCTTCCTGAGCCTTGGGGTTCTTCCAGGACCATCCCGGCGGGTGCTTCTTGTCACCGTTATTGTTCGCCGCTTGTTCTTCGCCTGCTGAGGTGGGGAGCATGGAAGGTCCATCACTGGTGGTGCCCGTGCCAGAGTTGAAGGCAGGAGGGCCTTGGGAGCTGGGTGGAGACAGTCCACCGCCTGACGGGTCGGGCATTTGATGCAAGCCAGTGGGAGTGGAAGGGCCGTTGCTCCCCTGTAGCATGATGCCTTCGTCGAGATCGGCCTCTCCTGGACTGCCGTTGGACGGAGAACTTGCAGTGTCGGGCATTGGCGAGTCCATATCTTCAGTTGTTCCGCCAGGAATATTCTCGTTAGCCGTTTCAGCCCTTTCCTCGAATCTTGACTCGGATCGATGATACAGCGGGGATGGCAAATCAGACATATCAGATAGCTCAGACAGATTAGAGCTCGATACTGGCCTCAGCGTAACCTTTGGTGGCTCCATTGGAGCTACCGATTCGGAGAGCTTTTGTCACAGATGGAGGGTGCTTCTTGGGGAAAAGTCGTGGAGTAGACAGGATGAGAAGAAGGAACTCACCTGCCATTGTGGTGAACCGTGACAATTGCTGATCTGGTTAGAGCGATGTCGTTGCCTAGGGCGCTCAACAGACTCTGGCCTGTCGCTCTGGAACGAGAGGGTGGATTTGGTGTCGTCTTGTGAAAGTGATCGTTGCGGGTGGTGCTGACGATGTCATGCGCAGTGAGGGTGAACAGGTCGCTCTGGGTCACTCCGTTATTTATTGGTCGCCAAAGCAGCATGCAAGGCTACAGAAAGGAACTTTAGGTATACTTTATTCGTAACATTTTGTCGGCACTTTCGTAGGTACCTCGGAAGTCAATGAGCCGCAAGCGCTCGGCCCGCTCTATGAACGTACTTAGTTCGGAGCGGCATTCGTAGAACAAAGCTTAAAACTGTCTGGCACGCAACTCCGACCTGTGACCGTCAAATACACTTCTAAGACTTTCATCTTCTACACGATAGCTGGTGCCCGCACTCCGTCGGCCTCGCGTCTTCCCACCTGCTACGAGCGCACAGTGACGACCAATTGCTGCCGTTGGGCACATCATTACCTTTGTTCTGTGCACACGTTGGCAATCGAACTTTCGACCTGGGAATGAGCAAAAAAGCGGTGCCGGATGCTTGGGAGGATGATTGGGAGACACAGGCAGATGTAGGACCCAATTGCAACATTGTCCCCACAATTTGAGCTTACTACTTTCCAGCGACAGGAATCAACGCCTGAACCTTCGGAGCCGATAAGATTATCAAAAGCTGAGCGGCTGGCGAAACATGCCGAGTTAAACAAAAAGCTATGGGAGGATGCGTGCGTCTTGGTCTACAGTTCTCATGTATCGAATCAACTCACCAGAATACAGGGAAGAGAACACGAACACACCATATTTTCTCCAGACCCGCAATGAGGTCCCATTGCAACAGGAATTCAAGCCTGCGGTTAAAGTGCTGAGCCGTAAGCCTGCACCGAAAGTTCTTGCCCGCAATGACCCGACCACGGGTGTGTCTCAGTTGAGCTTAGAGGATGATGAGGATGAGGAAGAAGCAAGCAACTCGCAGAGGCAACTTACTGCGGAAGAGCAGCGGCAGAAGGCTTTGCGCGAGCGGGAAGAAAAGCAGCGGAAGTACAATGAAGTACGAGAGCGGCTATTCGGGACGCCCGCAACTGTATCTGGGCAAAGTAGTTCAGGAGAGAATAGTCCAAACAGCATTGGATTTCATGACGCCAAATCGGCCAGAGGCAGGGGTAAAGGGAGAAGCGGACGAGATACGCAAGCACCGTCTGCTGCAGCATCGCCCCCATCAAGGTCGAGGCCTGGCTCACGGGCGACTGAGAGTCGCCAACTGTATGATCCAGGATATACGGCCAAGCCTGATTCGGTCCACATACAGAAAAGAACCTCTGGTCGCGAGCGAACAGGCTCCGGCCGTTCCTCCCCCGCTATCGAACAACATCCTATCCGCCAACCCAGTGGGCCGGATGGCAGTGGAAGAGGAGGCTTCGGATTCACCAGTAGGGGCGCTAAAGTCAGCTGAGCCATGTGCCAGTCTGAACTTTCCCATGCTGGCCATGAGAAGATCAGGAGGCGTACGAAGGACATCGTCTCGATTGCAATGGCCGACCATGTCCAACTACCAACAAACATTATGCGGGCATCTCTCATGGGAAGATGAGCTTGCTGGTGATGTGGCCTGCATCTACAATGAGGTTCGGCCAATGGGAGTTTCCCGCATGTGGGCTACGATCACGGAGGACCCTCGATCAAGGGCTCTGTGAGGATGGCTTCTCCAGGGGTAAGCGTGACGGGCTTAGCACGTAAGAAAAGAACGCAAGCCCGGATTCTGGATGACTGAAGGGGTTGGAGGGGTTTTATCGCAGATCGAACCTCGGACGTCAGGTATCGCCGACGCCCCTGGGTGACTCGGAACCAGAAGAGGCACAGAGGATGCAAGGCAATGGGCAGGATCCTTGGAAAATGGGATGACGGGACGCGCTGGGAGGGGAACTTCGGCAGTCACAGCGAAGAAGACATGGCAATAATATGTCTATCTATCTTGGTAGGTACCTTATGTAAGGTTGATGTGCGGTAGGTACTTTACTTTAGGCTTAGCTAAGGTACGGTACCTGTAAGGTACCTTGCGGAGGCGGGCTGTGGGGTCCGATAAAGCAGGTCGCTTTGCTTAATCTTCCAGTCTATTAATTCGTATGTGTTCGTACCGTACCGTTTGATACATTTACTGTAAGTTTTCTCGGTGTATTGGTACCTTCCTTGGAGTAAGGTACCTTAGGTATGTAAGGTACTGTACTTCTACCATCGTACTCGGTACCACGTAAGGCTGAGGAAACCACAACTGCCCAAGAGAACGATGGGTTCCTACGGTACCTTAGCCGAGCGAATCCCGGCGCTGGAAAAGTAAGGTACCTTACTAAGTACTCCATAGTTCGTAGTTTTGTAATCCGAAAAAGTCGCCCCTCTGCCGATAGCCCAGCCGACATGGCGACACCAAGGACCGGAACCTATAATCATTAAGATCCAGTATTAAGATCCCTCTCCTGCCCTGTCATCTTTGCCATCCTTCCCTTGTATCTTGTGATGCCCTTTCCCTCATTCTGATCGTCATCTCACAGTTGGCGGGTCTGCATGACCAGCAATGAGTGCCATATTATCCGCCGATGACCTGAACGACTTCATATCTCCTGGTGTGGCGTGCATCAAGCCAGTCGAAACGCTTCCTCAACAAGATCAGGGTCAGACGGTTTGTCGACTGTGGCCCGTAACATATCCATCTCTTGCTAATTTCTGATTGCTTAGAATGCGTACGAAGTCACCACTGAAGACAAGGCTGAGGCTAAAAATGCGCCACCCGCCCAGATATCCCTTACGGATTGTCTGGCCTGTTCAGGCTGCGTGACCTCCGCAGAGGCAGTCTTGGTATCTCTTCAGTCGCATGCAGAAGTTCTCAATGCCCTCGATTCCTTTCCTTCGTTGGACCCACACAGCCCCAACATCCGTGATGATCAAGGCAAAATCTTCATTGCCAGCATAAGCCCACAGGCGCGGGCTAGTCTTGCCGCCGCGTATAATATCTCCGAAAAGCAGGCAGGGTATATGATCGAGCAGCTTCTAGCTGGGCCAAGCGGTGTACGGGGTGGAGGCAGATACGGAAGTGCGTTTACATGGGTTATCGACACCAATGTGGCAAGAGAAGCATGTCTGGTGCTGGGCGCTGATGAGGTGGCCGAATCACTACCGCAGCAGGCTGCGGTAGGTGAGGACGATGGGTCAGCCACGACGACGGCAAAGAAACCTGTATTGACATCCGCATGCCCAGGCTGGATCTGTTATGCGGAGAAGACACACCCCCATATTCTGCCACATCTTTCTCGTCTGAAGTCGCCACAGGCACTTTTAGGCACGTTACTTAAGACTTCTTTGTCACGGAGACTTGGTATATCGCCAGACAGGATATGGCACATGGCCCTCATGCCGTGCTTTGACAAGAAGCTGGAAGCCAGTCGGCAAGAACTCACGGATGTTTATTGGGGGGAAAATGATGAACAGACCCAAGGCATCCGTGACACCGACTGTGTCATCACAACGCGCGAGCTCCTCATGCTCGCTGAAACACGCAACATCAATATTGCACAAATACCTCGGCAAACCCTTGCCAGGGAGAGAGTCCCTTTCCCGGACCCTGCTCTAGACGCCTTCCTCTTCCGCCGGCTGCCCAACAACGCTGCTGCAGGGGGCTCGTCAGGCGGTTATCTTTACCACATACTGCAGACTTATAAGACCCTCAATCCTGGCAGCGACATTCAGATTACAAGGGGACGCAATGCAGATGTTGTCGATTACACGCTTGTACAGGGGGAGACTGTGTTGCTCCGGACAGCCCGCTACTACGGTTTCCGTAACATTCAGAACCTTGTGCGAAAGCTCAAACCAGCCAAAGCGTCCAGATTACCAGGTAGTAGGACGGGTGGAGCGCGCAAACCCGGTCAGCCCCGAGGCAGTCCGGCGGCCTCCAGTGGCGGAATGGATTACGCATACGTCGAGGTGATGGCTTGTCCCGGTGGCTGTACAAATGGAGGCGCGCAGCTCAAAGCTAGCGAGGCTGCGGCGATGCGAGGGCTGGGCGATGCGAAGATTGGACCTGCGGAACAGAAGGAGTGGCTCGCTCAGGTCGACGAGGCTTATTACTCTGCCGACGAATCGGGGCCAGAAGACCAGTATATGCCCGACGTTGACGCTGTGGAGGCGGGAATATCAGGTCTCAATGTTGACGACCACCTCGTCAACGGGATCAACGTACCCTATATAAGACGCGTTCTGCAGTACTGGTCTTCCACTACTGGGATCGATCTGGAGAAGCTGGTGTTCACGAGCTATCGTCAAATCGAGAGCGATGTGGGTCAGGACAAGGTGGGCCAAACCCAAAGGGTGGTCGAACTAGCTGGAAAAATCGGCGGTGGCTGGTAGATGATGCTGCTGCACGCGGAAAATTTGCATGGGGCTGGGGTTAAGGTGTTCTGACCTTCGGGATTTTAAACATGGAGGGCCGGATCTGCTATCAGGAAGCATATTGCAGGGTTCTGCATAGAGGCGTTATTGGACTAGACCAGGGCGAAAGAACCTTGGAATATTACTACATATACAATGTACAGTACCGCGACTCGTCTGGAACAACACGACCACAGTCGAATGTGAGAAATACGCATTAACGGACAAAATGAATGTATTGGACAACCCATCCTACACATCGATCCCTTCAAAGATCAGCCCAGTAACATGTGCGGCGGGAGACTAGTGGCATCTACACTCCAGGGAAATTAAGAACGCTACTGTTGTCTCGGATCCCTAACCCCTAGTAGGTGCCTGCCGGTCCAGATCCACACTATCCCAAAGATCCCACACATCGGAATTCAAGCTGAGCATCAGTCACGCTGCGGGCGACTTCGGACGATAAGAGTGAGTCCTAGCAGGGCCATGGACCTGCAACAGTCGTTCACAACCGGATCGCCAGCTAAAAGCTGACCTGCCTTGATAAAAGAAAGAGTGTCATGCTGTGAACGAGTGCAATAACGTAGAATGAGCGGAAAACCAAGAAGAGAACACATGAGAGCCTTGATCAGCATGAGCACAATGTCATGCAGTCGACGGCGTCCTCCTCATTGAAGATACTGAGCATTTGTGCAATCCTCGTCTTCTTCATCTCCCGTTTGGGTATCCTGGCCGAGAGTTGGCGTCTCCCCGCAAAGCCCGACAACCTTGTTGTCCTGCCGTTTCAGTTCAGGGTCAGTCAGGGTTATGCTAGGAGGCCCAAGGCTCTCTTGGTCATTATCATTGTACGACGATGTGGCAGGGTCCCGCTCTCGCTGAGCCTGTCTTTCCTCGTATAACTTTTCATATCGCCGCATGCGCTGCTCCGATGCCTTCTCCATGGCTTGCCGAGGTGGGATATCTGGCGGCCGATTTAAACAGGGCCGACCAGTAATCATAGGCGCCACTACCCAATCGGAACCAAAGGTTTTAACATGTTCCGACGAAGGCTTGTTTACATGTTGGCGCTCACGTCCGGCAGATGATAAGTCATGGCTAGGTGTTGAAACCATGTCCCACTCCTTGTCAACTGCTCCAAGATTCGTAACCACAGAGCCGCAAACGGAGTCCTCGCCTGGTACGTGTGCGCGCTCTTTCCCCATTGAAGTGTCTGTCCGTTGGTAATCTCGCCCATCTGCACTCTGTTTCCCAGAGGGCTTTTCAAGATGCTCCTTTTTGGCAGTCACACTCATGACCAGAGAGTCATAGCCACTGACGGCATAAGCACGTTGTCTTTTGGATCTGATACGGTCATCAATACCGGGGCCGTTCACCGTCTTAGCCGGGACATCTTCGGCGCGGTTGACAAGTATACTATCTTCCCTGTCAGCTGTGGGCCTGTTGACCGGGCTTTGGTCTTCTTGCGTGTCATGGATGGCTTCAATGATGGAGTCCACGTCTGCTTCCGAATCGCAGACGTGGTCGAGTTGCATATCCGAAGAAGATGGGGGTCCCAGGTTACGGCCTTGTTTCCGCTCCGCATCCGAGTCTGAATCGCTTCCATCACCATAGCCTAGCCCGAGAGAATTGCTCCTTGGAGTGACGACTGCAGTCTGCTTATGGCTGCCTGAACGTGCAGCCTGTCTTTGACGGTCACCTCTGCTCGCTTGACCAGCTCCGTGGCTCCCGCTGCCGAGCATATGTTGGCTGCCTGAGCCCGGACAATAGTGCATGGCAGGGCCACTTTCACCCCTGGTTAGTTCATTAGTCTCCGAGTGAAGATCCGGTTGCATATACGGAGCTAGAACAGCAGCAGCAATATCTACAAGGGTCGCAGGATGAGTATCATGACGAGATGCGTCCTGCAAGGCAGGGACTGCATGATAGAGCTCTGCTTCAACGCCGTATCTCGAGGAATCTGTAAACCGACCTACATACTCCCTGACCGCCTTTGCTCTTTCGAAAATGTGCAAAATCCGCACATGGACGTTTTGCTGATAGAGAGATCGTGATGGAGAGTAGTCAAGTAAGCTAGGCTTATGGTCTAGACCTTCAACAAATTCATCAACATCTGCAGCATAACCTTCGTCTTCTTGCTTGTTGACGCGGCCGAACGGCTCTGTTGGGAACAAGGAATCTTCACACAATGCAGGACTGCATGCGTTTGGTGAAGCTCCCATGAGAGTTGCAATGGGGCTCTTGAAGGTCACTCGTCGGTTCTTCTTTTTTGGAGCCGGAGAACCACGACGGAACTTCTGATTTCGTCCACTAGCAGAATTGCTGGACTGCCGCTTCCGGCCTCCCTTTTTAGGCTGGTCGAATACGCCGTTAGCGATTTCGGCGAAAGCTCGTTCTTGACTCCTCGGAGAAATATCGCAAGACCTTTGTTGAGAGGCCGGACCGTCGAGGGCTCCGGGCGGTGCAGGAGCCAGAAGACGGCAAGGTGCGTCGTGTAACGGGCGAGTGGATCGGAATGGATTTTTTCGAGAATGTTTTCGCCCCATTGAGCGACTGCCGCGACCTGTATCTGGTTTAAAACTCGGTGAATTGCAACTGGCCGGCCGATTTTCGCCACTTCCAAAATGCTTGCCCGCTACGTTTGACAACTGATGCGAATCATTCTGTAGGGATTGCTCTGTGGTGCACCCGCTATTTCTTGGTGGACGAGAAATTTGGGTGTCATGAAACCCCGTTGATGGCTTGGACGGCTTCAGACCAGACGTCGCTCTGAAACTTGAGACAGCATCATCAATATCGGATCCAGGACGGTTAGTTGGTGTGGGAGATAGAGCTCCAATCTCTTTACTTCTGCTACCGCGTTGTTCTAGCTTTCCTAGACCTGGGGCGTAAGCAGGTGGGCTGTTCTCAGTCAATTTCTTGACAGATTTAGGTGAACTCCAACAGCAACCAGGAGTATTTGGAATCCCATATGCCGATTTGTCGTCTGCTACATTGACGTCAGCTTGTAAAGCGAAGAGGAGACTTCTACTGACCTATGGGATCCATACTACCGAAGGTCCGGCAGATCAGGAGCTGTAGAAGCCACGCTGTCGGAAAAGAGTACAGGAAAGTCTATGACGAGGGCGAAACACAGCAAAGAGAAAAACACAGCGGGTCTGAAGGAATGCGGAAGGACTAAAAAAATCCTTATCCTTGGTAGAAAGAAGTACGGAATAAGAATGGGAGAGAAACTAAACAGACATATTGGGGGTAGAAGACGGTTTCCAGCAACCCCAAAGCAAGGAAAGACTAGAACAAGCTCCATAACCCGTAAGCAATAAAACAGAGGCTATGATCTCCGAAGATGGAAGGACCAAGGGGTCGAAAAGGAAAGTGCAAAGTGACTCTTGATCCATATCAATGCGCCTCACAAAATTGACATAAGAAGGATAGATGCAAATCCCGGCCTGGATTACAGATTTTGATCAGATGCCATGACGACAATTCAAGACAGTATAGTAAGGTAAGCGCATGGAGGATGGTGAATCTCCCACTGGGTATGTCCTTTGTGGGCCATTACCGGTATTCCGACTGTCAACTTCCGCTGTTAGCATCACCGGCGCGGGACAAAGGGACCAAGCCGTATCAAGCCTAGCGCATCCTGGGCCTTCTTTTCGCCGGTCGCTGCCTCTGTGCGCCCCTCTACACCGCAGCACCTGCATAAAAATCTCCCCGAACTGCACCATCAGTCCAGGAATCCTCACGTTCGCCCCCGAAATCATCAAACCTTGACCGGATCGCGATATACGATATGTCTCGTGAACAGTACCAAGTTCCTACTGGGTCTCCCGCCTATGGCATGGCTGGCCGATCGTCGGCGTATGGTAGCACCTCACTCGATCCCAGCGGCCCTGCCATCAGTTACCTCTGCGGAGACTGCGCAGCCAAGGTGCCTTTGAAGAGGGGCGATCCCATCCGGTGCAAGGAATGCGGTCATCGTGTACTCTATAAGCAGCGCACCAACAGGTTAGGGACAATCTTTTGAACATTTCCATCTTTCCTTTACTGACTGGGCGGTATTAGAATGGTGCAATTCGAGGCCCGATGATGGCCACCGTAGGCCTTTTGAAGGCAGAAGCGGCGTTCAACTACAAGGAAGCATAGCATCGGCGTTTATTCGGGAATGGAGGACATCATGCACAACATATTTGGCGCTACACGATCAGGATGAATGGTACAAATACAGTGTCCCGCGAAGCCCCTTGAGAGTCTACGGAAACCTTACAAATAAGTAGCTCCGCGAGGCGTTGGAAATATACCTCGTTCTGGGTCTAGATTCAACTGGCTAAGCTGTTCGTGACATCCACAAAACGATTCCATGAGTTTAGTGCCTCCCCGCTTTCTATTGCCCATCTAGCCCGCCTCACACCTTCTTTCCACCGCAATCCGCCTGGCCCTGTCTCCTTGATCACAGCCTTGTCATCTCCATAGCCCATGTCGCTTGTATCTGCATCACAAACGCCAGCGACGACGAACAGAGCTGCAGTGTTAATCAGAACGAAATGCAAGATGGGATCATCCCTTGGTAATTTGTTATTGAGAAGTTTCATCAGGATCTCCGCGTTCTGATGGGGCTCCATTCCAGGTGACACTTCTGATAGTGCATGAGCAGGTAGCCCGAAGTCTGCTGGTGAGACTGTGAAGTGCTCAACGTCTATGAGCGTTCTTGGTGCGGCTTCCTCGTCACTAGTTGTATAGTTCTCATCTTCTTCCTCCTTCGGACCTCGGAACTTGGGATTTGGTCTTTCGATTAGTCTCCAGCACAATGTCCGTCCGGCGCAACTGATCTCATCCAGGTCCTCCTCTCCGCATACAACGAGGGCTTTCTTGGCTCCTGCCATCTTGAGTGCTTCCGCGAAAACCGGACCGAGGTCTCTTCGAGCGACACCAACCACGCGAGCCTCAATAGCACCCTCGACGGGATTTGCTAGGGGTCCAAGCAGATTGAATATAGTTCTCCAGCCCAGCTCCTTTCGGACCACGGCGACATGTTTCATCCCAGGGTGGAATATGGGTGCAAAAAGGAAAGCATAGTTGGTGTTCTCATAAACCTTGCATATGGTGTCCGGCTTAACCGCTTCTATCACTGGTGCAACAGGACTCGTGGAAGAGAGCAGATCTGCTGAGCCTGACTTGGAGGTGGATGCACGATTGCCATTCTTGCTCATTAGGAGGATAGATGAAGCCAGAATCGAAGAGGTTGTCGAGATATTGAACGTGGAATGAGAATCACCACCTGTGCCAACAATGTCACACTGCAAGACAGTCAGATGCAGAACCAGTAGGAGACAGTACATTGCATAAAACAAGTGCAACACTGGCGCAGATCACGTACGAGGCCGCCTCGGTAGGACCCTTCCTTTCTGCCCTTTGCGCGAACAATCTCTCTCAGAGCTTTTCTGTCTACCGGTGCAGCTGCCTCCCGCATAGCGGCAGCGCACTTGGCAATGACATCGGCCTGCCTGTCCAGCCCAGTGAAATGAAGGGCCGTGAGCAGTGCACCCGCTTGCACTGGTGAAAGTTGATTCGTGAATATCCGGGAAATGGCAAGAGCTATTTCATCAGCAGTGACATTTTCATGCACCGGGGACGGCCACAATCGCTTCAAGAGCGGGGTGATGGAGACTATTTGGTGTGTTCCGCTCTCGGTCATTGTCACCCAAGCAGATATTTCTTCTGATAGCCCGGATAGGCGGGCGACAGTCGAAGCAAGGGGAATCGGGCCCTAAAAAGAAAAGGTTAATAATATCCTGGAGTAGTTATGCTTGCCATTGCCCTAGGCAGGTGAGTCAACTCCAGGCAAGGACCCTTGGAGAAAGCAACTGTGCATGAAGCGATTGTGGAGACCCAAAATACCGTAACGATCGACTGTAGGGTAAGGGTACCTATCTTACATGAATTTTAGGTGGGTACCGCAGGTTCATAGAAGTACGGAGTATTACCGGTATTGGGGTGTGGCTTGCTTGGGGACAGTGGACGCTATTAACACTAAGCAATCTTGGAGCCTTTGCTCAAAACGCTCCATCCAAGAAAGGCATCCCACGGGCTATTCATGTCTTCGTACGAGGATTCCTAACTTTCGGGCATTGCTCGCTCACGCTGCCCACGAAACCCCCAGGCCCAGTGTTTCGCACTCGTTATTTCTGGGCGAGGCCCTCACGTGGTCATAATATTGATACCATGCCACCAAGGATACCGATATGTTCCCGGCGGCGGCTGGTCTCCTCTTCAAGGCGCTGCATCCTCCCATCTTCTCACTGCCGACACGCAGCCACTGCTGCCGCTGTGACCCCCGCACCTCCAATAGAGCAAATGGCGACCTCCATCTCACCAGTCGTGCGATCCCCCTTGAACAAGCCGCCGTCATATAAACCACCAGAGTTCCGCAAATCTCAATTGCTCCGTCAATACGCATCCTTACTCAGGGATACGCCTCTCCTCCTCCTTTTTCAGCACAACAATCTGACCGCTCACGAATGGATGTCGATACGGCGGGAACTGTCCCTTGCTTTACGAAAAGTTGACGAGGGCACCGGCGCTTCCCCCTTTGCGGATACCTCTGTCGCGGACACCATCAAGCTTACAACCGTTCAAACCGGTATCTTCGAGGCGGCCTTGAAGATCACTGAATATTTTCGACCGGATCAGCAATCCATACCACGTGCAAGCCCTGCATCCGACCCGTCGACTGCTTCCTCGGCGGAGATTGCCAATACCCGTCCTGATGCTGCGGATCCGAAGTATACACACGTCCTCTCTCAGCAAGCGCATGAAGCGATAGCAGACAGAAAGCTCAAGCACGCCCTCGCGCCCTTGCTCGCCGGCCCGTTGGCCGTGCTAGCTTTCCCTACCGTCTCGCCTGCGCATCTTGCGGCCGCCATTTCGATCCTCAGCCCGAGCCCACCCAAGTTTCCTGCGCCCACCCGTCGCGGGAACCCGGGCTACCACGAGCCGGGCGTACAGAGCGGGGTCCATAAATTACTCTTGCTTGGGGCGCGAGTGGAAGGAAGAGTCTTTGATCAGGAAGGGACGAAGTGGGTGGGTAGCATCGCAGGTGGCATGGACGGCTTGAGGGCCCAATTAGTTGCTATGCTACAAGGCTTTGGAGCTGGTCTCACCAATACCCTAGAGAGCGCTGGACGCAGTATATACTTCACTGTCGAAGGGAGGAGAAGTCAGCTCGAAGAGGAGGGAAAGGGTCGGGCATCTGAATCTCCATAGGTTTAATGATGGCCTGGCAATGAACTCGTATCGCTTGAACGGTGCAGAGTTTGACGTTGATGTTTGAACGCATCGTGCTTCCCCGGCTCCATCCTATCTATTCCATCCAACCATCCATTGCCGGTTGATATGACTGGGTCATATGCGTGTACACTTCGCGCTCATGATAAGCTCCTCTCCCTCAGCTCCAGCTTGGCGTTCATTCCTACTATACATCTTACAAGGTCCCAGTCTCCATTGTATCCCACCCAGTCACACACCACGATCCCGGTACTACCGTCACCTGGTCCCTTAGTGGCATCAACCGTAGCAATTCCCTCAGATGTGTTGTGACGCCGACAGAGAAAGTCTAGTATAGCCGGGTTGAGCTTTGCTGCGATTTTTTCCGGCCAGCAGCCAACTTTCCAGAAATTAGAAGCACTCAAGAAGTTCAAATAGAATGGCCTCTTGGCTGCCTCGTCATTTGCCTGCGAAGTGATACCAGGCAATGCCCATTCACAGCTGGCAGCGCGCTCGAAGTGTTTCTCTGCGAAGTCGATCTTCTTCCCTATATTCTCGGTCTCCAGAACCTCATAGAAGTCTTGGACGCAAACATCCCCGCTAGGGCACGTATCGTTAGGAGTATTATCTGCCCATATTTCCGCATTGATGCACCAGCCGGCACCATCCCATTCTTTGTGTAAGCCTTCTTCCAGAGCAAACCTTCGCATTAGGACTATTTTGCCCCTTGCCTCCCCTAATGTGGGAATGCGAGGAGCTGTGAACCAATAATTGATATCTCCAGCGTAATGATCCCGTAGTATTCTGCCCAGCTGTGCATCGGTACCTGTCCCAGTACCCTCCCTCTTGACGGACATGATAACTGACTCGGATGGATTGCGCTTCAAGAAATCCTGGACTTCATTTACGAGGTTGCGGAAGTACTTCGTGCCCGTAAGAGATGTGGGAAAGACACTGTGCACGAGAATCAACCCATCCTTGGTGAGATCTCCTGGATCCTCAATCTGGACTCGAATATCGAGGAAGCGGATGCCGTTCTCCAACTGTTCGCGCACACTGACGGCCTGGCACCTGACCGACGGCATTGCTTTGTGGTGTGTTGGAGAGTTGTGGGTGCCTGGTATCGAGAGAGCCGAAAGGGGTGTCTCATCGCGGAGTTGCTTCATCCAACAACTCAGATCAGCGGAGGATATAAGTGTGATGTATGACGATTGGGGCAGGAAGACAGCAGTATATTGGTAGCGTGGATTCGGTGTAAGAGGGGTCAGAGCTGTTGAAGCATTACCACGGGTTGGAGTGTCCAGTCGATATCTCTCGCCATCAACTTCGAACGTATAGCGGACGATTTCATTGGGGGACTTCTCTCTGAGCTTGATGTCTGTCCCGGCGACCTGAAAAGGCTCCAAGCGGACTGATGCACTCTGCTGAGTGAAGTTCTGGGCGTTCTCTGCCAACTGCTCGTGGGTTGGTAATTTTGTACTGCCTATGAAAGAAGTGATATTCTGAGAGATATTAGCAAAGCCACCGCCCAATGGTGGGGAGGCTGGAGCTTCATAACGCTCCACCTGCTTCAGCTGCACAGGCGTGGACGTCAAGTTACGGATGGTCAAAGGAGGTGCGTCCATGGCAGCCGATCTGGGTGACTTGCGAGCAGATGCAGAGAGGAGGAACATGAAAGGCTAGGATGACGAAGTAAAACTACTTCTTCAGCCAAGCAGATACGGTTACCTCGCAGAGTCGGAGTGCGCTTTAGAGCGGAAATCAGGGAAATGCTTGAATGCGCGCGAGGCCGAGATGCTTGGCTGACATGCGTCACTACTATTTACCTTATGCATCGCACCTGTCACTGGAAGCCATCACAATTGAAATAGATCATCCCCATGGCTTAACTCAAGGAGATCTGGAGACTCGGATTCACCGGGTAGCTTGAATCGATCTGTGGCATTTTTGATGCTTTGTTTTCTGTCACTGCGTTTCAATGGTGTAAGACTCGTGGTGAGCAGGGGTGCCAACAAGTGACCACCCTCTTAGGCCAGGTGTGATGATGAACTACAAAGTGGAGCTAGAGCTCGTTCGAGCCAATTGTAAATGTTTGTGTATTAGCGCCTTGGCACTAGCATGGTTGATCATCGTCCATGCCGAGATGATACCAGCGCAGGTGGTTTGGTTTATAGACCAAATTAAGGACCCTTATCTCAATAATCAGCAACATGGCGCAGCGGAAGCGGTATGTTCCCACTTCAAAAAATTCCACATTCAGAAGACTAACATTCACCTAGCGCCGGGCTCATAACCCGGAGGACCCTGGTCAGTCATATTAATTCAACAAGGCTCATTGAGTCTATCAGCTAACCCTGCCCAGGATCGAAACCAGGTGTTGCTATAATCCCTTTTTTTTTGTTTTAGAAACAAAACTTTTTGTTTTTTGTTATTGGTAATCCTGATCTTTCGGTCTTACTCCGGATATTGCTCCTTGATCTTACAATGTCAGAAACGAGGTGTTGCTAACCTCTTGTTTGACACTTTTGACATGTTCTGTTCCGCTTTTCTGACAATTTTGAGATACGAACAGCTTGACGTTTCAAAGGTAAGGTACCTACGAAGTACGTAAGGTGCTTTGTACTCGTGCGGACTACAGAGGCATGTGATTCCGTTACATAGGTGTACAACGCCCATGACGTTATTCGATTGGCTCCGACTCCATCGAGTACGTGTACTTCGTCCTCCGTGTACCGGTATCACCATCCTTCCGTGACTGTACTGTACGGCCCTCGCTGCTGCTGTGCCTTAAATGTCAGGTAACACTGGCACCGATATTTGGCTGGTGAGTCCCATCGTAATTCATCATTCTGCGCCATCAGAAGGTACTAAACAACCAGGCAGGCAGGAGCTTTCGCAGCATTTACCGTCGACCTTCTCGTCTATCCGCTCGACACACTCAAGACCCGCCTACAGAGTGTCGACTATCAACGCCTGTATATCAATGGCTCCACTGGCAGGATCGACCGCGCCTTGTTCCGCGGCCTATATCAAGGAGTTGGCAGTGTCATAATAGCCACTTTGCCCTCGTGTAAGGCTCTCATGGGCGTGCCTTCTACCGCAGATGCTAACCCGCCTTCTCCAGCCGGGGCGTTTTTCACCACATATGAATTTGTAAAGGCAAGGTTGACCGCCTGGAACCCCACACGGGATGACGGTAAGAGGCCGCTTGTACCGCAGCCACTGGTGCATGCAGTGTCCTCCGCCACTGCCGAGCTGGTATCATGCTTCATCCTCACGCCGGCGGAAGTGATCAAGCAAAATGCCCAGATGGTTAACAATTCCACGGCGGCTTCCGCTCACCGATGCTTTCGAAATGGGCCCACGATGCAAGCCCTCCGACACTTCCGCCACCCGACCCAACTTTGGCGCGGCTATACTGCTCTGGCTGCGCGCAATCTACCCTTCACGGCGATGCAATTCCCTATGTTTGAGCATCTAAAGGCGACTCTACTCTCCTACCGCCGTTCAAAGACCGGCAGGTCCGACCTTGCCATAGTTGAAACTGGCACAATCACAGCAGTGAGCGCAGGACTAGCCGGGTCGGTGGCCGCTGTGTTGACCACGCCCATTGATGTGGTCAAAACGAGGATAATGTTGAGTGCCGGCTCGGAAGAATCGCCGCAGGCCGCGCAGGCTCATCAACTATCCTCTTCGGACCTGAAGAAAAAGGCAAAAGCCGAGATGGCCAAGGTGAAAGCGGAAGTTGGCTCCGAAGGCAGACCTGGGAGCTTGTCCATTGCGCGTGAGATATGGCGGAACGAGGGTATGAAGGGCCTATGGAGGGGAGGGGCGTTGAGGGGCATATGGACTGCAGTAGGGAGTGGGCTCTACCTGGGAGTTTATGAGAGCGGTCGAGCGTACTTAGAACAGCGAAGATCCGCTAGTCAGCTGCGAGACGGGGAGCACCTTGGCTGAGCAATCATCAAGGGTACGAACACATTCAGCCAACAGTTCGGGCGGAGAACTATGGAATGCTTTCTTTCAGGCGTCGCGCAAGGACAAATTGCGCGGCAGTGGTGGTCACTTTTAATGCGACCGTCTGGATTAAGCGACGATGCACAGTTGATCTGCGTGGTCCAGGAGAAACGTGGAGCAATGTTATTCGTTCAAACGAATACTGTAACTCTCGATTCAATAGGTATCTCAGACGTGCAAGTGTCAGAAGCACAGTATATGAGAGAAACAAAACTGTCAACCAGTGTGACTGTCGCCCTGAAAAGATCAATTGATGAGGATTCGAACCAAAAACCCATCAACATAGTGTCATGTCCATCATAGAAAATCAATAAGTCATTATCGTCCTTCGCTGCCAGCAGCGACATCGTTATTCTCATAGCGGACTCCTCACACCCCCGCAATCTTCTTCCACCAGCTCTTTCCTCCAGGGTTTCCATTCTTGCCATCAGATGTCCGAGTGCCACCGTTTGCGTAGGCATAATCGCTCCGCCTTCTAGCGTACTTGTCACTCCCGCTACTGCCACTGCTCTTGTGGAACTCCCTCTCTGTATCTCTCCTACTTCTCCTACGCCTTCTTCCATTTGATATCTCTTCCGAGGTCACGCCTCCATATTTACTCTCTCGTCTCGCCCTCCGCCTCATTTCACGCCTGGCGTCCTCATCTGCAGTCGATTCTTCCCTTGCGCCAGCGCTCGCTGGAGGATCTTCAATGACGGTGCCTTCCACAGGCGGCGGCGGTGGTGGCTCTATTATCTGTGAGTTCACCCATGACGAGGTATGATCCGTACCCAAGGACGCATTATTATAAACGAGACCGCTGGTAGGAACATGGCCCTCAGCCCGATTAGGAGCTCCATTGCGCGGGTCAAAATAGTCTGTCACAGGGCCGTCGGCCATGGTTGACTTACGGCGCCCTGGAGTCTCCACCCTATCATTCCGGCGGGAATTTTCACGCTGAGGCCGATAATAGCCGGCATCTTTTGCATCTCTAGTGGACTTGTCCATGTGTGAGCGTCGACGGGCAGGAGACGGCTTTTCGTTCCCGTATTCGGCGACGCCTGCAGTGCCATATCCACTCTCTCTTCTGCGGGCCCTGCGCTCCGCGATACGTTCCGCCTCTCTGGCAGCGGCAGTTTTTCGGGCTTCTTCTTGTTTCGCAAGACGTTCTTCTTTGGCAAGTCTTCTAGCCCTACGCTCCTCCCGCCGGCGGGCCTCCTGTTGTTCTTCTTCTCTCAGCCTCTTCTGACGAGCTTCTCTCGCCCGCACTCTTCTGGCTTCTGCTTCGGCCTTCTCTCTCTCTTGTCTGCGCCTTCCTCTTTCTTCCAACTCCTTCGTCTCAACCTCTCGGGCCTCTCTCCGCTTTGCCCTTCTCTCTGCCTTCCTTGCTTCTTCTTCGTAATCAGTGGCAGCTCCCCCACCGGGTCTCGACTCGTTTGGAGAAGTCTGTGAGTCCGAATGTGAGTATCTCCTCCCTCTCTTAGTATCCTGTCGGCCGTGTTTGGCCTCGTTGTCAAGGTATGCAGATTGCCTTCTAGATCGATCTCCACTGTCCGAAAGCCGGCGCGTTTTTGAGCGAAAGGAGCCGAAGAAGCCCATCAATCCGTCGGGTTTCTTAGCTGTCGTGGTCGCGGAACGTCTTAGTGGAGCTTTCCCTCGGGTTTCGATGAATGCTATGTCATCTGGACCAGTGACTATTCCGGCATCATCAGTGGACCGACCCGGCTCGTCGACAAGCACAGCATCCGCACTGGAGGAAAGCTCCTTATCCGCGTTGGAAAGCCTCTTGTTTTTTGATTGACCTTTACCCTTGAGACTTTCTTCACGTTGGCTGGGCTTCGCGGAGGGTAGATGAGTCGTTCCAGTCTCCTTCATCGAGGCGGATCCTTCAGGCCCATGGATCAAGACAGCACCGATCTCGTCGTCATCATCAAACATGGTAAGATCATAAGGATCTGCACTGGAGCATTAGCACTTTTCCTATCGAATGTCATGAAATGCTTACCAGGAACCTTGCCCTTGGAGCGAACAGCGTGGCCAGGTGCTTTAGTACCCATAAGCTTTGCCGCTTTCGAGGAAACGGCCAGAGGGTCCCGATACCCTGTATCCATCTTACTAGGACTGACATCCACCGAATGCCTTCTGGAATTTCCAACGCGCACCTCTTTTGGTTGTCTAGTAGACTTACTTCGGCCGGGAGCCGGGGCCCCCATGAAGAAAGCTGACAGGCTATTCTGTCTTGCTCTAGAAGCTTTGGTTTCGACACGGGTTTGCTTCTCAGAGCTCGAGGATTTTGATGACACCTTTTCAGGATCTTTTTCACTGGCCCGTCTATCAGATTTTGACCGAACAAGGCCAGCTTTCGGGTCTTTCGCGGGTCGAGCTGGCGTATCCGAGGGGCTATCGCTTTTCGTCACACGTTCTCGCTTCACCTCTTTCTTGGGCGCTGCACCCCAAAAGCCCCAAGATGATGTTGTCTGATCTCGCACTACTCGCGCGCGCTCCTTCTTGGGAGGTTTCATGGCCTCTAGACCACGATCAACCTTGGATGCTCCGCCAGCAGTAGTAGGCCGTGACGGGTCAGATTCTTCCGTGACTTCCGATTTGCGGGGTTTGGATAAGGATTTGGTACTTTGCTTCTCTTTTTTCGCACCATTTTTGGCCGAGCTTTGAACGTTATTGACTGCACCCGCAGACTGGTCCTCAACGTCTTCAGCGGGAAAGCTACCCGGAACAGTCCTTTGCTTTGAATCCTTGCCCTCAACGGTGCCAATGGTCGCGGCCTTGCCCTTGGATTTCGGGCTGCTCTTCGAAGCTGGCAATGTATCAACCACCGCTGGAATCTTAGCCCCAGACACAGTCTCATCACTCGAAGCAGATTTAGCAGGTAGGTCCTTCTGGCCCTTCTTGGATTGGCCTTTCGCCTCTTTCTCCTTTTCGAGGGCTTTGATTTTGTCGGCAACGGAGGATTTTGCAGTTGATGCTACAGTCTTTTTTGTAGAAACAGGTGCCGGCTGCTCGGGCTCGGGCTCAGGCTCAGGGGGAGGCTGAGGGGTTCCCTTTGCCACCTTTGGTGGCTTTGTAGACGAATCATCTTGCTGCTTATCTGTCTCTTTATCCTTGCTCTCCTTCTTTTTGGTGTTGGATGTTTTCGCAGTCGTGCCCCAGAAGCTCCAAGCATCTTGTTTCTTCTCCTCTTTCTGACCCTTATGGTCCGAAACCTTCTTGCCTTCGGACTCGTCGACGGCGGGTTTGGCTTCTCCAGCTTCCACAGTCAAGTCGGCATCGGTGAGTTTGGCGTCATCTTTATCTTTCTTCATATCTTTTCCGGTTTTGCTTGCATTCTTGGTTGCAACTGGACTAGACTTTGACTTCCCACCTTTCTTGGGAGCCTCCTCAACGACATCCACAATCATGTCCGTGTCCAATCTGTCCTCGAGGGCAACTGTCGCGAATGACAAGCTTTCATCGTCCTTATGTTTCGGCTTAGTCTTGTCTTTCTTCTGGATCTCTTCTTTTTCTTTTTCTTTCGCCGTCTCCTTTTCTTTCTCCTTCGTCTTGGCGGAAGAAGAACCAAAGCCGCTCCAAAAGCCCTTGACAGTGTTTCCACGCGTATCCTCCTTCGAAACAGGTTTTTTGGATGTCTCTAAGTCTGCAGCAAGAGGTTCATCAACAACGGCAACGATGTCATCCGTGAGTTCGTCGGCCTTGGACTTAGAACCTTCGCTTTCCTTGTCGGACTTGGAACTAACAACTGCCGAAACACCCTTTTTCCCCTTCTTTTCCTTGCCTCCAGAAACAGCCGATGGCCATTCGTCCTCCGGCTGAACCACTTGAGGTGGAGGGGTAGGTTCCGGCGTCAGTCCTTGCTTGGGTGGTGTCGGTGCCGGAGGAGGAGGCTCCACGACACCCTTCTCCTTCTGGCTATCCTTGGAGCCTGACTTCTTAGAGGAACCCCAGATGCCCCATGTATCCTCGGAAAATCCTCCGGTGGTCCCCAAATCCAAAGAGAGTGTCGCTTGCTCTGCGCTCTCGGAGGATTTAGTGTCCGCATTAGACTTTTTCTTATCCTTCTTCGACTGCTTTGTCGACGAGCCCCACCCAGCCAGGTCGTCTACAACAAGCTCTTTCCCTGCCGACTTTTCCGGCTCAGGCCGCACTTCTACGTTCACGACAGGGTCAGAAACCTTCCCTTTCTTGCCCTTTTTCTCTTTCTTACTATTGCCCCAGGCATCCCAGTCATCTTCGACTTTCGGCTCCTCTAGGACAGCCAGTGGTGCAGGGGGAGGTGGGGGTGGAGGCGGCAACGGTGTAGCTTCTTCTTGTACAGGTTGAGCACCCTTTTTCTTCTTCTTGTCTTTCTTGCTAGAACTCCACTCGGCCCAGTCTTCGGTCACGGCAGGTGCAGGCTCTACCGGTGGAGGAGGTTCTACTATGGCAACAATTTCATCATCCCCGGCCGCAGCTCCCTTCTTCGTCCCCAGCTTGTCTTTCTTTGAAGATCCCCAACCGCCCCAGATACTGTCCTCCGCAGTGCTGGGGGGTGGGGGTGGGTCGTCCTTGGCTGCCTTGGCTGCCGCTTCGGCCTCCTTCTTCTTGAGCTTCTTTTTGTCTTTACTCGACATGAACGCACCCCATTCATCCTCGGCGGCGACTACTGCGCTCTCATCAACCGGCGGCGTAGGTGGCGGAGGTGGCGGTAGCGGTTCTGTAGGCGGGTCTTCTGGCAAGGTACCCTTTTTGTTCTTTTTGTCTTTCTTCTTGGAACCACCTACAGTCCACGCTGTCCAGTCATCATCCGCCACCACAGCAACAGGATCTGAAGTAATCGCTACCTCGATGCTCTCTTCCTTCTTGTCCGGCAATGGCTCATCTGGGGCATTTCCGATAGCGCCTTTTTTATTCTTCTTATCCTTCTTCTTGGATGCAGTGCCCCAGCCTGCCCAGTCATCATCCGCCACGGGCTGCGCGACGTCGGCAGCCGAAGTGACGTCCTCAGAGATATCGTCTTGCTTAGAGGGAGCTTTTTCTTCTGCGGATGCGCCCTTCTTACTCTTTTTCTTATCCTTCTTGGTAACAGTGAAAGAACCGGCAGCCCAGTCGTCATCCTTCGTTTCTTCTGGGGCTTTATCACCCTCGACTTCTCCGGCTTGTGCCGATTCTAGCACATCATATGTGCTATTCTTCTTGTTCTTCTTGCCAGAACCAAAGGACCAGGGGTTCTCGGTGTCTGCATTAGGACCTTTACTGTCTGATGTACCGTTGAGGGCGCCAAAATCCCACTTAGAACCGGTGTTCCAGCTGGTACCCCAGGTACCAAAGCCGGCAGTGTCACCCTTGTTAGTGGAATCGCCGCCACCAAAGTTAAGATCTATCTTTGGCGCTGTATCATCAAGTTTGATCTCGTCAAAGCCGTCTACCGGGACCGGAGGCGGTGGAGGCGGAGGAGGAGGAAGAGGATCGTTGGCGTGCTATTGGCGTCAGTGGGCTCTCGTTGACGAATTTGGCAAATTCATAGACACACCTTATTCTTCTTGTTCTTCTTACCTTTCTTACCCGATGTCTGAAAGCCCCACTCGTCGTCGGGATTTGCTTCTGTCGCTGCCACGTCAATAACAGGAAGCTCAGCCTCTTCGTCCTTCTTCTTCTCTTCTTCTTCATCCTCGCCTTCGCCCTTGCCGTCATCGTCCTTTCCCTTGCCACTCTTGCCTTTCTTCTTCTTCTTGTCATCACCATCCTCATCATCACCTGCGCCCCCGTCTGCGCCACCACTATTGCCATCGCCAGACCCACCGCTTCCCCCTCCCTCACCTGCATTGTCATTCTTATCCTCATCATTATCAGAATCTGCCCATTTGGCTTGCTGCGCCTTCTTTGCGGCCTGTTTCTTCTTCTTTGCGTTACCGTATGTGCGAAAATATCCACTTTCCGAGAGATCGACCTTGAATAGCAGGAAGCTGTCGGGCCATGCTGAACCTAGGAACTTGGTCGTTGAAGATTCATTATAAGGTGGAGGTGGTGACGTGAAGGGGGCGTGCTGGACGTCATAAACCGGCGGCATGTCGGAAATGGCATCTCTGTACGACGGGGGGTTTGAATGGCCTGTATGTGATCCACTCTGGGTGGGGAGAGGGTCTTTCAGGTAGGAGTCCCGCTCACTTGGCTGATATGACTTGAGCACGTTCTGCAAATGTCAGAGATGGAGCTTGAAGACAACAGGGGCACGGTAAAGAGTGTGGAGGTGGGCCACCGGGTCTCGAGGGCCCACCTTGTCTCATGATATGGGAAGGAGAGTTGATCATACCAAGTTTTGCACCATCAATTCTGTCTGGTGCTTAACCACGCTCGACAATTCGCTGACGTTTGTTTCAGTCAGCACGTCGCACGTTGAGATACACCCAAACATTGCGCTCTTCGCCCGGCGCGCGCCATCAACCGCGGCCAAACATCCGAAGCTGTCGTGGGAAACAGCCATGATCAGAGGCGCAATGTTTCATGCAAATGCTAAACAGTGCTCGGCGATCGCACCGAGAGTAAGATGCGCGCTTCCAGTCAGGAACGCGGCATAGGGTTCAAGCGCGCTCGAGGATAGAAGGCATAGTATGGACGCAGGCAGGTTCCATGTCAAGTCGAACGGCTGCGGCCAGGAGAGAGCATGAAGGAGGCCTGGACGACGGTCAAGATGGTCACAAGGGAACTCGTGCTCGAGTGCCCTGCCCTTGCTCGCCAGAAGCAGATTGGCTGGGTGCCGTACAAAGTACCTGTTGCCGACGAAGGGGGTGTAGGAGATCCCTGTATGTGGCCAGAAATCACAAATGTCTCGGCGCGTGTCCCGCACACAAATATAATATAGATTGAAGCCCTGTTTTGTTTCGTTCGACTCTCGTTGACCGGCGGAAATCGCGACCCCCGGAAATCTCTTCACGACCCGTTGTCAATAATAATTACGTGGTTGAGGCTTGTCTCTGACGCGCTTGCGGGCCTGCGGGACTCATAAGGTAGCAGTAGATCAATCAATTTACTTAAGCGGTAAAGCCACTGCAGCGGACCCTGTTCATGTCGGTTTTTCCCGCCGTCTTAGAGGACCGACGGGACATTAAGAATGCTGCAGCAGTCCAAGCATAGTAAGGTCGCCGTCGCGCGTCCGTATGGCATTGCATCCGCCGTCAATCGGGCAACGAATAGCCCGGCTGAGCCCTTTGTTGGACCACTGGCGACTCACCACTCTCCACACCGCAATTTGCTCCAAATGCCGAGTGCTGTCAAATCAGTGCTTTCGGACCGTCGCAAGAAGGTTCGCCGCCCACAAGTTAGCGCGAAAAACGGGGCGAGTACCTTAGCTACGGTATGGTAAGGTAAGGTACCTAAGGACGAACCCCCGACAAGGGTCATAGGGGCCCTGCGCCCCTTGGCCTGTTCGGCAGTACACCCACCGTAACTCTTTACTTCGTAGCTACGTCGTACTTTACCCGCTCACTACCACCCGGAACATCTCACGGTACTCTACGGAGTCATTATTGTTATTAATGGTCGGTAATAGGGATGGCACTTTCCTTGCAAACCGATTCGGGAATATCTCCAGTCTGCTGTACCCCATGAGTGACACGGGCAGACCCTACCTAACCCTTTCCGTTGTCATGTCTCGAGATCCATACCATCACACATGGCGATCTAGCAAGATCATCTGATGGCGTACAAGCTAGGCAGAACACAGTACATATCCGTGCAAGCATTGATAACACTGTCTGGGACAACGAATAGTCTACCTCGGGATCAAAGACCTCAGCGTTATATTACCGGTGGTCGGGTCGTCTTAAGGTTGACTGTGCTCACCAAAACCCTTGTCCGAGTTACCAAGGCCGGTAAGTGCTCTTCTATTGCTTGAGCATATGTATTTAACAACATTTGTGACATGATCTGAACCTTTTGCTCTTGCCTTCACCATGACTCGGCTTTCCTTGTATATTCCTATCGACGAACAGTCTTTGCATAAGGAGCAGAGATTGCCAGTGTCACCATCTCTGGTGCTCACCCTTGGGTCCATGTAGAGACTTTTGTGCGCACAGAGATGGCCGCCTTCAATAATTTGTTGCATTGAGGGAACTTTGGTGTACCTAGCGCGATTAGCGCAAGGGTTGAGTTAGGCCATTGCACTTTGGCAGGCCTTCAACGCGCCGACTACGGTAAAACATATCACTGGCGATACGCAATACGAAATCTGAAGAGTGGGTTGTCAGCATAATATCCGAAATCCTTAACTTCCGACAGTCGTTCGGGGGACTTGCCGTCAAGAATTTGGCAATTGACAGCCTTTCCTCCTCGGGACTACCATTCACGTCCGCAAGCGCTGTGAGCTTGATCGCCGGAGGCCCAGTAGGCATAAGCATCAGTGTGAACCAGAGAATCGGGTCGTTCGGGAGCAGGTTTGTCTTCATAATGAAGGCCCAGATGACCAGAATTGAGATCCTGATATGTCAAACGATTAGCAGCTGCCCCGCGAGCAAGTAGTACTGGGAACATGGAACCTACACAGGCCACAGTACGAAGCGCACGAAAAATATAAAAAGGAGAGGTTTCCATGGAACCTTTCCTGAGTCTTCGCCCTTCTTCATCCTTCTAAGACTGTCGCTGAGCTTGCTACCCACTACCACAAGTTGAAGTGCTGCAAAGAGCTCGCCAATGTTGCGAACACTCGAGGTCAACCAGGCTGTGAAGATCCCTCCTTCCTCCGTATCCTTGAAGAAGACTCTATGGAGTGGTGGAGTAAGTCCAATCACCGCTCCAATCACGGCACCAATGAGCGAGGAATTGCAGAATGACCAGGCAAAGCTACAAACTTTGCGTAGCGAATGAGGCAATCTGCTCCACACTTGGGCTACATTTTTGGAACCGCTTTCTTCGATCTCGTGCTCGCGGCTCAGGACGACGTCGGGGAGAAGCGATGTCTGCTCTGTGGCATCTTCCTCTTCGTCCTCGTGATTGCCTTGCTGAGATCCCTGCCGGCCTGCTTCAACGTCACCGTCACCTCCTTGCGGTTCTGTCCTGTCTTTGTTGTTCTCATCCTCTGTCTCATCGTCAGGGGAGTTTTCGGAATCCAGCAGTTTAGGCCCCAGAGCGAACGTCATTGAGTTACACACGATGGCGCATACAAGAAAGTATGATTTCGCACGGTCGACAGCATCAGACGTACTGTCGCTGTCGGACATTAGAAGCATGTCTAGGATACCAGTAGACTCCAACGATTGAACCAAGAGGAGTGGAAGTGAAGTTGTGTTGTTGAAGGCCAGCGCTGGTATTGCCCACGCCGGTAGTCGAAAAAAACGGCTTGCGCACCAGCCAATCCCAATGGATGAACTGGTATAGAAAATCGACCAGACTACAGAAAATGAGTACTGAAATATATGTACGACACGCTTGACGAGTCACTTACTGAGGACTGGGATATATCTTGTGCCAGTGTCTGCGTGCAGCTGAGAGCCGACGTTGGTGACCAGAAGAGCGGGCAAAAACAGACGCACACATAGTTTCGATATATCCTTGGCCGAAGAATCTTTTAGGATGCCGAACTGGACAGCCCCAACGCCGTATGCGATCACCAGAAGGACCGACAGGGAAGCCTGCAATCCTCCCAAGAAGGCGGCTAGCATGCCATCGGAGCCAGAAGACATGGCCAAGAGCACAATCCCCTCCAAGCGAGGATTAAAGTCTCTCGAAAGGTTATTGGAGACAGTCCTGGAGATGATTGAAGGATTGCCAGTCTTGGGGAAAGGCTGCGCGCTGTACGGAGCTGGGCCGCAATCTGGTGGGAGACGGAACACTTTTGGGGTGTGATTTCGAAGAATCCCATGTCGCACGCATCCGCTTTTCATTTGTGATCCACATCCCCAGCTACGTCATTAGACCCGCGCCTTGGCGATGCCAAGTTTCGTTGTTCCACGGCCAAGAAGCATCATATGCGGTCATTATTGGTTGTTCCCCACTAGTCAGGAACGCGGGCCCCGTTCTGCATTTCTGATCTACGAAGGTAGAATCGTACTCCTACAAAGTTCGTACTTCGTAGGGCGTAGGACATCTATCTGTACATCAGGTCACTTTAAACGATATACCTTAACCTTTGTATGCATTCCAGGCAGTGCGCGTTGGTACGGGACAGATTACGCACACGTAAGACCATATGGTGATTGTACACATTGGACAATGACAGCTTTCATTTCTTGATCTTAGACTGATACAGAGCTTATGTAACGAGTGTGCTCGCATGTCTCCGGACATGAAGGTACCTATGAAAGCACCTTTTTCATGAAACCGTGGCACAGGCACCCCTACCAACAACTGAGCTCAAGTGGAATAAGCGAGGCCTTCCGGAACACTTCAGGAGGGCAGAAGAGAGCATGTGATTCTACAGCAGAGAGAGACATACAATGATGTCCGCGTACTGCTGAAACGCCGTTCGAAACACTAGGCCGCCTTCTCCTGAAGAATTTCTGAAAAGAAAGGTGCGAGTAACGCCAATGGGGCCTACTGCGGGAACTCAGGGCCCCAACAAAAGTACAATGGATTTTAGCCAAATCTCCTCCCACCCTGGCGTAACAGTCTTCAACGTTGACCGAGCTTGGGGCCGATCTCGACAAATACGCCTTCAACAGAGCGGCCAGGGAGACAGGCGTGGTCGCGGCGATGAGGGAAAAGGTTGCTGATTTGCTAGCCTTGAACTGTCTTGGTCTCCATGATATATCTCGATCTGTCCGCGGCTGCATCCTCAATGTAATGCTGCCATCAAAAAAACATTAGCACCCTACTCAAAAGGGATATGCAAGCGCTTCATGATACCTTCTTTTGCTCTGGCTCTAGAGCTTTCCACTCGTTACCAATGAGCTTGGCTGCCTCCGAGACCTTGATATGCTGCATGTCTCCGGACGCAAACCTGTCCTGAGCATAGCGCAAGTAGGAGTTCAGGGGGCGAGTCGGCTGTCGGTCGTCTTGGATGAGTCTAAGCTTCTTGGGTTGGATCCTCGGACCACCATTGTGAAGGAGGCGCTCCAGAGCCCGTCGCGCTCTGTTCGCAGCTGCTATACGAGCTACCGGGTGAGATTCGACCCATTGTCTGTACCGGATTTGCCTTTCGGCTGTAGTTTGTTTTGCGACTTGATTATAGTGCTAGATTCAGATCTCAGTAACGCATGAAAAACAGGATTTGGGGAATCTCACCTCCATCTGGGCCGGGGTGAGAGATTGATATTTGGACCTGGCGGCATCTACATTGGCTTTGAGCCCACCACTTCCTTTGCCGACTTCCGCAATAATGACATTCCAGACTGACGCTGGTCGTGGACTAGTGGGACCATCTTTGGACCCTAAGAGCGCCTCTCTTTTCAATTCCCGGATTTTCTGTTTCCGTTCCTTCTCCGCTGCCTTCACCTTTTGTTCAGCTGTCAGCACCTTGCTCTTTGGCTTTTTTGGCTTCTTTGGCTTCTTCGGCTTCTTGGCCTTGGCTTTCCGTTGGCTCTTCGGTTTTGTAGTGCGGCTTTTTTTGCTCGTGGAGTCTGTGCTAGCCGTTCTGGCCCCAAAGCTCACGAGGATAGCCACATGCTGGTTAAATGCACGAGGGATGCCGACAGCAATATTCTCCGCCGGCGTGGCAATCACACGTCGAGCTGATGGGGAAGACAATGGAAAGCGCGGGGATAATGTTGACATACAAGACGCGCGTTTGGTGTTGCCTGAACTGGACGTCAAGCGGTTTGTTGACGCCCGCGAGACGTCGACGAGCCGACGCGCCAGCATCCTTTCGAAAGCAAGCATTGTAGACGAGTGCAGAGAGGAATTCCTGACGGAGCGAATTTCGTGTAATCCCGTTGCACTTCCGGGCTGATGGACATCAAGGGTGGCAGATGGGATGAAAGCAGAACAACGAGAGCATTGCGGACCCCTTGAAAGGGTGGGCTCGCGTGTTGTCTTGTCAGGGAATCAGAGGGGCTGGCAGGCGGGTGCCAAGCTTGGTTGATGGTCCACGGTGGTCGTCCCCTCTGCCCATCATCATCCTGGGTGCGGCCTCTGCCCCATTGTGGTATGGTGTACGTCTTGGCAGGTGGGACATAGCCTGCCTTAGTCATCGGAGAGTTCCACCCACACCATCCACTCGTCCACCAGTCTGGGCATCACCATTCGCCTTGGAGCCTCACCTTCTTAACCACACTAAAAGACAAATCCACGGCAGCGCGGTAACTGGCCGTCTATACCGTTCCTTCTCACGAAGACCTCAGGCCTTTCACGTTGTCACCACAATAGCTATGTGTGCCAGAGCTTGTCGTTGAGAAAGCATTTATTTCCTGACCGTCGTGCTGTTGGGCTGCGACTCTGAAGTATAACTCACTTGTTCGGGCGGGGATCATGGCCCGCCACGCGGACTCTCGCTCACCATCGCCTGCAGGAAGCAATTACTCAAAGCACAGCCGCAGGGACGATGGGCGCTATGACAAAGAGAAGAGAGACGATGGCAGGAACCGTCGATATAGGAGCAGATCAAGGAGCCCCCCCGTATGGCGCCCTGCCTGTCCTGTTCGTCCTGCTTTTCCTGCTGACCAGATTCTGTGGCAGAGACGGTACAGAGATAGAGATGTTCGAAGGCTCCGTGAAAGATCTTCTGGTCGCTATGAGGACCGCCGGGAAGAGGACACTTACAGACCTGGTCGAAGTGAACGTTCGCGCGAGCGTCGCCGCTCTCGGGATCGTGAGGAGCGACGGTCCCACTATCGTCGAAGTCGGAGCAGGGAAAGACGTGTTGATATAAGAGAGCGGTCTTCGAGGCACAGGGATGGCTCTGCTGACTCTCGGCGGAGATCTAGACGCGATGACAGTCGTGATAGGTCCAGAGCATCGGGTCCCAAAGAGGTCGAGGTATGTTAGTCTGCAGCTATCCAATATTACATCTGCTGATATATCCCAGTCACCGAAGCGCTCCGCGCAGAAGACACAGACAGACGAAGACAAGAAAGCCGAAAGGCTAGCAAAGTTGGAGGCATGGAAAAAGAAACAGGCAGAGGAGAGAGAACGAAAGCAGAAAGAACTGGAAGCCCAGGGCGGTGCCCGTAGCCTTTTAGAGGAAATGGACAAGAAAACAATGGAAACAGAAACAAAGGTCGCCATTGAGGCGTCATCTTCGAATCAGTCCGCCTCGCCAGAACGGCGGTACCCTGGGAAGTTCGATCCCAAAGCCATAGATAAGAAAACAGCACCTGCAGCCATCGGCAAATCTGCACTAGGCGAGGACTTGCTGCCAATAGACATAGCTAAAACGTCTGGAACCTTTAACGTCCCAAGTGCTGGTCTAAAGGCTGACAAGACATCTGTAGCTGGCTCAAATGGCTTAACAGGTAAGCTATCCGCTTATGCCCTTCAACGCCAGGAGTAGCTGACACGTCCGCAGGTTCTACATCGGCATTGCCTCTCAAAGCGCGTGGTAATCTTAGCGGCTTTGGTTTAGGCAGCAAACCGATCCATGAGTCTGATAGGGCAGGTCCTAAACGTGGTTTGGACTTTGGCGACGAGGAGGCAACACGGAAGAAACTCGAAAAGCTTCCTACCCCGCCTCCTGACGAGCTGAAAACCACTGCCGATGATTATGTTCCGGAGGACGCAGACGGTGTCATAGACGATGAGGATACGGATATGCAGGATGCTGGCACAGAAGAGGAGACGGCTGCTGCGGCCAGGGCTGCGGCTGAGAAAAGGGAGGAGCGCCTCCAATCTCAGAGCCTCGCATCTCAAATCGGCACAAGTGGAGAGCACAGCGGCGAGACAGTAGACGCAACTGGCGACACTCCTATGGCGGAACCCGTTGCAGAAAGCATTGACGAAGCAGAGGATATGGATCCCCTTGATGCTTTCATGTCGGGCCTCAATAATGCCAGCAGTTCGCATACAACAAAAACGGACCGCAGAACCTCGAAAGTCAAGAGCAAGCTTCAGGAGCCCGAGGCTATGTTCAGCGATGATGAAGTTGATCTTAGCACCCTTGATTCTAACCCTGACGATATCTTGGCTATGGCTAGCAAAGCAAAAAAGAAGAAGGATCTTCCTGTTGTGGACCATTCTAAAATGAACTACGAGCCGTTCAGGAAGAATTTCTATTCTGAACCAGCAGAGCTTGCGGAGATGACTGAAGAGGAGTTGGCGGATTTGCGCCTTGAGCTTGACGGCATTAAAATTAGGGTGCGTGTAGTCTCCTTGGTCATTACAACTATCATGAATATGCAATTAACTGACCCAACATAGGGAGTTGATGTTCCAAAACCTGTTCAGAAATGGTCTCAATGTGGTCTTGGAGTGCAAACACTGGATGTCATACAGAAGTTGGGTTATGAGAGACCTACCTCGATCCAGAGTCAAGCTATCCCTGCTATCATGTCTGGCCGTGACGTTATTGGCGTGGCGAAAACGGGCTCGGGAAAGACTATAGCGTTCCTTCTGCCACTCTTTAGACATATCAAGGATCAGAGACCGCTCGAGAACCTTGAAGGCCCAGTGGGTCTCATAATGACGCCAACACGTGAATTGGCGACTCAAATCCATCGAGAGTGTAAGCCATTTCTCAAGGCCTTGAATTTAAGGGTGAGTCCGACTTCTTCACCTGTACCTGAACTGAGTGCTAATCTTTGAAGGCTGTCTGCGCGTACGGTGGTGCCCCGATTAAGGATCAAATAGCTGATCTCAAACGAGGGGCAGAGATCATTGTCTGCACCCCTGGCCGTATGATTGATTTGCTAGCTGCGAACGCCGGCAGAGTTACAAACTTGCGGAGGCTTACATACGTGGTTCTCGATGAGGCCGATCGTATGTTTGATATGGGGTTCGAGCCTCAAGTGATGAAGATACTCGCCAATATCCGGCCAGACAAGCAAACGGTGCTGTTCTCCTCCACATTCCCCCGTCAGATGGAAGCGCTAGCCCGCAAGACGTTAGTGAAACCTGTCGAGATTGTCGTCGGGGGTCGCAGTGTTGTTGCTCCCGAGATCACTCAAGTTGTTGAGGTGCGACCAGAAGATAGCAAATTTGTCCGGCTGCTAGAATTACTGGGTGAATTATATGACAAGGACGAAGATGCTCGGACGTTGATCTTTGTTGACAGACAGGAGTCTGCAGATGGTCTCTTGCGTGACTTAATGCGGAAAGGATATCCTTGCATGTCGATTCATGGCGGAAAGGATCAGATTGATCGCGACTCCACGATTGATGATTTCAAAGCGGGTGTTGTGCCGATTATGATTGCAACTTCCGTGGCAGCACGCGGTCTCGATGTGAAACAGCTCAAACTGGTTGTCAACTATGACGCGCCGAACCACTTAGAGGATTATGTGCATCGGGCTGGTAGGACAGGTAGGGCAGGGAACACTGGAACAGCTGTCACATTCATTACAGAGGAGCAGGAACGTTACTCGGTCGACATAGCCAAGGCACTCCGACAAAGTGGTCAGGCTGTACCTGAGCCGCTCCAAAAAATGGTCGACTCGTTCACAGAGAAGGTAAAATCTGGGAGGGAGAAGGCCAGCGGGTCTGGATTCGGCGGCAAAGGCCTGGAACGGCTGGACCAGGAGCGTGATGCGGCTCGTAATCGGGAACGGCGTACCTACAAAACGGGAGACGAAGTTGAAGAGGAGGAGAAGGAGGAGAAGGAGGCTGATGACATAGTTGTGAAGGCAGCGTCTGCCGCTGCACCTGCATCTTCAGCGCTTCCAGGTGTGCCCAAAGGGATCGATCTTGATGGCAAGATCACTGTACACAAAACCGAGGCGCCGGCTTCGGGTACAGGTTCCAAGAATCCCTTGGACAGAGTGGGGCAAGCAGTGGCCGATATCAACTCGCGCTTGAACAAAACTGGCCAGCTGCGATCGGGGGTGCCAATAGATAACAAAGGTCCTGATGCTGGCGCGTTTCATGCCACACTGGAAATCAATGATTTTCCCCGTAAGTCACCCAGAATCACCTCCAAGGAACTTCTACTGAACCGTTTGCAGAGAAAGCTCGTTGGGCTGTCACGAACAGGACCAATGTTGCCAAGATATTGGAAGCAACTGGGACTTCAATTACTACGAAAGGCAGCTTTTATCCGCCGGGCAAAGAGCCGCAAGCGGGCGAGAATCCGAAATTATACATCCTCGTGGAAGGCGATACGGAATTGGTGGTGACGAATGCGATGAGGGAATTGATGCGATTGCTGAAGGAAGGTACAGCTGCAGCCATGGACAGCGAGGCAAGGGCGCCTACCAGCGGGCGCTACAACGTGGTCTAACGACGCTTCAACATCACTTTAAGATCCTTAGCATCTATTTTTAGCCATGTTGCTGTTGATAGCAACAAAGATAGGAATAGCACGGAAATAAGACAGATGGAGCATGAACTTTCCCCTTCATGGCGCTTTGCATTTCTGTTGGGCTGTTCCCTTGCCTGTTCCCGCTCGTGGTTGCGCGAAGGAGTCGCCGGAACTAGACGGTATCTGGTGGCAACCTCGTGCGGAGGAGTTAGACATTCACGCATTGGAGCTCCCACGGACGGCACCGGTTGGAGAAAATCCACTGTCCTGATCGTAAATTCAATTCCAATTCCTCGTCTCTCTGGACAGGTCGGCTTCTCGAGCCGAACGCTCCTCTCTACTCAGTTGTCCCAGCGTTTCGGTACGGGACTGCTGCTTTTGTTGCGCCAACTGCGCTCCCAGCTTACCCTTGGGCTGGCTGGCCTTTGCTCGTTCCTTGGTCGAGGCTTCTCAGCATCACTGGCCGGTGGGACGAGGGGCCAGACTTACCTCTGCCGCTTGCGCTGCTGCTCGACGAGCATCGGTAGCATCCGAGGGCGGCGCGCCGCCCAACGTTCTCCCGGGGGTTGTGCTGGTGGGCTTCGGAACAGAGGCACGAGCGGCGGCGGGGCGAGTATCGCCAACTGTCCGTCCAGGTGTTTCGAAATGATCGCTTTGGGATTGCTTGCCGCACAGGTTGCCCATGATTTTGTAAACTTGACCCAAAACGCACAGCTGCTGGTGTGTTCGCGACCGGCTGCTAGTAGTGCATTGTCACGGAGGATACCGGTCGATGAATGTGACAGTACAGGAGGTTGGAGATCGTTGATTCGAGGTTTGACGACAGATTGTCTGGGTTTATAAGGAATATCGGTTGATCCCCAAGGTAGATAAGGTAAGGTACCTTAGATACTCGAGTGGTGGAGGTGGGAAGCATACGAGTACTTCGTACCTTGGCTGTGGTCCGGAACCAATCAAAGCACAGTCTGTTCACGCCTCCGCGTCTTTGTCCCCGATCTTAGTCATCCTCTTTGTATCACGTGACAGCTTAGAGAACTGGCCAATGAGGAGCAGATCGCAAGTGAGAACCTTGGTGGTTAAGGTACCATTTTCATAGGGACTACGTTCGTACTGAGTCCTTTTCTCCCCAATCCAACGACTGTGAACTGTCGAATCACAGACTCCAGGAAAGGGCATCACCAAACGGGGAAGGCGCAACACTCAAACCCGTCTCGCCGTGCCCTTCATGACTGCCGCCGGCAGCCTGTCTCCGCCTGCTGGCCCAAGCAGAAAATAAATCTTCAATTCGTCTGTGCATCTTGCATCATTCTAAACCTCATCCAGATCTGTCGGATCCCCCTCAGTGTGTCATTCATTCATCCATTCATTCGCTTTGGGGAAGCCTGCTTCTTTTCCCTGCATGACCATCCTCCCAACAGGAAGGTTTTGCACCGTCTGCGCCCGAGGCTCCTCTCCTTACAACAGATCCTTCTTCGAGTACTGGGAGCAGACAATGCCTATATATGCTCGACCACAGTCATTGCGTCCCACCCCGCTATGATAGGTGTCCATCGCACCATCTCCCACTTCGCCATCACGATAGCATCTACACATCATGGCTGATCTCAATGACCAGCACCTGATGTCATCTCCTTCGATGACCGCGGACGAGTATTCGCAGACGGGCATTGACTACCTCATGGCGAATTATAGCGATGGCGACTATTCTTCCGGCTATTTCGATCCATCCATGCCATCATCGGGGCTCCAGTTCGACTTCTCGGCCTTCTCTCCGAACCAGGCGATGAACCCCCCGGCCGATTACGCGCACACCATTCCGTCAGCTTTGGCAGCAGCGGCGTCATATCAAGCAATCAACACGTCACAGGGCTACCTGGTTGTTGGTAACACGCTCGGATCAAGACTGTCAACCACGGGGCCGGCGGCAGTCCGGGACAATTCCAGCACCTCGTGCTTCGAGGAACTGACGTGCTCAGGAGATTGCCTCCAAACGGACTGCAGCAGCTGCTGTGATGAAGAGGACTGCCCATCACAGTGCGAAGAGTCGGACTGTGGGACGACGTGCAATGGCGCGGATTGTGAAGAAGCATCTTGCAATGAGGTTGAGTGCAGAGATGTATCTTGCCGTGATGGTTCCTGTGAACAGGAAGGCTTCCCTTGTTACGACGAGGGCTGTCCACAATTGATGCCTTCTGTTGAGGTCGCCGCAAGCACAGCGGACACATATCTGATGGACGAGGATGCGCCGCGAAGTTCCTGGATGACGCCTTCGACAGGGGAATTCGGGTGGCCGCATGAGATCTCATATCACCCTCCCAGCATGGCCGGATACCCTGATGGCATGCTCCAGGTCCAACACTCGACCCAGAGTTCCGACCTGCAGGATGGTATGAATCAAATCTCCATGGGTCTGTCTGAGCCGATCAGCAAGTCTTCCACACAGTCAAAAGGGCAATTACCGACCCCCTTTGACAGCCCTTATCAATACGAGCAATCGGATGAGAATCAAATTGCTGAATCTCTAATTAATGAGCAACCATTGGGTCCTCTTACTTTCTATCCTCCATACGCTCATTTCCAGGAGAGAGGAACACACCAGGATTTTCAACCTCGTATAGAAGACTACAATGCTTGTTCCTATGGCGATGCCTCGAATAGTACCGGATTGACCGACCGTTTACAGACTGGGTGGCCTGGACACACTCCCGAAGTTCCTCAGGGTCCTGTTGCTGGAAACAGTCATGCCATGCATGCTGGCACAGCAACGCAGGAAGTCAATTACTTGTGTGGATGGGACAGTTGTGGCCAATGGACAGGCATCACGAATCTAGTGAAGCATCTCCAGGACAACCACCTACCAAAGGACGGAGCTATGCACTGTCACTGGGCCAATTGTGATGACACATACCAGCATTATGACGACTTCTTAGTTCACCTTGGTACATCCCATCTATCTCAATGTCCGAACGATGGGTTAAACGATGGCTGGACCTTGAGTTCTGATGCCATGGATCCAAATAACCTTTCCTTTGATCAGCGAGCAAACCAAATCGCGATTCATAACAACGGCCATCATACTTCTGGGACAAATTGGGCAGCAGGCCCGATCCAGAAAATTGCAGAGGTCACTTGTCTATGGGTCCATAAGGGAGGATCGATGGAAGGGGAGACTTGCGGCCGCAAGTTCAGCTCTCCGGCAAGTCTACAGAGGCACTTGGTCGAATCACACCTCGCTGGTGTAGATAAAAAGCAAGGTTACTGCTGTCGATGGTCCGGCTGCGAAAGATTTGCGACGAAACCTTTCCTCCAAAGGAGCAAGCTAGAGAGGCATATGCAGGTGCATACGAAACGTACGTGGTCCAGTCCAGAATAATGCATTGATGGAACTGACGGAACGACAGATAAATCCTGCATCTGCCCTCTGTGTGGACAGGCATTCTCGGCGGAGCAAGCTCTGAAGCAACATATCAGAACGCATACCGGCGAGATGCCGTTCAAATGCGACGTCTGTCCAAGAGTGTTCAAACAAGGCAGTGCCTTAAGTGTGTATATCTGTTCCCCTAGGCTTTAGTGGTCTGACTGTGAGTTCAGCTATGCATAAAAGGACGCACACTAAGGAGAAGCCTCTGAAGTGTGACTTCCCTGGCTGCGAGAAGAGGTTCGCTGAGGTCAGTCGCCCGTCCGGTGCTCGGGTCATCTCGTTTCGTTGTATGCTCAGTGTATCATCTAGTCGTCCAATCTATCCAAGCACAAGAAGAGTGAGTCTCACGTCTTCCACGGTCGACGGTTAGGTTGTGCTGACTACATGCAGCGCATCGACCCAAGGGTGACTTTAGGTGCTCTGATTGCAACAAGACACTCCATCGCCAAGGTCAGTACACCCGTCGACAGCGTGAGGGAGTTGCAGGCTCTGACAAGGACTGCAGACCAGCTCCGACGACACCGAAAGGCTCATCTCAGGGACAATGGAGCTGCTTCTTCCATTAGTCACCCTGGTCCTAGGATGACAAGCATGTTCCTCTCCGGTTCTGCATAAGAGTAGCAGTAGTTGCTGAAGCCTTTGGGCATCCTCTGTTCCGAGTTATATTCCCTTTCAGGTTACGTCGGTTGCTTTATCCAGGAACGTTACATTGGCTAGGAGTCTCTCGGACTGGGTTATGGAGTTTGGTTTATGCCATGTGCGAGTCAGCATAGCGTGGCGACTGGTCCATCACGGAGGAAAAGGTACAAGAGTCGGCTGGTAGTCTTTGGCGTCATGGTGTTTTTCATGGGAGTTGATCGGACGCATCAGGACGGTGTCGGATGCATTGTGGCAGACCTTGGAGCTTTAATCGCTCGTAGAGATCCCAAAAACTATGCTTGAACCAATATCATTGCTGCAGCAAGGCAGTGCCTCTTAGTGATTGTTCTGAGCTGGCATCCAGACTGTGCGTCCGTAGCTGAGGCGCGGGATCAAGTCACCTAATTCAGTAGGCCTTTCCTGCGGGCGCTGCGACGCTTCTACTTTTAGCATGATGGATGCATGGCTGCGGCTTGCTGCTCCTCCGTGCGGCTGCAGCAGTCCATCCACGACTCTTACCGCACCGCGACTGATGCCTGCCTCAACTGCGTGAGGACGTTGTCCTTTCATCCTGGTGGTTGGAAATATCAGGTGCAGGCCGTATGAAAATTGATTGTGACGGGTTCCTAAAGTGCAGAACAACGGTCAACGATGATCCGAAGTCGTCGCAGCCAATCATCTACACTTGGCTTCGCTTTTATAAAGATGCGCCTAAAGCCACCAAACCCAATATTCCCCGGTTCCGCCAAAAGGGAAGAACCCGGTGAACATGGCTTCTTATCCCCTCGGCAGAATGTCCGTCTCAAGGTCAAATCCAATTCGACGGCGTGTAAATCTTACGCATTCAGTAACGAGGATGTCCTGGAGAATCAATAATGGCGCTGTCACTAACCATAAACCGAGTCAGTGCGACTCGATGCCGCTTGGCGTGAAATTGCGCTATGCTGGCAGCATCTGGTGACAACATGACACCATCCACACCTCGCCGCAAAGGTTGCGCTGTGACGGTTCCTGCGTTAGCACTCAATGGCGCCGACTCCCATGCGGAGCAGCAACATAAAGCTGGCTGGCCCCAGGACCTGTGTCGTCTCTTCCTTTGCTTCAGTCTTCTGTCATCCTCCAGTTTCCTTCTCTGCAAACCCACTCATGCTTGAGCTCCTGAAGAATCCGTTCGAGCACATTTACCGTGCTCCAGTCCGCATTTCATACTCTCTCCTTCCTTTTAGAACGTACTCGTGAGCTGCTGGTACCATGGCAATGGCCATTGGGAAACGTCTGACTGCCGTCTCCGTGACGGAAGCCCTCTCTGCCGCTGAGCCAGATGACCTGGGGTTCCCTTCAGGTTCTTGCGACCAACCTGCCGCCGTCAGTGCTGCCCGTCATCTGGTTATCTCCCCTTACACTGGCCCGGAGCATCTGCTGGACCTCGACCGTCTTGAGCTGCCCCACCAACTCCTTGCCCGCGCCATGACCCACTTTGCTGCCGTGCGGCCAGACTATGCCACCTCGCCGTATGTCCAGACGTTCAATTTTGACACGGTGGTCCGGCACTTGCGAGCTCTGGTGGCTTCTGCGGGATGCACCTGGGCGAGAAAAGAGTACTACGTCGTTGCCTTTCGGAGCCGGGTCAAAGTTGAGACGGATGCGGCCCTGCTGGGTGCGCTGGACGAGAAGAGCTTCACCGAGGCCGTCCAAGGAGGGGGACTGTTGAAGTGAGTCCGCTTCCCCGCCAGCCATGGAGTATCCCCTGCCATGGGAACATCCGTTGATGGATGCCTGCAGATATTGGTTCGGCGTGCCGGACAAGGATCGCCGCAACCTGGCCACATGCTTTTGTAGAGCCCGGGAGGATGCCAGCTCGGGTGGATCAGGGGATAGCCACCGGAAAGCGGCTCGACTGACGAAAGGTCTGTACGATGAATGGGACATCGAGCAGCTGAAACTGGTCATTCACGATGGGGCTCAGCATTGGGAGATTCTAGACTGGAAGGCATAGGCATAGACACCAAGGACGGACCTCTTGCCAAAGGATGCGGGAGGTTCTAATCACATTCGTCCTAGAGAATGAGACAACTATCTACAGAAGAAATGCCGCATCGTATGACAAGCCGGTCCAACGCCACGTCTCTCGTGACACTTAACGCCTCGCTGATGGTATCATCCGGCAATGCAAATACATAGAAGAGCGACCAGCCAAAATGATCAAAGAGACTGCCAGGTAGCAAATGAGCGGATTCTCCCACGACTTGTGGCCAAAAGAAGAGCCGGGCTACCTTGAACAGCATGGAAGGAATAAAGAAGATGTTATGCTCCTTCAAAAGCCAATGCTGGAATGGAATGCAGAACTATCGCAGAATGCAGATGCCAGACCGCTGACAAGCGCACTTGGCATACACTGAACATGCCGCAAAAGGATTAGCATTAAAGTTGCGAGAGCATAAAAGACGCTGTTCGGCGGAAACATTGCGTTGACCCCTGAAAGCTCACTTCATTAGACGTCAGTGCTTCAATACCACATGACAGATGAAACACCATGCTTTTCAGCCCCGTGATATACCAAGGTTCAGCCAGCTCATATCGGAGTTGGTTGCTGGAACCTCATTGCTTTCGACGTCCCTAACGGTCACACCCCTCCCACCTCGAGGGAATGTGGTTGACGCAGCAACAGGGAACGTCGTGACCGTGCTAACTCGAGGTTCCAGTAAAGTTCCGCGAGCTGACTCGGTGTACACGCTGCTGGATGGACGACGATCCCAATCAGGCCGGTCCACGGGCGTCCAACTTGACGGCTCCTGCAGCCCACCGTGACCACCGCCAGTATAGTCACCACGCTCGCTGGACGAGGACATTGAACTTATGGAACCTGACCGAGGCCGGTCAATATTCAGTCCATCACTTATTGCTAAGCCGGGCACTTGGGCGTGACCAAGAGTCGGGCTGCCTGGATCTTCTGAACGACGAGCGGCACCTTGAAAGGAGCTGTACTTGCCCAAATTCAAAGGAGGAACAGTCGCTGATTCATGGGGGTCGGAAGTTATTGCCCTGGAATCCGTATAGTACGATCTTGAACTGCGACTTAGCTGGGACTGGTCCGTGAAGAATGTCGTACGAGTACTCCTCGCCGTATCATCGACTTCTCCACCGCTGTTGGTAGAGAAATATCTGTTCCAACCCGAACTTCGGTGCTTTGCAGGGCCTTGATTCGAGTTCGGGCCCTCATTGGCCCCTACACCATAGACTACAGCATTTTGTGCTGCATTTGCACTCGGTGCCGCAGGTCTCGCCGCAACGGATCTCATTGTGTCCTTGTCAATGTTGAAACGACTGACGGCAACGCTACCGGCCGGTCTGGGCGACAAGGGTCCCCGAGGTGTCTTGCCGATGCGACCGGCTATGATTCCAATTGAGCTTTCTGAAAATATTGAGTCGCCGTGTGGCCGCCCGCTGTCACCAAAGTTACCCTGTGGCAAAAATTCGAATATCTCTTTATCTGCCCCCGGCTTGCTTCCCCAGTGATCCCTCTCCTCTGCAACTGCCGCGCGCGCTCTCCGTATGCGTTTCCATCGTAAATAGAGCAGTACTCCGCCTAAGAGTAGAGCGAATCCAAGGACTCCTCCTAGAACACCTGCCAGTATCGTAGTTGATCTAGGATGGTGAGAAGCAGCTCCCACAGCTGCCACGGTTGGAGAAACGCTACTTGATGTTGCAGGGCTTGCAGAGCTTGCCGAAGTCGGCGAGGTGCTCGATTGAACTCCAAGCAATTCTGACGAGTCGACCCAAGCATTTTGGTTCGTGTCAAAAATACTAATGGGCTCTTGATCATTGCCTCCAGTCAAGACTACAAGTCCAGTCCGATCCTCTGCCAAAGAGAACCCTGAGCGCGTGGCCGTCGGTGCGGATGTATCGTTGTACTGTGGCCAGTTCGCCAGGGTAAGGGCTCGTTTCAACCGTTTGCCAGACACCGCCGATGCTGAGGCTCCAATCGTCTCTCCAGGAGAAGCCGGCGTTCCGTTAGCTCCTAATAGGACGATAGCGGTCACATTGTTCGGGGAGACAGCCATATCGAAGGTCTCCAAGACTTTGCTGCCGTCGTCAGAATCAATGATAGCAGCTTGAACCTGGCTTTGAGGGGGCAAGCCCTGTATTAGAGAGACATTCAGGTTCTGCCAGCCAGTATCCGGGGAGAAGAGAAAGACTTCAGTGTTCTGTGGGTCACCGCCAAGCATGACCGCATGATTGTCATCCCACGGAAGCAGTATAGGTGCGACAGCAGGTGGCGCGGACGAACTAAAAGCCTGGACGGTGTATGGCGGTAACGTTGATATCAGAAAGGTCTGTGAGGAGAGGCCGTCATCGCCATCCTGAGAGCCGGCATAGACCAGAATGGAAGAAGTGGAGTTGATGTATGCGGCACCATGGTTGATGCGGTTCTGTGTTACACTGACCAGAGGAGTGCACGTCTCCCATTGTTGCTCCGCGAAAATGTATCGTTGCAGCCCTGGATAGTTCGCGGATGAGGAGTTTGTTTGACCTCCTACAATGAACATGGAGGCCTGGCTGCTGTCGCCACTTGGAACGCCTAGAACGCACGCGGCTCCTGTCACCTGGATGCCCATTGGAAGACTTGTCCATTGTCCTCCTTTGCTCAGTGGCAGTGACTGGAATCCATCCGCAGTGTACACATACAATGTGTTGTTGAAGATGGTAGAGCAAGGGTCGTTCAGAGGAATAACAGGCGTTGGTTGCGCCATGCTGGAGGGATGCTATCTAGCGAGACAAGCACAGTCGGTAGCCCACCTCTATGAGATAAGCTCTTGACATTCGCTTTATGTTCTGTCCTCCAATGGAGTCGATCGGTCTGTATGATTCCAAGCTACATGCCTGCTCCTCAGAAGGTCATATTGCCAATGACGTGAGAGATCCAGATAATTGATTCCTAGCACGGGTTCGGCCCGGGAAATGACCTGATTGCTCCTATTCACCAGCCGCTGGGCCAATTCCGTGGCACTGCAAGCTTGGGGCAAGGTAACGTAGAAAAGAGAGACGTGTGTTCTCTTCAGCCGAAATACGGATGCGCTTTGATGGAGCGTGAAGTTCTTGACGTGAGAATCGTGAGCTGCTCGGTTGGGTCTTCGAGGAGCTCGGTGTCAAGATGTTGCTGTGAGCATGCAAGAGTGAATAATGAAAAGGTGGCTGTCTCAGAAACTGGACCGTGAATAAGAAGCTTCTGGTGGTCTCAAACGATAGTCGATGCTCGAAGGGGCCAGCTGTAGAGGACAAATCGGAACAGTCACAGGCTGAGACGGTAGGACTCGGCGACCCGCAGCATAGCAGAAGTATGTTTGGACCTTTCAACGCAGGAACGACCTTTTGCTTGTCTTGGTGAAGGTATGAGTGTCGAAGCAGAGGCCCAAAAGGAAAGTAAGAGAAGAGCGAGGGAAGAGAAACAGGGGCTTGCGGGTTGTGGTGCTTCGTACTTGATAGGTACCTTCAAGGGTTTCGGCAGCCCACCCTAGCTCCAAGGCGCCGCGGAGCGAGAGCGAGTCCCTTCCCCAACGATACTTACGAAGTACCCGTACCTAGGGGATATGTTCACTGAGTGCTTTACTCTCCTTTTGTTCGGTTAACGGAAGCAAGCATTTCCTTTTTTTTTCCCATTGAGAAGCTAAGTGTACTTGAGATTCTGGTAAAGATGTTGCACAGACTAAGGTACTTACCTTATGCTACTTCGTGCGTCAAATACAGTACATGGTCTACTCGTAGAGAAGATGAGGGCAAAAGGTTGCAGACTCGTACAATCACAGACCAGGGTCTGGGTGCAAGTGACAACCGGCTGCAGGATTGGTCTCGTGCAACAACACACAAGGGCGTTTAAGACAGCCTAGGACCTAGGAAATGTCCGTACTCTACACGTTTCGAGGGGTTGAAGAACTTCGGAGAGACGGGCGGCAAAGTGGGACGAGTCGATTCATCCTTTGCATGTTATCTTGTGAGGAAGCGCCGAGTGATCCGATTATAAGGTGGTGTTGCTCCCTCGAAGGATACCTTACCTTACGAATGCCCAGACTCGTGTCAATCCGGCCGCCCGCGTCTGGGGATTTCAGGGGTAAGGGGAGCTTCACTAGCCCCTTAGTCGTCGTACAAAGGACGCAGGGACAGCAGCTTAAATTGTTTAGCGTGTCACACCATACCGCAAACCGCAATCAACTCAGTGATTCGTCCACTTGTACCTCAGGGACGAGTACCTTTGGTACTTGTGTCCCTATCTGTTACAGTGAATGCGGTGACGCACTCCGAACCTCCGCACTTTGTGAGGCACTTGACCCTTCCCTCACCTAAAATAAACTTGTGATCATAACAAACGGGTCTCTTAGAAGAGGCAAGCGTGGTGGTATCTTATTGTCCGTAAATGCCAGGCAGATCAAGACAACTCACGACTGCGAAATAATCTCACCATGGGTAGCTAGGTACTCCCATATAGAGGGTCAATACTGAACGATAATCGGGGCTTCTCATCCTCTTTAATTATATTCGTTTTGCCCACCGGCCCGTGAGATGTGTCTACGAAGTAACAGTATGCCGAGGACGCGCGCTAAAATCCGATCGGTCGTTTCATTGGCTGTGTGACTGGATGGTACACGGTGCAGATATCCTGGCTACCTTACCTTACCTTTTCATCCGAGTGGCCTGTGAAGGAACCATCGTGCAGCCAGTGCACCTACATCGGATGATGAGATGTCTGACTGCCGAAACACCGTTTACCCTAGGGTACTACCTTACCCTGAAGCTTAGGCGGCCTCTGAACCCGTGTGCATGAGATCCAGTGGGTGCGAAGTATACCTTAGGTCAGGTAGTAAGAATATGCAGTTTTGAATAAGCACGAATCCTCTTCCGAGCTGCTCTGAGCGAAACGAACAGACCGAACCACATAACTGACACGTGCGACCAATGCACATTGCACATCAGTAATCGACGCAGATCATTCTCCTAGGCCTTCTTGAACACTTTATATTGCCCAGGATTACGGACCGCGTTTTATAGAGGCTCTTTTTGAGGGATGGAGAGCGGAGACAATCCTGCGCTCCCCATACACCGAACAACACCATGCAAGAACACCAGCCAAATCTAGGGCTTTGCACAAGGCATCATTTGTAGTCAGACGGCGTTGATCAGTCCCAGCCATTTTCCATGAATGTATCATAGGCCCTGCCGTCGGACTCGCAACGGATTTGCGGAATGCCCATGCCCATGTTCGCGCTGTGAAATGGTCGTTACCTGCACGGATGCAGGTGCAAGTTGTACTGATATCGTCAGAGAAACGCTCAAGTGGTGCCGTTGCCGTCCATATCTCCCTTTGCCCTTGCTTGTTCCTGCTTCCATTTGTACGCCTGTTGCAGGAAGTTGGACATCTTGGCTGCTTGCTGATCATCAGCAGGGAACACCCAGTCTACATATTCTTCGTAGCTTGAATCGTCCAGCATCCGCCTCTTCTTCACCTTTCGCGGCATTTGTGCCTCGACTTTCTGCACATCAGCGGCCGACCCATGGGTATGTTCGAACGACTTCCACGCATTGAGCAGTGCCACTCTCTGTCGTGGGTCAGCAGTGATCAGATGTTGCTATGATAATAGAACTTACCTCTTCCTTCAGATCCCTCTCCTTCATGCTCTTGTAGGCGCGTTCGAATATCTTCCTAGCCCGTTGCTTGGCTTGCTCGCTGATAGGCTTCTCCTCATCTTCTTCGCCTTCCTCCTCTTCTTCGTCGGGTACGTTTACTTCAAAGTGCGCATAGCTTATCCAGACCTTCACGTGGCCGGTCTTCTCCAGCAGACGTTCATACAAGTTCCTTGCACGGTCGTATTCGCCCTCCTCTTCCTCGAAATCAATATAAGCTTCCCAAACCAATTCGGGCATGTCAAGTTCCGACTGATTGACCGCCAATTCAAAGATCGCTCTAGCCCGGCCCAAGTCATCTAGTCCCCTCTCTAGCTCCGCAAACTTTATCCAAGCCTGTGAATTCGCCGGATTCCATTCGATGTGTTTTTCATAGAGTGTCCGACACCTTACAAACTCGAACAATTTGAGTTCGAGTTCGATGTAGCCTTTGAAGAGCTTGTCCTTAGGGCACATGCCGATTGCTTGGCCTAGAGTCTTCCTTGCTGCTTGAAGTTGCATTTGGCGCAACTCGAACTGAGCCTTCATTAACCACATCTTCGCAAAAGTGAATTTTTTGTGAGGAATCAGCTTCAGGCACTCTTGATAGATCTGCCTTGCACGTTCCACGTCTTTGTTCTCCAGTTCCTCCCATATCGCGTAGAATATCCAAAGGTAGATATATCTCCGCCAATGACGTTTCTCCTGCGTCGGCGGTATTTGTGCTATAGCTCTTTCATACACATCTCGAACCCGCTCAACATCACCGGATGTCTCTTCCAATCTTGCAAAATCGAACCATACATCATAGTTGTGCGGGTTCTCCTTGATCTGCTCCTCGTATTGCACGCGACGTTTTGCCAGAATCACATCCTCCACACCCTCGCGGTCACCAAACTGCTTCTCGAAAGTGGTGTAAGCCTTGTGCAATAAGGCCGACTTGGACCGCGGCAGACGGTCAAGAGCATATTTGTAAATCGCCCGAGCTCGTTCATACTCTTTGAGCTTCGTCTCGTATCTTGCATATGCGATGAAAAGCTTCTCGTCCATAAACTCATCTCCCAAGGTCTCGATGGCCATCCCGAAGACCTCTCGGACAAGATCCGGTGTTCCATACTCTTCTTCGAACCTGGCCCACTTGATCCAGTTTCTGGGTTCGGGGTGGACCACAGTAAACCGTTCGAAGATGGCGCGGGCACGACCAAATTCTTGATACCTTTTTTCGAGTTTGATGTAGGCGCTCCAAGCGGCCTCATCAGGCTCCCAAGACATCCATCTTTCGAATACCTGACGCGTGCCAGGGATATTTCCCAGTGTTTCTTCCATATACACGTATTTATACCATAACTTGTCTACCCTGGGAAGAATTGTGACGGCTCGATCCAGCAAATTTCTCGCATGATTGATATTTCGGGTTTTCATCTCCGCTTCGATATAGCGTATCCATAGGACGACATGAGTAGGGTCGACATCGAGGGCTCTTTCAAATATGGAGCGAGCTCTGTACGGGTGAGACAATACCTGTATACCAGCGGAGACGTTTGACTTACCTTCGATATTCTTTTTGTTCCAACTCCCATTGTGCATATCGCATCCAGTTGTTCATGTTAATCCTGTTGCGCCGTACATAGTCCTCAAACTCCTTCCTCTTCCGGCCTTGGAATTCGTGCAACTCTTCCAAGTCTGCAAACCTTTGAGTCGGTGCTTGCAGTCCCGGCTCCTGGCGATCGACAGCTTCGCGGAGCAACTGCTCTGCTGAGATCTAGACACACAATATCAGGCACGATATCCTCAAAAGCATTCCGATTTGCTCCTACCTGTTGTGGCGCCGGGGCCTTATTCTTCACCCTTGGGGGACCCCGTGAGACCTCCATTTTGTGCGACTGAACAGAGTCGTGGCCTATGCAGCAGCAGCGAAGTTTCGGAAGTTTTCCTGAAGGGCGGAACGTGGATGCTGGTTGCAACCACTGATGGAGAGGAGAAGATGGGGAAGAAAGGGAGCTGAATGAAGAGGATCTCGTGTGCAGCAGAGCCTAGCACAGCCGCAGCAACTACTGTGAAGGGTTGTGCAGTTACTGATGTTGTTGGGTCGTGCACGATGTTCGATGCATAAGTTGTGATTCCTCCCGTCGATTGGAGATCATCGAAATAGGCCTAAGCTTGTTTAGGATTAGCTAGCTTTTTGAATGCCGAAGCCTTCTTGAAAGCGGGCGACTTCCGGGCTCTCTGACTTGGTGATGCACCCTCACATCAACTTTGCAGGGCAGATCTCACGCCACAATGTCTACCTTGGCAGATGAATTGCTAAATGACTTCGAAGAGTCCGGATCTGAAGGGGGTGAGGACACAAGTAGAGACTTTGCCCCCGATGATGGATCCGCCCTTGACGGCGATCAACAGGATGGGGCTCCAAAACCAACAAATGGTCTTGCGAATGGCAGCATGGAGCTTGATGGAGATGAAGAGGAGCCAGAGCTTGAAGACGAGGAGGGGACGACGGGTGATCGACTAAGAGATGGGGACGATGAAGAAGAGACCAAAGCAAAGGTGGAAAAGATGCAGCTTGGAGGCGTCAACGACGTCAGGAGTGTAGCAGGTTTAATGAAGACTCTTCAACCGGCACTTGAGGTGAGTGATAACCGGCTATCCGTCTTTATGGGGCTGTCCATTTACATCTGTTACCGGGCGATTAGACCTGACCTTTTTCGCGACCCCTACAGAAAATCGCCCATTATCAGTCTCTTCCGCCAGAGAAAAAGACAACCCATGTGGGCTCGGTGGAAGACAATCCGGAATATCACCTGCTGACACAATCGAACACACTCTCCACATCTATTGACAATGAGATCATCCTTGTGCACAAGTATATCCGCGATCACTACTCCACACGGTTTCCTGAACTGGAAACGCTCATCACAAACCCTCTGGATTATGCCAAAACTGTAGCGATCATTGGCAATGGGCCGATGGATGACATTCGAAGTCTCGCATCTTCTACAGACGACATCGTCGGACAGTCTCTCAAATCCGTTCTAGATGGACCATCACTCATGGTGGTGACTGTAGAAGCAACCACAACAAGGGGACGAGAGATGACAGACTCGGAGCTCCAGCGAGTTATGAGGGCCTGCGAGATGACATTATCTCTTGACAAGGCCAAGAAGACTCTGACAGACTACGTTCAGTCGCGGATGAATGTCTTCGCGCCCAACCTGACCGCGTTAATCGGGTCTCTGACAGCTGCACAGCTACTTAACTATGCAGGTGGTTTGACGGGGCTTGCAAAGACGCCAGCATGCAACATACCGCCTCTGGGCTCCAAAAAGCAATCGCAAATGGGCTTCGCGACCAATGTAGGGGTGCGACAGCAGGGTTTCTTGTATCATTCTCCCATCATACGTGGCATACCAAACGATCTAAAACGGCAGGCGATGCGCATTGTCTCCGCCAAAATCATCCTAGCAGCCCGTGTCGACAGGGTTCATAGCAGCCCGGACGGCTCCACTGGGGAACAACTGAAAGCAGCATGCTTAGAACGCCTCGAAAAACTTACAGAGCCCCCGCCGAACAGGGGCACACGCGCCCTACCAGCGCCAGACGACAAACCATCCCGGAAGCGTGGCGGAAGAAGGGCTCGGAAAGCCAAGGAGGCTACAGCCATGACAGAGTTGAGGAAAGCCCAGAACCGGATGGCCTTTGGAAAGGAAGAAAAAGAGGTAGGATATGGCGCTGGTGATGAGACGAAGGGTCTCGGCATGATCGGGCAAGCAAACGAGGGAAGAATCAGGAGCCTACAGATAGACCAACGCACGAAAGCTAAACTAAGCAAAAGCAACAAGGGATGGGGAATAGCAACGCCCATTGGTGGGACTGCGTCATCCCTCCGCGGCTTTGGCCAAGGTGCTGGCAATTCAACTGTCCTGCGAGCGCATGGGCTGCGATCTTCTGGTATCGGGTCTACGGCTGGAGCTGGAGCCGGTACCGCCAGCTCGCTAGCCTTTACACCTGTACAGGGTCTCGAGTTGGTCGACCCGAAAGTGCAAGCGGAGATGAATCGAAAGAGGAAGGCTGAAGAAGACAGATGGTTCAAGGGTGGCACATTCACTCAAGTTGGCAATCAGAGCAACGCTTCTACGACTGTTGACTCGGGCGGATTCAAGGTTCCTCAACTACCGCTAAAGAAGAAGGTGGATACGGGGGAGAACAAGTCCACTCTCGGATAGTGGTTGGCATCTCGCTGTTCAAAATGGATTTATCACTTCATGGGCAAAGGGTGCATATGCGGTGGCGCCGGCGTTGGACATCAGTCATGCTCTTGTTTTCAATGCTATTAGTCCCCGGGTGGCATCTCCAGGCGTAAGTTGTGTATCATCATGCAGATAGCTCATTAGAACAATCATGCCCACTTGCCCTCCATTTTATCCATCTTAAGGGCGCCCTGTGCCTCCATGTGTCTAGCAGATTTGTACACCTAACTGCATGACTGAACGCGCCATGGGTGCTGGTTGCAGCTCTGAACCACATATAAAGTCACCACTGGTGAGGACCAGCCACCTCCTGGTTTCCATGTCAGGTTAGTTTATGGTGACGGGGTTCTTGAGGTTGACATCATGTGACCAAACCTCCTCTCTAAGATATGCGGCGGAAGGTGTGCCTTCCTTTTTGGTTAGGTTGGAGAAGAAGTACCTCCTTGGGGAAAATGTTATGGAAGGTACCTACGAAGAATAACAGGAATAGAAGCTACCTTATGTACCTGCGAGGGTCTTCACAGTCTTATTCACAAATCATTATTCACGTCCTTGTGCCAGAAAGAAAACTCTTTCCCCTCCCACCTGCTTCTTCCCTTTACGTCCTTCGTTCGTCTGCACTTTACTTGCACACACATTCTCCTGGCCAGTAGCCCATGGGTTTTTAGACGAACGAACCATCCTTCTTCTACCTTACCTTACTCAAGCGACACCCCAGATCCTCCCAGACGCCATCTCTGATTTTCCGCACATCAGAAATTCTCGCTACCAGGATCTTGGGCTTCGCACTTCCCATAAGCGACGCTACTACTGCGACAGTGCGGTACATACGTGCCGAAAGGTCGTACTCTACTCTGAAGTGTGGAGTCGTCAGTCGTCAGTCGTCAGACCGTCTGAACTTTGCATCTGCGAAGCTGCTGCGCTGCAGACCTGTTGACAGCCGGAGAAGGCCTTGAAATCGTCAGACGTTCTTGGCCGCCCACGCCACACTTGTTGAGTGCAACTCACATCAGAACGTGACAGACCAAAGTTGCAAACACATCTCGAGCGCCTGAACTGCGACGCGTTTTTTATTTCTACGTGAATCCCCCGATTGTCGCAGGGATCCTTTCGGCGTAGGTCAAGAACTGTTTAGCATTCCCCAGCTTTTCGTCCAGATCGGAGCCCGCGTCGCTCGCCTCGAAGCACGCTTACCTTACGGGAGTACTTCGTACCTTACCCTTACTTACTTACCTTACCTTACCTTACTCTTCCTCGCCTCAACGGGTCCCCTTTGAACGTTGACTTACTCGCTTGTGACGCTTCCCGCCATCCCGTCAACTTTGATTGTTTACGAGAGGCGTGTCGTTCATTCGGAAGCGGGCAAGGGTCTGTTGTTGTCGTTCAAGATCGTGAACGGTCGCGGCGTCACTGCAGATCTCGAGTTGTGCCACAGCTTTGGCCCGCAAATTCTGCTACACAACGCCACGCCAACATCCAACCACACCCTGAAGATCATCGATCAGAACTCCGTGTCCATTCGTCGCATCTCAAGGTTCGCTCGACACCATGTCACAACCGAACAACGCGTCGACCCGTCAACAGCCAACATCATATCCGTCACCGCACTCATACCCGTCGCCATCCATGTCTGCATACGCGTACCCATCTCAACAACAGCAGCCACCTCAACATGGAGCGCCACAACAACCTCAGCAGCCTAACGCGGAAACGTTCCGTGCTTCACCAAATGATACAGCAGCACCATTGCCGCCTCTGAATCTCCCGCCGATTAGGAGTATCGACCAGCGACAGCCACCGGCTGGCCAGGTGCCAATGGGATCTGCAATGCCACCTGTGGTTGCTCCTATGGGCTACTACCCTCAAGCTCAGATGATGGGAGGGCAGCAACATCCTAATCTTACGTCTTCTCCAAACAATCATGGTGGCATGCGCTATCCCATCGCTGCGCCAGACAACCGAATAATGTCCGGAGGGAGGCATAAGAAGGAGATCAAGCGTCGTACGAAAACTGGGTGTTTGACCTGCCGTAAGCGTAGAATCAAGGTATGTTGCCCATATTTCATTAACTCCTCGTCCATGCGATCATGTGCTAACATCTGTGAATGGTTAGTGCGATGAAGCGCACCCGGTCTGCCGCAACTGTCAGAAGAGCAAGCGTGATTGCCTGGGTTACGATCCTATCTTCAAATCGCAACCTGGTCCGCCTGCAATCCAGCCCGCCCCAAGCACGGCACCTATGATGACTGGCGCACCGTTGATCGCCACCTCTTCACCGGCTCCTATGACATTCCCAATACCCCCGCATGGTTACGTTCCCGCGATAAACGCGGCCTATCCTCCACCAATGTCAACCGGGACGTCACCGAGCCCATCAGTGGAACCGTATGACTATACATCCGCGATTGATCCGGCCTTGGAGGCGGTGGCCCCAGCTCCGATGCCTATGCCGCCGGGAGCCTTCGACGGTTCTCAAAGCTATCGTGAAGAAATGAAGAGTACTGCTAGTCCGTTCTCACCTGCTGGGTCAGAGACACAGAATCTGCGAGGTGGTGCGCCCTTTTCCCCCTTCTACCCTTCCATAGGGTTGTTGATCGATTCCTTCGTCTTAAGGAACTCTCGCTGACTTTGGTTTTAGCAAAGCGCTTCAAGATCGATGATCTTCTGTCAATTTCGGGTGCCGCTCCCATGACCGCCACCGCTGAAAACGCTGGTCCCATTACCCCGGAAATGTACGATCACATAAAGGCGCTTTTTTCTACATACTATGCCCCGTCTATCGACAAATTTCTGGAGACAACATGGTACTCTGATCACGCTTTGCCACGCCTGTTGGCCGACCGCAAGCTGTGTGACTATTGGGCTGTGCTTGTTGAGAGGTTTCGTGATATCAGTATTCCACCCCATGATGTCCTCGAGGCTACGCACGATATTGAGAGGAAGGCAATCTGGTTATCTATGAACCTCTGTCGTGCGGACGTACCATTGGAGGATGGGTCCACTACGACCAATGGGCAGGTGGACGGGAGTGCCCCCAGCACAAAGGGGTTAAGGGACCTTGTCGCAAGGCTGGAGATAGTGGAAGCTTTGATCACTGGGAATCTGCTGGAGCCAGCCAAACTTACCCAACTAGGAGGAACACCGCCTATGCCGATTGCTGCAGAAGCAAAGTCACGTGAACATGCGTTTTGGGGTTTGCTCTGCAAATATCTCACTTTGAAGGAGGAGGTGTCGAATCTGAAGGAAGCGGACGACACGTTGGCGAACTGTCGGACTTTGCTGGATACATTAGAAAACAGGGATGTCCTCTATTCGATCGCCATTGTTCGTCATATCGGTCAGCGTACGCCTGAGTTTCCGCACAATCTTCAACCTGGCAGAGACGAGAACGACCCGAGAATGAAGCTGTACATTGCCAAGGCCTTCATTGAAGCGGAGTCGATCAAGGGTACGACATCGGTCATCCTGAGGATTTGTGAGATGGTCGTCCATTCCTGGTCTCTCTGACTCGTTCACGGCTCTTTCTGGGGTGTGTCCCACCCTGGCATGGTATGACTTGGCGCTAGGTTGTTGTGGCTTTTTTTTCTTTCTGCACTGCGGCGGAGTCTGGAATCTCGAAGGGCATTCACTACATGGCAGCCACGAATTGCGACGATCTTGTACACCACCGAAAAGCAATCTCGTTTCGTAGCCCTACTGCTCCTGCTTCTTCATAGCCGATGTATTTGTATCATAGACACCAGAAGATAGAAGGAGCCTAACGTATCACCTTGTGTCTGTCAAAGTAGACTTGAATTGCTAGGCCAGGCCCGTCGTCTCCTCTTTGGCCTGCAGACGTGATCTTCGTCTTGCACATGTTGCTTTCTCCTTGGCACATGCATTGGTCAATTGATTCCGAGGAGGGACACCGCAGTGGAAGAAGCAAATCGGAGTCGCGCATATCTATGGTATTTCGCAGCTCTAGGTATCTACCGTTCTATGAGTCCAGCCTCCAAATTTTCCGTAATTCTCTTATGGTTGCTACGATGAGCGTCCAGCGGCCTGTTACAGGTCCGCCTGCTCCGGCACGGGAGAATTGAACTTGCCCTTCTCCAAGGCAGCTCTGATGTTTCCAATGTTCCACTTTTCCATCTCCAACTGAGTCTCGTAGGTCCAGGTGCCCATATGTGGTACCAGCATGACGTGGGGATTCTCGAGGAGTCCTGGGTGGATCTCGGGCTCGTTCTCATAGACATCCAGCCCTGCCGAGAGGACCTTGCCGCTCTTGAGCGCGTCCACCAGTGCGGCCTCGTCCATGACGGCACCTCTGGCGGTGTTGATGACGACCACGCCGTCCTTCATCTTCTCGAATTCCTTCTTGGAGATGATGTGGTGGGTGTGCTTCTGTTCTCGAGATGAGTACACGTCCGCATGTAAAAGGTCCTGGCAGCACAGGGAAGATATGGACGTACGCTCAGGGGCAGATTTAGACTGAGCACGTCCGAAGTAGCGAGCAGTTCATCAAAGCTGACATACTTGGCACCACCAGCCAGCTCCTCGGAGAGTTTCCTCCGGTTGTGGTATTGGACAGACATGCCAAACGCTTCGCACTTCTTCTTGAGATTCCTCCCGATGCCTCCCATGCCCAGGATGCCCAGGACCTTGCCTTCGGGGTCGTGGCCCAGGGGTGGAGGAGGATTGCCCCTCCAGTCGCCCTTTCGGAGGTTGATCATGCTCACATTGAATCCCCGGAGGGCGCCAATGATCAGGAAGATGTTGGTATCAGCCGTGGCATCATCGACAGCGGTGGGCACATTGGAGATGTGAATGCCTTTGGCGGTGCACGGCGCGATATCGAATTGATCATATCCGGCCCCTGTTCGACCATACGTCAGCGACTACAAAAGCGTCCGATGTACGGCATAGTTCCCCCGTCTCGGTTGTGGTTGTAAAGCTAATGATCAATCATACCGTTGTGTGCGATCCACTTTAACGAGCTCGGGAGGACGCTGACCAGTTCCTCGTCGAAGCGGCCCGTAATGCTGGCGGAGGCAAAGGTCCGATAAGCGGCGACGACCCCATCCAAGGCCCCGGACTTGCACTCCTTGATGAAGTCCGCCCGGTTGGTTGACTTTGGGGTGACGAGCTCTCCAAGCTCCCCCAGTTTGGCCCAGTCGTCGTGGGCACTGCCATTGTCAGCTTCGATTGCGGCATTGCCGGGACCAGAACAGCATGGTGCAGTCGCGCGCAAGACTTACTGGTCGATCTGGCCTAGCAACAGGATCTTAGGTCTCTGTGAAGTCATGGTGGCAGGTGGAAGCAGATAAGTCGCTATTCAGAGGAGAGAGGGAAGACCCACGCGGACGCTGGATTATATACCGCAACGAAAATCGTCCTGCGGCAGTCGAGGGGAGAGATTCCTAGGTTGGAAAGGTGAAGGCGGTCCCTGAGCCCCACCATGTGTACACAAACCTACGAAGGTAAAATGATGCCCCACGATCGGGCCTAGATGACTACTAGTGCGGACGTGCCTGTGACTCTCTATCGACCTTTGGCGTCGTTTGCGAAGCCGCCCAACAAGACAGAGCCTCTACTATCTGGATGTTTTACTTGAAGGATATCTGAACGGGTAGATACGACTGTACATGGCAGACCACAGATCCCTCTACAGCATCTTGTGAGGGCCTCGATAAATTCTTCAAAGGTCATCTTTGTATACCTACCCGGCATCTGGGTACAGTACTCCATTCATTTGCTAAGGCACTTAAGCTATTTCGTACCTCTTTTAGGCATATTTTTGCGGACACCGACCCGACGGGATTCGTTCCGCTTTCGGGTTTCGGCGATCCGGCGCGAACATGCGGCGAGATCGGCATTCATTGGAGCGACCAACTCAACTCCCAAATCGTTGTACTTCATAACTTTCTTCATATCCAACCTGTGGCTTTGTGATTGCTGCAAGAGTACATTCTCGCTGAACGAGAAGATAAACTTAACCCATTATCCTAGATTGGGTCCAAAGCGACGGCAAGCACTTCATAGCAGCTTTATTGCCTCGGCGATGCACCCAGCCACCTCCGCCCCTTTCTCCCATAAATCATCATGCTCACCGTCCACAGGCAGATACACGACTCTGCGCTCATCCAAATCCCCATGCCTCTTCGTCATGTCCTTTTTGAGGGCCTCCAGCATGTTTTCTGGCTGTTGATCATTGACCAACCCATCGTTGGCCGAATGTGCAATGACTATCAGTCTTGGATCGGTCCAGGTCGGACAATTGACGAGGTTTACAGGCGAAGCAGCGGCCCATTGCTCAGGGGAGTCTCCAAGAGCGCCTTCGACGAATTCTTTGTAGATTGGGATGCCGCGGTAGTCATGTATGAGTTTAGGAATGTCATATATGCCGGAGATGCCCACTAAGGCGATAGGTGGTGCAACCTGTCTCCCTGCATCCCATCTGCCCGAAGCCACCTGGAAGGCAAGAGTAGCCCCAACGCTGTGCCCTACTAGGATGTAATTGCTGCCGAAGCCATACTCCTTCTGCAAGAATCTGAGTGCGTCCAACACATCCAGGATATGCTGCGGATGCTTTGCATTCCTTGCTGGATCCTCGGGCGAACTGGGCTTAGTAGGATGTTTCACATGTGGAGAGAGCCGATAATCAATTGAAGCTAGTCCAGATAGCCGACTGCTGACTGGGTCTTTGAGGAGGTACCGTAGTGCTGGTTTGAATGAGTTCGCAGTCACCTCCGGATCACGCCATCCGCCTCCGTGGATGTAGCTGTATCTCAAACAGATGCAATCAGCGACTTCTTGTTGGCTGCTGAGCAGGAGAGGGATCATACACCACCCATATCTTAGGTGCCTCATCTCCATCGTATGATGGTTGGGCAAGAAAGATGTCGACTGTATTGAATGCTGACGCTTCGCTGTACTGAAGATGCTCGGGCTCTGCATGTACTTCCATTCTTTCAACTCCGCAGGAAAATATTGATAAGTCCAAACTTTATCCTCTAGAAACAAGGGTGGTTACGGTTTTCAAAGAAAGTCTTTGGCTTAGCAATGGATAGAGAATCGAGGTAATACATGAAATAAGCAATTCAAAAATAGAGCATAAGATAGCTTCAATAATATGGCACAGAGTCGGCTATGGACCGCATTAAAATGATTCAATCGCTCAAACTTTGACAAAGTGGGTAGAGTAATGCCATGCGTAGAGTCTACATCAGTGGACCTTGCTCCTCTTTTCTTGCAAGGATCGACTATGAAACTGATTCACGAACTCTGTGGTTCTAGATAGGTGGATTTGCGGCTGTGGCTGTGGCTGTGGCTGAGGTTGAGAGCTGAGGCTGAACTAGCTTACGTAAAGGGCTCTTACCCTTGCGCCGCATCGCGCAAATTCGCCAAAGTATCCAAAAAGTCGCATCTGGGAGCGACTCTAGATTGAAGGCTCAGAGTTCCAGCTGTTCCGCGAATTACAGAGGAATAATCATGGCGGAGAACTTGTTGTATGTGTCTTAATGTCCATCTGCTGCCTAGATACTGACGGTCTCGCAGAAAAGAGCCACCCTTGAAGGCCGTCCAGGTGGAGGCTTTGGTAGGCCGATTTGCCTTTCTGGTTGGGAAACGGAAGCAGTCTGACAGGTTTCTAGGTCGTCATGAAGATCATTAAACATTGCTCTCAGACCTTTCCCACGACAGCAACTGGTTCGATAGTCGGGATGGATTCCAAGGGTGTCCTCCAAATCACCAACTCGTTTCCCTTTCCCGCGGTCGAGCTGCCCTCAGGCGACTCGCACCACGACGCGAACATGGCATCCAACATCGCGGCTGCGGCCCCGAGGGCAAAGGCCAATACTGTGTACCAGAATGAGATGATCAAATATCTCCGGGAGGTCAATGTGGATGCAAACAATGTTGGCTGGTACACGAGTGCCAGCATGGGAAATTTCGTCAATGCCAACACCATTGAGAATCAGTATTTCTACCAAAAGGAGCTGAATGAACGTACTGTTGCATTGGTACATGATGTGAGCCGCAGTTCCCAGGGCAGCCTAAGTCTACGGGCCTACCGTCTGTCCCCGGCGTTCATGGCTGCATACAAAGAGGGCAAATTCACTGCCGAAAGGTACGTAACCGCACATCTTGCTCAGTGCCTTTAAGCCTGCTAACTTCGGGATAGTCTCCAAAAGAGTAACCTAACCTACAAGGATATCTTCGTCGAACTCCCTGTCACCGTACATAACTCTCTCCTTCTCACATCTTTCATCCAGCAATTACCTAAGAACCCCTCTGCGGAGGAACTACCCTTGCCTGCCAGCCTTGCTGCTCTTTCGAAGGATCCGAAGAAGACATTGGCCCCTCTTTACCCGAACCTTGACTCTCTTGAACTTTCCATCGACCCTTTCCTCGAAAAGTCCTGTGACCTTCTGCTCGACAGCATCGAGACACATTACACCGAGCTCAACAACTATCAATACTACCAACGCCAGCTTGGGAGGGAGCAGGCTAAGATCACTGCTTGGCAACAAAAGAGGAAGGCAGAAAATGCGGCTAGAGTTGCAGCTAAGCAGGCGCCGCTGCCAGAGGACGAGTGGACGAGGCTGTTCAAGTTGCCTCAAGAGCCCAGCAGATTAGAGGGGCTGTTGAACTCCAGACAGGTGGAGCAGTACGCCAGGCAGGTCGATGGGTTTACGGCAACTGTCAGTGGGAAGATGTTTGCGGTCAAGAACAACTTGCTTCCTGGTGAGTTGCCTTGAGAGCGTTGACGGAGGGATAGAGATGCCGCCTTGCGCTTAAGGCGATTTGAATGCGGGTCTCTGGGCACGCATTGTACGCTGCAGGGAAGCGGCGTCGGCGTTTAGAGGTGCCATCACAGATAGTTATGCAGCATGACCAGTAACTTATTCTTGCAAATGCCCCTGTGCCAGTTACTCTCATCAGTTTGATGTGCCAGCCTCGAGCCAGTTGGGAGCTTTGCCGCAGTGTCAAATGATGCCACAACTGTCGGCTGCATGATCGACAGAAAACATTGACAGCCGCATCCTGAGGGTACATTAACTATTGAGATTTGACCAGAATGCCACAGACAGTGATGGTTTCATCATAATTGAGGCCATCAATACCTTCGTAGTGTTGATGATTTAAGGGGCCCTCGGACCAACTCACTTAGCGTCAACGAAAGCCGTTTTTATATTGCTAACTGAAACACCTAACTGAGACGTTCAACTGAGAGGTCTCCCGGGACCACACCTTCCTTGAAGCTTGACTCCAACCCCTCGTCCCCGGCCCTGCAACTTCAGATTCCAACCTCACAGTCACTGTCCGGATTTTAAAGGTTTCTCTACCTTAGGGTATTTGCCAAATGACTCTTATCCCTATCATCGTCAATTTTTCAATTACTCTCTTAACCGAACTTTTTCGTTAGGTGAATAAAAGCAGCATGCGCCATTGGTCAACAGCGCCGCCATTCGCCAACGGCCCGTTGGTGAGAGGCGTAGAGCCATTGGCCAACGGCGCCCGTCTATTGGCCTACGGCGAAAATTGGTGGGCGGACTGCAACATCTACACCTGCACTTCCGATCGCCAAACTTCACGCCGCCCTGAACGCATCGAGTATCAAAGCAAGGAACCATTGGACTAAACGCCGCTTTTATCGCATCTTATCGTGTAAATAATCGGACTGCGCATGGGCCAAGACACACGCACGACGCTCAGGGATGATGGATACCGAAACTGCGCTTCGAAACCTGCAGCCTGCGGCTTTGCAAGCTCTACAGCATCCTCATGCCTTAGCATCCCACCTCCCATCCGATTTGCAATCCTTGGACGCTGCCACGCAGGCGCATGTCTTCCAACAGCAGCTTCACAATGGAGTGCCGCACACGCCTCAGCGTCAACAGCATCCTGACAATGGGCAATTCAACATGCTTCCTCCGTCGCTGTCGCTGTGCACACCTGCGAGCAGTCAGCAGTTCGGACAACCAAGCGCTACGGCTCAGCTCCAACAAGATCCAGACTTCTTCCAGGCTGTCGAAGGATCTGGCAAGTCGAATGGTGGACTCCACCATAATCCAAAGATAGTACCAGACCCACCGAACTTGGCAGAATGGAGGGAAAAGCTCTTCAATGTGAACGAGACAATATTCCTCTCAGAAGACGAGTACGTCCTTCAAGTCCAGGGTGGCACGTGTAAGAGTCTGACACAGCCTTGAATAGATTTCAAACTTACTTTCCCCACGTCGACAATGTCTATTCCCACCGGTCCACACAGAGATATAAGCGCAAGCCGTTCGTGTCCCACTACTGGGACTGCCGCCTCAAGGGCCGTCCTCCTGGGACCCCAAAATCAGACGATCCAAACAAAAAGAAACGCAAGCGTGTTGCACGTGAGCGTGATCTATGCGACGTTAAGATAAAGATAACCGAGTATTTCCCAAACTCTATGATGGTTCATGGGTTTGGAGGAAACCAGCTAGACGCTGGTGGCTCCAATAACCTCTTTGCGCCTGGCCAGCCGGGACCTAGTCCAATGCAGCAACAGCAGCAGACTTTCAGTCTCCTCACTCAAGATAGCGACATCCCGCCTGCTCCACCAGGACTGGCCGGACAGAAATATTATACAATCCAGAGAGTCAACGGCAATGGAGGAAACGGCAAGGGGGACGGCGTGGCAGGGCCCCACAAGCACACGTTGGAAGAAAGCGATCGTGTGAAGAAGAACAGTGTGCAAAGGTACATGTTGAAGGAAGAAAAGGAAAAGAAAAAGACCGAGGTAAGACATATGAGCGAAGTTTTTCTAAAGTTGGTTCTGGATGTTGCTTTTCTTCAAATTGGTCTGGTTATAACGGCGAGCTTCTCCACAAGCGCCAGTGTCGCGCCAAGGCTGTTACCCGAAAAGCTTGTCTGTCGATCGTTGTCGTCATATTGACTGTTCCGCCGTCTCTAATTTATGCGCCGTTTCATGATCGCAGAGGCTCAAACACAGCCTCTTGCTTTGATTAGCCTCTTGCTTTGATTACTCCGGCGATGCCGTTGGTCCCTGTCTATCAACCTCTGTATTCTGCTATTTTGAGTTTGTCCCACGCGGACATCACCTTGCGGCAGTGTACCAGGTCATCTCGGCTTGTGTCTTTCCCCGTTCATACTCGGCTTTGGTGCAAAAGAAGCTTCGCGTCTTACCCTCGTTGTCGCCCTGCTTCAACAAACCACTCATTTGCTTTTCCGCATCCACGGCGCAACATGACTGACAAAAGTCAAAATGAAAAGAAAACCTATCACAAGAAGGCGACCGGGAACGCCCTGAACACCGTCAAAAAGCATTCGAAGGACTCGGAATTGAAGTTGTTTGGCAGCTGTTTCTGGTAACCAATCCATCATGATGAGATGCCAGTGCAATGCTGACCAGTCTATACTTCGCAGTCCTTTCGTGCAGCGGGTATGGGTCGCCCTAGAAGCAAAGGGTTTGAACTACCAGTACATTGAAGTGGACCCTTACAGAAAACCTGAGCAATTACTGGAAATCAACCCAAGGGGTTTAGTGCCAGCTTTACGCCATGGGAATTGGGGTTGCTATGAGAGCACGGTCCTACTGGAATACGTAAGTGCATGTGCTCCTGTGCCGCACATGTCCGTGATGCTGAACCTCCATCCTAGTTGGAAGATCTCCATGCCGGAAACCCATTATTACCTCCAAATGATGCTCAATTGCGGGCCCACTGTCGTCTTTGGGCAGACCATGTGAGCAGTACAGCGCAATTTGGTATGATGACGATTTGTTTCTGATATGCTTATCACAGATCAATCGCAATATCGTGCCTGGCTTCTACCGTTGTCTGCAAGCCCAAGAGTTGGACAAGCAAGTTGAGGCTGCGGAGGAGCTCAAAACTGAAATATCCAAGATTGTGGACGCGGCGCACCCTGCAGGCCCTTTCTTCCTTGGCTCGGAGATGAGCCTTGTCGATGTGCAATTTGCCCCTTGGATGCTTCGCCTGACAAGGGTCCTAAAGCCCTACCGAGGTTGGCCTGATCCGGAGGAGGGCAGTCGATGGAGTATCTGGATGAATGCAATCGAAGACAACGAAGCCATCAGGGCGACCACTAGCACAGATGACTTATATTTGGACAGTTATGAGCGATACGCCGGTGAGTAATGCCCGCGATATCCTGGCGATAGCCCCATCTAATCCGCCGCAGAAAACCGGCCGAATACATCCCAGCTTGCTAACGCAGTTAATGGGGGACGAGGACTGCCGTGATGAGTGCACTCATCGTTTTGTCGTCTGTTCAGAGCCACTTTACAGGCGTTTGCATAGTAACGGAGTTTGGGGGGGGATTCTCGGTCGTGTATTGAAGAGTTGTTATTCCGAATCTGCCCTCAAGTACCCATTGCTTCGATGCACATGGGCTGCTACAAAGTGATGTGGCGCTCAACAAATGCTGCCCGGCCAGTTGAATGCTCTCAGGCAGATCGAAGCGTGACGGGGACTGAACATTGAGGAGGACAAAGCTTCAAGCAAACTATGGCTGACTGCTACCTACGTCAGTAACTATGGGTCAGGGTTATCCAAACAGTATTCTCAGTCCTAGAAGCAACAGACATGATTCCACGGTTATGCAAGAGAGCTTGTCACGCTTTGACGGGCCCAGACGTGGCCATTGTTGTCCTCTGCTAGAGGGGTGTCCGCGTTGATAGACCCCGCACCTGCAGCAAGATGTGTGACTCGCCGCTCTGCAGGTGAGATCCTTCCCTTTCTATGCCGCGTTACAACGTGCCGCCGGATTAACGACCGGACCAATCAAGATGCAACACTCTCAGCATGTCCGCGGTTCCGTGCCTCCGGCCATATGCGAACCTAAGGTACTCTCATCATTCTCAATATTCTGTTATTCCTGCGTAGGACGGATGAAAGATGTGCCAGCCTGCCAGGAGGAGGAACACAACCCAGGTACGAAGTAGAATCCAAGGTGTATTCCTTCACGCCACTCGGCCCGCCGGGAACACGCAGCTAGGGTCTCGGTCTCAGTCGTACCACAATGTAGCCAGCTGCGCTCGGTTTATCATTATTACTACTTACATGCCTTTATCTGTACCTTACGCTTCGAGTTGCTCCCTACGGAAGGATAAGTGGAATACGGAACTACGTGCCGCTCGGAAGGACCTCCGGTGCAAGATATACTGCCTTTTTCCGAATGTACCTCAGTACGGATTCGGGCGAGTTGAGACCGGAGCGTGATCGACATGCCTGCACGCCTTCTCTGATGATGGATGCGCCGAGTCGCGGGAAAAGAATCCGTGACGCAGCACCTTTTCCCCTATCCCACCAAACCTGTCGTCATGATATCTGGCGATGCTTTCCAGTCCAAGCTAGCATGGGACGCGGCGGCCGTCTCAAAAGGTCGCAGGTGGGGGTGGTCATCAATGACAAGTCTTACGGGAGCACCCTGGGCGGTATTGATAATAACTGGGTCACAGACTTACAGGCTCCACTAGCATGCAGCAGCACCGTTGTTAGTTCAGGTGGATTGCGAACGGACGACGACCGGGTCCCTGGTGTTGCGGGGCTGCCACATGTTCTGTCAGTTAAGGTAGGCATTTATTCGAGGATCCGTGCACGGATGAACTGGCTCAGGGACGAGTCCGAGCTAGAGGTACGATAATACGGATGTCCTGCCACCGTTTCCCAAGCTAAGGTAATTTTGTCATTCCCTGCTTTTCCGGGAGGGGATCATTGGACGGGGGACTTCCCCTGAAGGTCTTTTGAAATGCTGTCCATCCCTTCCGTCTCTTCCGTCCGATATCTTTTGTGCAGGAAGGAAGAAAAGCACGGCGGGGGATGTCACCCGCCGCTTCTGATTGGGTCGACGCTGTACCTGGCGCAGAGTTGTCAAAAGGCCTTCGCAAACCCCAAAGTGTTTTGGTCCGTGGACTCGATCAAGGAGGCCCTGCAGGGATGGAGGAAAATACGGCACTCCAGGGCACCCAAGGAATTCGGTGGTGGAGACTTTCGATTGTGGATCTGATCAGCAAGCCCGGCGTACGCCTCGTTACATTGTGCTCCAAGCTTATTATTTTGTGCACCTACTGTACTTGCTTACGTTAAGCCTGATGGCGCAAGGTTTTGATAGTCTGAAGTTTTGTTCCTTGAATACCTTATTGTTTTCCGTACGGAATAGTCGTACCGAAGTGTACCCCGTCGAATACAAAGGGCGGTGTGTAAGAGGGGGCGCCTGTGTAGGTGTACTCCGTACAGCAACCCATATGCGCAAGAGGTGAGACGATGAAACCGTTGCAGCGGCCCCGCGTGGCTTCGTCGCCATTACAGTACCCCCTATTCGTATCTACCTAAGGTAGGTACTTTGCCCCGGTCACAAATCAATCAAAGCCCACAATTTGCCCTGCATATCTACCATACCGTAATTGGTCGTTGTTCATACGCAGGGAAAGGAAGGCAAGGAACGTTCGCATGCCCAACATTCATAATAATAATAACGACGATAATAATAATAACGTGCTGTAACAAAAGGACTGCGGTTTTCGTGTTCGGGACTTTCGGCGCAGAACATGGTAGAAATAGGGCGTTTTCATCCTTTGCGCACTTCGTACCTGACTGGTGCTACTCGGTAGCTAAATAGCATGGGAAAGTCGATGGATGACGTCGGGTGAAGGACGACTCCAGCAAAAGATCGAGAATCGAATGGCGGATCGGGAGAGCTGCGTCCTTTGGCAGGCCCCGGACCCAGTTTACTTGCTTTCGCTAGCCGCCCTGTGTACGGTACACCATATTGCCGAACCCCTTTTTGGCACTACCGGTACTGTAAGGAGTACGAAGTTATCATACTCATACCACATACGATACTACTACTTGGCTTGCCGCCCCGCAAATTTGGATTGGGTGGGGCGGTGCTTAGTAAACCTGTCTGTAGCCTGAAAACACAGTCATGCGTTGTACCCGCCTAAGGGTAAGTTTTTCGGACGGCCCATAGTGTGGTAACGATCTGTAGGTACCTTACCTTACTACGTTTTGTACTTTCCTCCGTACGTGGCGGTTGACAGGTGCGCTTGTTGAATACCTTACGATGCAAGCCGGAAAAGATTACCCATGCCCCAAAGGGGGGTATTTTCTTGAGAACCTAGTGGCTACACCTACGATGTACTACTCGTCTCAACTCTCTGTTTACACTTTGTGCTTTTAACTCCGCCTGGTGCTCCACTACGAGAACAAGACCCTGCCCTGCACGATGACGTCGTAGTAGCGACCCTTGTCCGGTCTCCAAGCAGACTCTACCGATTACCTGACGTGAGACGAAAGCGGTGCACGAAGTTGAAGTGGTCGAAGGCATGATGCGCCGACACCCGTTGAGGACCGTGGTGCGAGGAACTGCCACAATATTACCATCTGCAAGAGAGAATATCGAAAACGCATTCGGGAACTCGTGCACCTGGGGGTTGGGTCGAAACGGCTGAATAATTGGTTGATATGCTGTCTCTGACCCTGTATTCGCACAAGATGGCGGCTTGGGACAAGCGTAACTACCTTAAGGTATGGTACTCGTGCTTGTACAGGGCCATCGCCTGACCGCTTTCAGCACCCATCAGGGTTTCTCGAAGTTTGTCAGAGCCGTCCTCGCCTAGCATCCCCACAACAAGATTACCTTATGTCCGGGAAAGTCGGAAAGGCCAAGCAAAGGAACGGCTGCAAACGTCCGGGCCAATGGAAACTTCATAGCCGTCACACAGGGTGGCTAAGGAAGCGCAAGCCACCTCTCTGTCTTTGGTCCGGGGCCGCTAAATTTTCCTTCACCCCTGGCTACTTTTACTGTGGTAAGTTATGGTTGGTACCATGTACCAAGCTTACCGTACAAAGGTACAGTACCTGTAAAACGAGTTGTGTCGGTACGAGCTTCTTGTACCGCCCTTAGCTGACCCCACGGGTGTCATTCCCGGCGGCTGACCTGTGGAACCCGCGATACGATACGATGATCAGCAATCTCTTGCTGCATCCTTACTAGCTTCATCTTTCCTAGCTCCATTTCATCATCCGCCACGGCATTTGACGACAGGGGTTATCTTCAGGGTCCAGGAAAGGGCTCCCGCAAACATATGAGAGTATCAGGACACGCGTCGCGCGTACTGGAGCACGGTCAAACCTTATCACACCACACAAGGTTAAATGGTCGGACAGCAACGGAATCTTAGCGACCATCTGCCGGTGCTCTCATACTGCACTTACATTTCCTGGTATCTACGAGGTAGGTACTATGGCGTCGAGATGCTCTGATCTGAGACTGCAGCAGAATATGTGAATAATCTCAGGCGATCCAGGATTCCTCAAGGTAACCATCCCAACTCGTACTCGGTCCAGTTCTGGGGATTTGTATCTGGCAAGGGGAAGAATGACGGGATAAGTTAAGTCGACTAAATTCATCAGGCCCTGCACTGCTACCTTACCTTGGCCAGTGCAACACCCTGAATACCTGCCGAATGAGGACTAGCAGCAACAAAAAGCTTGGCTTTTCAGGGAGCGCCTAGATACTAGCGTCGGCGTTGGCTTGCGCGTGGAAAGCCGAGCAATGGGAATTTGGGAAGAATGCCATAGATGAGAATCCGCATCCCAGGGCCCGTGAGCCAAGCCACCACCGCTTGCATTCCACCCACCCGCCAAGTCGTGCAGTGCAGAAGCAGCACGCTTATCGGCGATCTGTCCGTGGGTCATAATCACACATCGTACGGACTTTTTCTCTCTGTGCTTTACTTTACTTGCCGTACCTGTATCTGTCTGCCCTACGCGCCGTATCTGATCTTGGCATCTTACATTCCACCACACACGGCTCAGATATCTCGCCCGTCTCACATGTGAATAATGAGTTGACCGATACCTAACGAGTCTTACCCTGCGTGAATACTTCAATGATACTGTGGAGCCTGAGTGAGGTACCTGAGGTGATGCGGTCGATGTATTATTAACTTTACACGGTAAGGTAAGGTGAGGTACCGAAGGTATCCTTGCACGACATAAGGTTTTACCACATTTGTTCGTTTCCTTGCTAGCCTCGATGATACGTACTGGGCCGGATAGGTAATCCGGACCCCTGCCTCGAGAAAAGCGCAAAGTCGGGGACGCATTTCTGAATGCTAGCGCGTATTACCTAGAAGGACAGAGAAGTTCTCCGGAAGCAAGGTGAAGTAGCAGTACCTCCCTTACCTGCTCTCCAGTGGACGCCGTTCAAAGTACGAGTACATACACGTGCCTGCCGCCCTCGGGATTTGGGGATCTCTTAATGTTATTATTGTTGTCTTGCCCTGCTCCTCTGTGACCTGGGTGTACGTACGAAGCACCCTTTTCACCCCATCCACCCCAACTCTCGCTCACCTTCCTTCTTCCTCGCTGTCTGTCCTCCTCCTCCCCTCTCCAACCCCTGCTCCTCCATCCTATTTGCCTCGCTGGCACTCGGACGACTATTCCGTCAGCCAGGAAACTCTATCTGGGCCTGTGGACACAGTGCCTTCCCCATTCGCTGCGCAACAACGTCAATCTCTCCCGAAGTGCCGAACGTCGCTACGCGCTCTCTCTTAAGTAGGGCTGCCACCTCTGAGGACCCATCCACCTCCTGCACAACCGCGCAATTTGCGAAAGCCACCGCCGCCAGACGCAACCCTTGAGATCTTTTCTTGCACGGAACCAGCTTGCTTCCGGCTTTGGTCACAGAACTGTACGTCCTGCCGACTGTATCACGACTACGCCGTCTACGTCGCAAAATTCTTCTCGGCACCCTGTTGGTCAGGGAGTTGCAGACGCACGAACCCTGCTTTGATTCCGCTGGATTCTGATGAGCCGATTTGGCTAGACCTTCACGAACCTTCCCGTCACTTGCACTGTCTTACTACAAGAAGCCATTGTCCACCTCTGCTACCCTGCGCGTGGAACTTCGCCGCTCTCTCTTGTACGTCTCGAGCCAGGAATCCTCTCCTCGAAGAGCCGGGTGTTCTGTCCTTGGTGTTTTTTCTCTCGAGTTCCAGTCCACACCGTTGCTGGAAATGGCCTCAGCACTGGATGGGAGGAACTCTTCGGGGCGGAAAGTGTCCCTCTTGAACACTGAGCAGGCCTACCCTGCCATGGTCTCTACTCAATCCCGGACATCTAGCTTTGTGAGCACACGGACATCGGTCGATGACACGGCATCCTTCCAAATGACTCCTCAGACGTCTCCGGAGTATTCTCCCAGGACCCCGCAACTCATCAGATTAGGATCGCATTCTTCGCAGTATACTCTGGACCCGACGGCTCCTCCCACGCCCCAGTCAACATACGAAGCTACTTTCACGCCTCGGCAGTCCTCGACTTCGGATGCTCTCGGCTTCCATCCCTATATCATTCGGCGCACATCTAGCTACGAAAGATACCCTGAAGATCTTGAGGCGAAGTTGGGACGACCAGATCTGTCCCTGCATTCATTAGACCGTCCTCGTGCGCTGTACGAGGAAGCCGTATCTTCCCCAGAGCCGGTTTCGCCCAAGGCTGGCGCCGCACCGAAGAGCGGGGCGAAAAACAAATATTTATGCCCTTACCGGAAGACGATGAATTGTATGATCACCTTCACCACATCTGGTCATGCTGCGCGGCACGCCAAAGTGCATACTGGGGAAAAGAATGTGCTCTGTCCAGTTTGCGGCAAGGCCTTTACTCGTAAAGACAACATGAAACAGCATCAGAGGACCCACGAGAATAGCAGGGGAGCCGCTGGTGGAGGCCGACTCACCGAGGAATCCCGAGTGAAGAAAGCGAAGCCGTCGACGATGCGGAAAACAAGAGTGCAATCGGAGGAGATTGGAGGTCGCAAGTCCCAGTCGGCGCGCGGTTCGGTAGGGTCCAGAAATGCGACGAATGCCCTCCCTGCGCGGGGCCAGCTCCAAAGATCCTCCTTTGATGGTTCCACCTACTCGGATTGTGGGCCTTCTACCAACGAGGCATCAACTGGCTCTTACTATGGAAGCCCTTGGAGTGGTGCAGGTGATGGCCACGCCTCGCCTGCTGACGCCCTCAACGCACTGGCCCTCGTTGCTAGTGGCCTGCCATTGGGCTCGGAAGATCATCACATGGCATGAGACCGTGCTGGATCACGTCTTTTCCAATGAGGTGGAGCCATTTCGCATTGCCCATTCGTTGTGCTATGGTTGGCTACTGAGCGCTAGAGGGTGTGTTTTCTGGGGGGTGCGACCAATGATACCCTCGATTATGCTTTTATCCTTACAGTCCGAGCTTTGTTGGTCTGGTGGAGGCTGTTCCGGGGATAGAATGGTTCTGGCGATTGCACCATAGTGTGCTGCTTTTTTCTGTGGGAAAGCCCACACGATACACATGGGCGGAAAACTCGTACTGAACGATACGCGATTTGATGCTTGAAATTGTACAGGGCGGATGCCGTCCCGGCAATTGGATGGCCATGCTCGAGTCAAGGATACTCCGGTTAGTCAACTACTCATACACTATAGTACATAATGCCAAGCAGAGGATTCTGCGTTTCTATACGTTATTCTGCATTTGTATACATGATAAAGGGTGTGTGAATTGGGGCTGGATTGCCGTGAAGCATGGTGCCTCCTTTTGTCACCTTGTGGAGAGTTCGTGATGTGCTAGCATCAGAGGGAGTATCTTACCTCTCCTATGTCCTAGCTCACGAACTGACAAGCCTGCAAGCCTCGGCAGATAGGCACCGCTTGTCTACGAGGTAGAGAGGACTGCATCTGCAAAATGCAACCGAGTCGCCCGCAGTGCCGGCGGCTTGGCCTGGTAACTTTTCCGTCTGGCGGTGTCAGGGAGTGGCGAACAAATAATAATAAGAGGATCCATCATCATCATCATCATCATCATCATCATCATCATCATCATCATCATCATCATCATCATCATCATCATCATCATCATCATCATCTTGGCTTCGGCCATCGTGCTTGGCTACCTTCCGTCTGTGGTGTTGGTGCTCGTTTAACTGACTTTCTGACCCTTGACACATTCATGCAGGGTCCCAAATGAATTGTCCGCGGAAGATGGTATTTCTCGAGACCAGCCTTCCTTAGGGGGTTAGGTACCTTTAGTCGAGATACGAATTCCCTTTGGGGCGGTAACTCCTTCCCCGCCCCGATGGCTGGGCAGCACGGAGGCATTACCGGAACTAGCAGCTGCAGAACCCCTGCGGGTCTGCGGGTCTGCGTGTGTGTGCGTGTCACCTGTGTTGTGCTCGCTTATGAAGGATGGATAAGGACGATGCGCGGCAAGGTGGTAGCTTCGTAGCTTCGTACCGTAGATCCCCTGTCGTCGGGCGAGTTCGACGATCACCCCAGCCAGGGGTTGGAGGGGTAGTGGGTACGGTGAGTGCTACTCTGTAGGGGGACGGGGAATTCTTGGCCTATGCACTCGCATTGGTCCGGAGGTACCACCTGCCCTGAGGGAACCCCTCCAGCCGATGGAAAGTGACATCCTTTTGACCTTACGAAGTTACGACGCTGGATAGGACTTTCATATTTATTTCTCTGTGGAGACCCAAGATCATTGGCCGGGATCCTCTACCGTAGCCGCGTCAATGGATCAGGGAGAGAGCAAAGAGGCGCCACTTGATGTCCATCTCTTTCTTCTGAGGTAAGGTAGATAACCGCGAGTACGAGTACAAGTACGGCCAAGACTACCAAGCCTACCGGTACCTACCCACCGCACATTGCACATGCCTTCCTCAACTCCAGTACTTTTTGGTAACGATATGATATCAAAACGCTTTCGGTCAGACCGTACGAGGAGTACGTACGATGAACAAGGGAAGCAACCATAACCGAAATGGCCGCGATAAGGGGTTCCCCCCGGTCTGGTCAGATTTACTAGATCGATTCCACCGGGCTCGGATGGGACGGTATCTTGGTCTTCTGAGAATTGATATTTCGGCGAGTGCACGTACCCGTACTGACGTTGCTGATAGCGACTGAGTGAAGAGGGACGCGGGATGGGATCAATTGGTGGTCCTGCCACTCCTTGGCCTGTCGTTCGTGCGGCTTGCAGGCTAGGCGGGAAGCATGCAGCTGTCATCCCCTTGCCTGGGTGATCGACCTGCCTCTTTCATTATTTCCTTTTGTGGACACACACTCTCCACAAGGTAAAGTGGCCATTTCCGAACCATCTAGCTCGCCTCTGCCAGGTGAGGGGTGGGATCCGGCCGAGCTGGATGCGCGGGCTCATTGGGTCACCAGAGGAATAGGGGGGCTTCATCCGAAGCGGCATCCCATCCTTCTCAGACAACAAAACAACACCGCATTCCGAGCGGCTTAAGACGCATCTCCAACGATATCATTCAAGTGTGTATGCATCTAAGGCACTTCTAGTGTTGTACCAAGGACCTCTAACCAATCATGCGAGCTATAAATCATGCCTCCGAGAGTGCACAAGCCGAGCTCTTGCCAGTGGACGTACCAAGGCAGAGTCAGATTGCCAGTACCCTAAGGTCCCCCGACAAGCATCCACATGTTTCCGCACATACACATCTTCTGCAGGGTATTCAGCCACGGAACATGCGTTCGCGGCATTAGATCTTCCATGACGGAAGCACATCGGTTGCATCTCCTTATCTTCTGTCCTTTGCGTATCGTCGTCTTCTGCAACATGTCCACTGCATGTTTCCGCCGATAGGCCACCGTCCTCGAGTCATTACTCAGACCGAGCCAGCTGAAGTCCTTGAAGTAGAGCTCGGCCAGGTCAATCTCTTGCCGGAGCCCTTCTAGCCGGGTCGTTAGGAGCTTTTCCACTTCCGGCCCGAATATCTCAGGAATGTCGCCGTGAATCAGCAAGTGCCGCTCAGCTAAGTTCCGTTGAGAATCACTGTAGCCAGCGCTTTGATAGAGGCCCCTGAACACCCCGTCCAGCTCCCGCATGAATTGCTCCACCAGAACCATCTTCACCGGACTCGATCCCACAATTTCGGCCATCATGCCAGCAACCTGGCGCTTCTCGGGGTCTGTCGTAGTAGAGTAGACCCCGCGGGCTGTGTGCTCCATGGTCCGTACGGTCCGAGCCAGGAGTTGCAGGAAGCTGCGTGGGATCGAGGCGAGCACGAGCAACAGCCCGGGCGAGTCCAGTTGAATGACTGCTTATATCAGACCCGTTCTTACCACCAGTTCGAGTCACTCACGTTGTTTTTTCACGTATGCCAAATCACCCGCACGACCTTGCACTGCCTTGGAGAGCTCGAAAAGATCATCAAAGACGAAATTGCATACGTCAACCGTGTAGCTGGTTAGGCCGATCAATGATTGGAGGCTATCTACTATGGGTGAGAATGCTATATTTCAGGATATCAAGCAGGTAATCACTGACCTGTTTGCTTGAGTGGATCTTGTTCAGAGCCTGCGCCTGTCCCTGCCTTACCAGGAAGCGAGCTCCATATGATGGCAAATATCAAGGAGGTCAGCCGGATATGCAGTGTAGCCCAGGCAAATTTTGAGGTAAGACTGCGTTGAGTATATTCGCCGTTGTAGCCGATTGAGTCCTGCGCACTCAAACAACGCTGGACCATCGGATTCTTCAATATCCTCTCAGGTGGACCCTCCGCCGTAAAGTCGACGCTGAGGCTGAGTGCTCTGTGTATCTCGTTCAGGAAATAGAAGGCATGATCTGTCGTTGTCAGAGATGTCGCAGCAGCTCTCAAGGTGGAAGTACCTGGCCCTAGATACCGACGAACGACAGCGAGGATATCATCCGCAGTGTCATGTTGAGTGCAAGCGTACGCAAATCGCAATGCCAGTGACGTGACGGCATTCCGGGTTATTGCTAGCATAAAGTTAACGCCATATACAATTCCATATATCAATATTTTGGATATACAATTAGTCATGTCGCCTTCCAGCTCGCCCTTGGGAGGTTCTATCAGCCTGAGGTGGACTTTGCCGTCTGCATCCATACCAACGGCAGCGCAGTGACTCGGGGAGAGGAACAAGCGTAACGCTATATGACAAACTTAGCAATGACCGGGTGTATAATATGGGCAAGCTCACAGCTATCATCTGGCTGGAAAGTAAGTCCGGCCTGAGAAAGGCTAGAGATCTGCTCATCACTGCCACTGAACTCTAGGATTCTCATTGTACTCCTCTCGCGAAACTCGACAGAGCCATCCCCAAAGACCAGAGCAAGCTCGGACCCGGAACTAAACTGTTGTATAGAGCCAACCATTTTCGTGACCGTCACATCATCCAGCCTCTTCAGATCCGTCACCTCCTTAACCTTGTCAGCAGCGGATTGCTGTACTTCTACGGAATGGATCATCGAGCTTACAAGTGACGCCTCCGCAGAGCTATTGAGGTTTCCTTTCTTGGAGGCCACCTGACCGAATGCAGAATGCACTCCTTCCGTCAAAGGATGTATTTCCCACCTCGAGATGATACCCGAATTTTCCGGAGCAAAGCCATCATTGATATGCGGATCACCTGTAGATGTGAATACAGCGATGATGGTGGGATAGGCGGTCTCGCCAGTCTTGCTGTGAGGTGGCCGCGGAACGAGCTCTAGGTGGGTCAAACAGGGCAACGGGCCTTGCCCATTGATGGGATCATGTACATCTCCTTCCCCTCCACCGGAGCCAAATTGCACTGGGGAACAGGAATTTTCCAGCTTTACGCGGCGCACCATCAGCGTAGGACTCGGGGGAAGCTGCGTGTGGGGCGCGGACTTTGGGTTCTGAGGCAAGTTCCAGTTGATACCTATACGATACAGTCGCAGCTGGCGCGAGATGGTGTGGACTGCCAGCAGCAGACTATGGTCTCCATCGTCCATGTCAGGCTGTGTGCACAATCCCGAGGTGATAGACATACCAGTGTCAGAGCAGAAAGTGGCATGCGTCACCAAGTCGCCGAACCCAGACGGCGAGTCCAGCTCAATATGCGTCTCTTGATATCGCATTTCCGCAAGCTGATAGAGAAGCTTTAAAACCCCTCCTCTTGTCACCGCTAGCAAAGGAGCGGACCGATTCGAGCTGTTCGTGGGCGGGTATGGCCCCATGGGCTTGTGGCTAGACGATTCATAGGCATATTGGCCTTCGTCGGCTCTAAGAACTGCTCGAAACAACCAGAACTGCCAGGAAGTCAGCAAGACGCGGCCCCTTGAACAGTCTGGGATGCTCTACCGGGCGTTCGGTGCTCAACCAATGCAAACCCACGACCGCGGCAAGGTCATCATCTGGATCCACGTCACCCCGACGCACGACGATGAATCTATTGAAGACGATGAAGGTAGTGAGAATGGTTATGTGACCAACGTTATCCACCACCGCCAGCTCAGAGCCTGTTGTGCTCCATTGTATATGTGTGATGCGGCGACCTTCGACCGACAAGCTCAATGGGACCTGCGTCTCGTCGCTCAATGTCCATCGGCCATCTTCCGGTCTAGCCAGCAGGTTGCGCACAACCAATTCACGATCGCCATTTCTAGTGTATGCACCCAGCCTTGACCAGGCGATCTTTCTAGGGCACGTCTCAGCACCTTGCAACGCAAGTGTATCCGGGCAATTGGACTCACGAGCACGCTCCAGTCGTTCGAAGCTCTTCAATTAGCTGGAGTAGGCCCTTGGGCTGAGAATGGTGTACTACAGTGGGTAAAGGCAGGCCGGAAGCATCGCCGAAAAGCTCATCCATAGCTAGAGCGTCGTCGTCCATCATCATTAGGGGCATAGCGATTTCCGGGGGACCGTCCCACGGCTGAGCGTACGCATTAACGCCTGCATTGAACGCCGCTACTAGCCATCATCGGTTCTGATCAGGACGCATGAACGACCAAGGTCCGGCGATGCAATCGCTCTGGAGGCGACGTTGGCGGTTTGAGAAGGTGCCCACCTTCGGAAGATAGTAGTCCTAAGGTATCGACGATACGACGTAAGGTAGGTGCGCTTTTAGAATTGAGCGCCATCGCGACGCATCGGGAAATCATTTTTCCCGGGGCTAACGTGGAAAGGGTTGAGTGACCGAAACGTTCCTGGATCACCCGCCGATCAATCAATTAATCCATTCCCCCTTTGTTACTGGGGCGGTGACTGCACAGCACAAATGGGCGTCTCCAGCGCAGAAGTGCTTGATGCACTGCATAAACAGAAAAAACAATAATAATGATACCTTCAGAATAATAATACCGAAGGTACCTTAGATAACGAGAATAAGGCTGCCAATATCATAAACGCCGCCCATGGGCTTGGATAGATCAGTTGTCTAATCCTTCATGCCTTGATGTTCAAGACTGCAACGCCAGCTTCTGCATCTAAAGGAGTTATATTGATTATTGTTCCATTGTTAAATCAACCGCCTAGTCGACATGACTCCACACGCTGCACATTGTATCAATCTCGTAATAGATATTGGTCGTCTGATAAATTAATATTGAGGAAGACGCACAAAGCGTTCCGTCTTCTGTACTCCGTAATTGCACAATAATGCCAAGAGCAGGTCATAAACAAACAGCACAACACACAGCACACACACAGCGCACAGAACCGCCGTCGCTCTTCGCTTAAGCCTTGAGCATTCGTATGTCGGCCCGCCCGTCTTCTTCTGCCAGATCCGAGAACGGAACCAACGACAACAGTCCGCATACAGTCGCAGTAAATCTGCAGCTTACACACGACGCTCTCCACCCTTCGACGCAACACAGTCCTGCTGCTGGGCAGCATGATAGCTCTCAGCTAGGATCTCGTCACTCTTTTTGGTTGTTCTTGGCCGTGCGCTGTGTCTACGAATCACAAGCCGCCTTTGTTGATGCGAAATGGAGGCCCCCGACTGGGACAGCGTCTCTGACCTCTCCTCCCCTCTCAGCTCCATTGGGTCCTTATCCCCTTCTCCGCCGGATTTCTATCCATCTCCCCCTTCATCTCAAGTATACCACTGCAATTCTCCGTCGCCAGATGCGGACGATTCATCAATCACAATAGCCGAAGATTCCTCCATCACACTGGGACCCGATGGCCCTCCTCCAGCCAAGAAGCGAAAGTTGGCAGAACCGAAACCGCGGACTACGCAGTATTTGGACTTGAGATCGGAAGGACCTGGCATAGAGCAACAGGGTTCACAAATGGAGTTATTGATGAAAGCTTTGCGCAAAAGACGGAAGATCGTTGTTATTGCAGGTGCCGGTATATCGGTTTCAGCTGGGGGTAAGTCGTACCCTGGTTCACCCTCCACCAATATCTTCTTACCTTTCGATAGTGCCCGACTTCCGTTCGTCCACTGGTCTCTTTGCGTCGCTTCGCGAGCAGCATAAATTGAAAGCATCTGGGAAGCATCTGTTTGATGCCTCTGTTTATCATACCGAAACGTCTACATCCTCGTTCCACGATATGGTACGCTCTCTTTCGCACCTCGTCCGTGCCGCGGAGCCTACATCTTTTCACCATCTTCTGGCAAGACTTGCGCAAGAGGGGCGGCTATTGCGCTTATACTCCCAGAATGTGGACGGCATCGATACTTCCTTGCCCCCGCTTCGGACGGAGGTACCCCTAAACAGAAAGGGTCCTTGGCCAAAGACCATCCAGCTTCACGGTGGCCTCGAAAAGATGGTGTGCCAAAAGTGTCACCATCTTTCCGAGTTCGAACCGACTTTGTTCGAGGGGCCGTTGCCGCCAATCTGCCGTGAGTGTGAGATGTTGGATGCCGTGCGCACAACCGTGGCCGGTAAAAGGAGTCATGGTATCGGACGGTTGCGTCCGAGGATAGTACTGTATAATGAGCATAACCCTGATGACGAAGCCATCGGCGCCGTGACTACTTCGGATTTGCGGAGTCGCCCGGACGCAGTCGTTGTCGTAGGAACCAGCCTGAAAGTTCCAGGTGTGCGGCGCATCGTACGAGAGATGTGCGCAGTAACTCGGTCACGGCGCGATGGTATCGCCATCTGGATCAATAACGGTCCGGAGCCCGTTGGCAGGGAATTCGAGAATTGCTGGGACCTTGTCGTCCGGGGTGATTGCGAAGAGGTTGCACAATATGCAGGATTGAGGAAGTGGGACGAGGAAGAGGAACCTAGCTTCCAGGAGATCACAAAGGAAGAGCTTGCGAAGGTTAAATCTGAGCAAGGGGAGGTGTCTGTCGTCGTGCAATCCCCGAAAAAGAAAGCCCAGAAAGCTCAATCTGCAGGCATTCTCACACCTGCTGATAGTCCCCTGGTTGGGCCGGTTGGTGTCATTAAACCTTCTTCCAAGAGACACAACTCGGAGAAGGTGATAAATATGGTCCAGAGGAAAGATCTCAAAGCAAAGCCGAACCATGTTGGTATCAAAACGACTGGTTCTAGTAAGTCAAAGAAACCAGCCTCCAGGTCCAAAAGCGCGGTCAAAAAGCAGGCCTCGACAGTTTCCAGTCAGAAGATCAAGGACGCATTCAAAGTCACAAAAACTGAAGCAACTGTTGAAGGGCGGGAAAAGATGCTCATTGAGAGGCCTGAAGTTATTTTACCCGAATCGGCGCCTGTATTGCCTTCGGTCACGGCTATGCTTGAAGGCTCTTTCAATGTGCCAGTAAAGCAGCCAGGGCAATTTGGGCCTGGAAACCATACAGGCGTGAGCGAATCAAACGAGGAAGCAACCAGCGGGAACAGTTATCACCTAGGATCACATGCTGGTCGGTTACCGCCTAGCATAGCCATGATCGTGAACTGAGATAGAAGGGAAGTGGGTAATGATTACTCAGTGGTCATTGGCTGTCAACCAACTGTATAGCTGTCAAAACATTACTGATACCATGGGAGTCTCTTTTGTTCATCATGTCCATATGGAGATGAGATCCGAACGGCGTATGAGGAGTTGCTAGTGAATTGGAGTATGCCATGCAGGAGTCGGTCATTGTACCAAGGAGTATCCAATGGGATCCACCTTGTGTTCCTCTTCGGTATTAAGCCAGATCTGAAAATTCATCTACTCGAGGAGGGCATCTTTCATCGCATTAGTGTCATTTACTACAGCTGAAAGGATGCATCATCGTTGGCCTGTGAAGGTACCTCTAGGGCGTACTAGGATCCATTAACAGCAGTAAACAAGAAATAAAGCTGCCTTGCATCAGTATGTGAAATCTCAAGCTGCAGATGCCGGGCTTCGTATCCCAACGATGCATTGATTTGTTGGGCGCGAAAGATCATGTCAATTTGTTTGTTATAGCTGGTAGACTTGCGCCCTATCGATCACAGTCCTACATTACGTACCGGCCCAGAGAGAAGAGCCTATCTTTGATTGTATCTGATCCTCCTCAGGCATCAACCCGCCTGTGCCGGGATTCCCACCTTGTCAGAATCACCGACTCACATCATCAAGGCTCCCGTCAGGACCGCCAATGCACAAACCATGGCATGTGCCAAGACGCTTGATTGAAGGACAGTAGCATCCGACTTTGAGGAGCCAGCGGAGGCAGTTGCACTCGTGGAGCTGCTGGAGGATGCTGATACTGCGGCAACTGTTCCAACGACGCCACCCTGTACACCAGGTTGCGAGTTGCTGTTCCCAGCACTGGACGCAGCCGATTTGTATTGGTCTAGGGTCTGCGAGCCATCGGTGCTGTGGTGTCTAATTAGAAACGGTCGCAGCTGGCTTAGAACGGCACCGGACACTTACGGAGGATTGATCACCCCTACCATTCCCTGCTGGCAGTGAGAGCCTGTTGTCTGGGAGCAGTAATACCAGATAGGATTCGTGTCATTGATGGTAACAGTGAACTCATTGCTCTAAGCGGCAGATCAGTGGACGGTCGCTACCAAGATGAAAGGGAGCAATAGCCCTACGGTGCCATCACTGTTGCCGGACAGAAAGCCGGAGAAGAAGCCGGTGTCAAGAGGCTGGCATGGGGAGCTGAAGTTTCCCTGCGCTACCGAATGAGCGGCCGGAGAGCTGAAGAAGCGGAACTGGACGGTATCGCCAACGGCTGCGGTGATGTTGTTGGGAGAGAAAACGAGACCGCCCTGTCCGACGTTGATGATGTGCGTGTCTGAAGGAGTTGAGACAGCAGCAGCAGCGACAGTGGTGGATGCCGCGGCAGAGCTCGAGCTGGGGCTACTGCCACCGCCATACTGGGCCCTGATCAGGGGCAAGGCGGACAGAATGAGGACAGAAATAAGCATTGTGAGCGGGGAAAGTTCCAGATGCTAATATGTGTATACAGTGAGAAATTCTTAGGGATTGCTCTCAGTGAATAGCATCAATTGAGGACTCAACCAGCTCTTTATAGATGCACGAGTGTAGTGCGATGGGCAGCCTGAAGTGGTTATGGAAGACATGAAAAGGACTTTATGCGAGTTCTATTGATAGATTGCATGGCTGGTCAAATGAAAGATCACAAGGAGACGCAAGCACGACTACCGAAAGGACCAGTAGACGGAGGAATCTACCACATAGAGAGGATGAGACAAAAGATCGGCCAAAGGAGATGCACATGGTATCTGTGGTGTTTCGTTTACCATAGATGGAGACTGGTGTCTCCTTTTGCTGACAGTCATCAAATCGTGATTGCGCGTCTTTCACACTGCCCAGCAGTTTTACCCTCTGTGGCTTGGCTAGATGTTATGTGTTAGGAATGGTAACGCCGGTGGTTTGTGCAGGCCGGCGAGGTCAGCATTTAGATATTTCTGAATGTGAAGTGGTACGGTCAGCAAAAGCTCAACAAGTGACGCGTCCACAGTGATCAGGGTGGACAGCGATAGTACTCATGTAAGTGACACCGTCTTTGTGCTTTGGGATGTCTGTGTGCATTCCTTCAGTATGCGCATTGGCAGTGTTTGGAGGCTGGGGGTGGTGGAGGACTACGAGACGCTGGCATCCGTAGTAGAATCGGTCTCCTTGGGAGGGTGGATAAGGATGAAAGTAGGATCGCAAGTAATCTTGGACCGGCCGAATTACCATCTCACGACACAAAACGATGCTCAGTCGAATTAAGCTTGATTGTCATCACCTTGAATTCACCAGAAGCGGCACGAGTCTGTTTCTGCTCTTCTTGTTGTCCTTTCTCCTGTCCACGGGCGATCGTGACGAGTCCATTCACAAGCTATCTCTCACTGGTCAATTTCAACCCATGTCCTATCCGCATCTAGGAAGGATATATGCAACATGCTATGTCTTGAGCATGAAACCAATTACAGGAGGTTCAAGTTATTGAGGAAAAGGACTCAGAGATTCCGCCTTTGATGATTTCGGCGGGTACTTGCCGAACAAGTCAGTCACATACGGTAGCCACCACACCACCTGTGTACACGGTGCTGTCGATGAATAAGCAAGCTGCAATGTTATGAAACACTACTGGAAGCGTGCTCCAAAGTGGCTGCCCACTGAACAATCCATTTCGCAGACGCCTTACCCACAGGCCCCGCACAACGAAGGTGAGAATTTGGAAGCCAATTCTCTTACCCACATTGCTTTGAGAGGAGCCGGTGTAACGATAAGTGTCTGCCCCTGCCGGCTGATGGCGATCAATGTAATGATGACCATGGCTTTGCCGTGGCCCATGTCATCCGCCAAAATAGCTCCATTTCGCTCGCTGTCGCCCATGCTTATGAGCCTTCCAACGGCATCGAGCTGATATGGTCTCAGGGTGATTTCCGCCCTCAACGAACTTTCTGGTGTCGTCGATATTGCTTCCGATGGTGTCTGGAGGGGTTCCGGCGTATTAGTACCTCGGCGCAGGCTATTGAAGGCTTCATCGGAAATCTTGTCGAAGCTCTCCTCATTGGTCAATGCATCGTCTTGCATTGCTGTTGCGATTAGAGCTGTCATCCCTCTCTAACCATCCTTTCGGTGTCAGTTGCTGGATTGATTCCAGCGGACGTCTTAAAGAAGGCAAAGAAGGCAAAGAACTTGATGATTCATCTCATTGTTTGCCTACGCGAAAAGACATTGTGATAGGACCGGCTTCTTGCTATTGCGATCGCATAAAAGAGAAGGGATGATCTGGGCTCTCATTTTGAGAAACAGAAGCAAGGATGAGCCACGTACAGTGAACTCAAGGGAACATGAAGAAATGACACACTCTCTTGCATGCAAAAGGGTGTGATAATCGTGCGATCTTGTGCTTGATAGCGGCACTCCCTTCTCCGCATTGTGGCACCACTCGATCTGGGTGGCGTGATCACCCAGACCGAGTGAGAATTGGGCCAACTCACAAACAGACACGGATGATGTTGTTCGTGGCATTGTCGCCTGCGAGTTGTGAGTGACAAAGGCGGATGTCAAGATTATCTTGACGGGCCTCGCGGTCTCCTCGCGGTCCCGAGCCAGTCCCTCCAATCCAGCGGATGGAGAGGGTTCTTGCGTGTTGGTTGAGGACAATCCATCCTGTCCCTCCGACTCGTTTCGAGTCTCCTCTCCAAGCGGCCACCTACTCTCCGAAAGAGACGTCTCTTTTCGAACTCTTGCCCGCGGAGGAAGCATTGGAGGCAGCAGGAATGGAAGACACCGCGGCGGTCGACTTGCTGGCAGAGTCTTGTTGGCGTGACGACATGCCCCTGCCTTGGTGTTGAACGTGCTTCTGCGATCGGACGTTCTACCACTGCATTGATCTTGACCTTCTCCCTCCTTGGCGCTGGACGACTTGGCGGCAGGAGTCTTGTCGGCAGGAGCCTTGTCGGCATGTTTTGAGGACTTGATATACCGCTGCCTTTGTGTTGCCTGTGGTTCTGCGACCGGACGTTCTACCACTGCATTGACCTTGGCCTTCTCCCTCTCCCTCCTTTCAATTTCTAGAGCAGCCAGTGGTCCCAGTTCCGGGGCCCGACCGGTTGTGCAGGCCCTCTTGGCATGTTCATGAAGCTTGATGGCCCTTTTCAGCAATTCATCCACAACGTGGGCTGGTTCTCCAGCCGCCCGCGCTTCTCCAGCGAGCTTCTTTGCATTGGAGAACCTCTTCCGGGTTGCTTTTCGGCTTCTGGCAATCTGCTGCGGGAGATGGGTTGGGCGGACGGCTGGGAGGACGGCTGGCCGGAGGCCGAGGGAAAGCTTGACGCCGAGACCGGAGGCAGGGCCACCAAAGAGAGAGCCAAAAGTAGGGCGTGAAGGCACTGCAGCATGATCGTATTGCATTGTGGCCCTCTGGTATTGCATTACAGCCTGGTCGTATTGCACTGTATCCTGGGTGTATTGCATTGGCTGGGTAGCTTGGCGCTGGGCCGAAGCAAAGGAAGGCATCTGGGCGAAACCAGCAGTTGCCGCTGGCTGTTGTTGAATCCTGTGAAAGGGACAGAAGCCAGGCCAAGCACGACCGCACTGGTGGCACCAGATCATGCCTAGTTGTTGTGACATCTACAAGTAGGGATGTCAGAAAGATCATCTGAAACAAGTTGAACCAGTATGTGTGTGACCTTACCTTGACTTGCAAGATGCGGAAAGACAGATGAAGGATGTTATGCATGAGTTATTCAACAAGCCTGTTCTGTCAGAGTCATCATCTCAAAGACTCGAAGAAGTTTGTATGACTTACCGAGATCACAAGATTGTGAGTAATAAAAGCTTTTATTATTTGCTTCTGTCTCTTGTGCGTGGTGGTAAGACATCTGCCCGAATCTATGTCAGTACTGATCAACTAGAGCAAGACGTACCAATACACGAGACTTACCTTAACAGCGGAAAGAGCAGAGGGGTAGAGGAGATTGTCTTGATGGCGGTGTTGCTGGTGGTGCCTGTGTTGGGGGAAGTGCGGTTTGTGGGGATTTACAAAGAGAAGGACCGTTTGTTGGTGCAGAGGCAGGACCGCAATAGCCAGCTTCGGTCGATGGTAGTTGGTACAGCCCTTTGGCTTGCGAGGATGCGAGCTCGACAGCAGTTCCTTCCCGCATATCGCAGAATTGGAGCCATTGTTCAATCTTTGGCCCCCCTTGCACGGCATCCCTCCAACCAAGCAGGATTGCTTGGTTAGTAGCCATTGTCTTTGGAGGAATTACCTAGCTGGGGAAGATTGAAAAGAGAATGCTGGCTTCTGGATATGCAGTATGATTGTGTGGAAATCACAGACGTAACCAGCACCCGAAGAAAAGTCTTGCTTCGTTTGACAGAAATCTCGGTTGAGGTTTTGAAAGCAACAGTATATATGTAGATATAAGACACATCTGCTATATACTCAAAAGACTAGATGGCTTGTGGATATAGAAGCTCCATTTCGCGGTCCAGGAGCCTGTTTAAATAGTGGAAGGTGCGGGGTAACAATGTTTGCTACATAATTCACGCGGCTATGGGGTATTATTTTGGCCGAATCACAGGGGGAGAAAGGGGAGAAAATGTTTGCTCAGGCATGTCATGTGCGGTAGATTCACAGAAAGAGAAAGGGGAGAAAAATGTTTGCTCAGGGGTGCCATATGCGGCAAATTCACGCCAGAAGAAAGAGGGGTTTCATTACTCCCGGGTGTATCCGCCCGGGATGCAAACCTCTATTGAAGCAATGCCCTCAAAGCTTGAAGAAGAGGTTCAAGGATAGCAGGGTTCCTGGTCTTGGTTGAGACATCCTTGAGAACGTCCACCCCGCCTTCATCCTTGACCTTCTGCTTCCCCAGCTCGCCCGCTTTCCCCGGAGCGGAAACAATGTTGCAAATACAAACAACGCCTCTATGTCGTAACTCATCATCATCTTCTATGCAAAGGTCAAGCAGGATTCTGACTCCGCGCTCTCTTTTCAAAACAGCCTCAACAGCTGCGTCCCACTCGGTAAGCATGGCAAGAGCACCTCCTGCAGCTCGCCGGGTCTCTCGGTCTTCAGCATCAGCCAGAGCAGTAAGTATGTGAAGTCGGTTGGTAGCTTGAGCACTACCGTCCGCAAACTTTGATACCCCTTGCGGAGAAGCCATCAGATTGCAGACCAGTTCCACGGTTGCTCGTTGGACCATAGTATTGTTGGAAAGTAGCAAATCCTCGATCTGTGACCATCCTTGCCGTATTATGGCTTCCCGGGGCGGTTCGTCAGCTGATGCCACGTTGGTAAGCGCCAGCAGAGCTTCAAATATCGGCAGGAGATCTCGCTGGTCAGTTGTACTATCGTCCTCCAGCAACGACAGTAGAGGAGGGACCGAAGAAGTCACCGAGACTCCTGATGCGGAGCCGAAGATGAGGCTCGGGTTGACGGATATCAGGATCCGTGCAAGAGCATGAGCTGCGGTTCGTCGGGCTTGAATATCTGAAGTCGCCTGGCTGTTGATAGTATTATAAATTTGAAGCAACATTTTCACCGCTCCTTGTTGAGCAATAAGCCCTCGATGCTTCTGCTCCTGCGACAATGCGAGAATTATCTTCAAAACAAGAACAAGAGCCTTTTCGGACATCTTCCGGTAGTGGTTGACCAAATATGTCACTGTTCCCGCTTGAAGTAAAGCCTTACAGCGAGCCGTGACACGATCTTCACTATCTAGTGGATCTGGCTTTGCATCGACCTTCGACGTGTTGGCGTATGCTTTAAGTTGAGACATACTTTGCTGCTCCTCCGAGAGGCGTGGTAAATATCCACTTAGATTAACCATGATGGTCAACCCTCCGAAGATAACAGTTGACTTGTCAGGATACTCGCTCATTGTCTTGATCAAGCCCTTCAAGAAGTTTTCATCATGTGCCAACTCTTCCTTGACCTCCGGTTTGATAGAGGAGTATGCGAGACCTTCAAGAGCACCTTCCGTAATGCCACTGTCGTTATCGGACATCATCCCCTTGAAGATCGATACTAGCTCGCTCACTTCTTTCCCCACCTCTTCAACCTTTTCGTCACTCTTTCCACTTTGGCCTCCCTTGAGTTTTGCCAGAATAACGGCAGCGAGGGCGGAGTTCTTCCCGTCTCCCTTTTCCACCAATTCTTCCAGCCATTGTGCGCAGTGTTTTGTGATGGCGTCACGACAAGTCTGATCCATACATGCAGCACTCAACATTTCCAAAGTAGCATATTCGACGCTTGGGCTTTTTGTTTTCCTCCTAATCAAAGGTACCAAGGACTCTACGAAGCCTTCGGTGAGGAATAATGTAGCAGCAATCGATGGGACAATCGGAAAGACGGCCGCGGCTGCGGAAAAAGCAAGAATGACATCTTCTTTCTCCTGAGTAGCAAAGTGATCAGCAATGAAATCTGCCAGCATTTTCTGTCCCGTTTCCTTCGATTGCTCCAGGTACTTGGCCGCAACCAGTGTGGATTGACTTCTTAACTCGACTGGTAAGCGGTAATCCAAACATGAAAGAACCGTATCGAAACTGTCAGAGTCTATGTACTGATACAATTTCTCGGAGTCGATGGAAAGCATCCGTGCAAGGCCTTTCATCGCTGTACTTTGACGGTCATTGCCGGGTTCCATTATTTTGGCAAGTAATAATTGGAAAATATCGATTTCGACTCGCTCTCTGGCGCTTTTCGATGCCCAAGCAGCTTCATCCAGAGTGGTCACGACCAAAGCATCGACTGATTCGTCACCAATACTCCATACGAGCTCAAAGTTCTCCGTCGAGACATTCTTTAATCGTTCAGCCAGGTATTTTCGAGCGCCCAGGCTCTGTCTCAGAAGACCTCCAAGAATATGATCTCCATCTAGAGACTCTGAGCGGGGCCCCGCCTCGAATATAAGTCGTAGACATTCTTCCCCCACGTCTGAAGGAATTTGAGCATCCTTCTGCGTCAAGTATCGTACCGCCTCTTTTGCCGCATCCTGATCGTGATGATGGGCAAATTTCCGGCAAGCACGCAGAAGCGGGTGGACATTCTGATCCTCCTCTATCTTTCGAAAAGCGGCTTTGACATCTTCGTTGTGTGGGTCGAGTGAAGCAGCTTCACGGATTGCGCGTGCACCGGCCTATCGATAAGCACGCAACGGATTAACTGACCAGCCGACAAACTGACGACGAAGGGTTATGGGAATGGAATGATCTCAAACCTCGAATTGCCCAGCATCAACAAGCTCCAACGCCTCTTTAGCTAGTTGAGACGCCCGAATTTGGCTCATTGGATGTACAGCGTCATTGGAGATGATGTTTGTTGGGGGAAGGAAGATCCGATGAAGAAAATCACATGCATAAGCGTAGGCTTAGGCGTCTAAAGAAGCTTTGAGCTTGGACGTCGCGGAATTTCGCGTCTTCAGACTCGACTTGGCACACTTTAAAGACTTCCTGACGTGCACCACTTCAAGCTTAGAAAGATCGACACAAGCTTTCGAGCCCTTGAGCTTCGCAACTATCTCAACTCCCTATACCAATACTCAACGGCCGTTATTGGGCTCCCCACCTCTGTACTGCTTGAACGGCATGCTCTGCTCAAGCTTCCTTCATCATGGACGCCGTTGATGGCTCAGGCCACTATGAACGCAGTAACGATGGTAAGTTACAGCCAGAAGCCATCTCCTCGACGCTCAAAGCCAGCATCCTTGTTCCAAGGGCAAATCTCTACCACAATGATAGACTGACCCATGAACTAGAACCACCTCCATCTCTCCTCACAATCATCCTCGACACCAATCCTCACGCATGGGCTCTCCTCGCACCAACTCTCCCGCTCTCAAAAGCCATAGCCAACCTACTGGTCTTCATAAATGCCCACCTCTCCTTCAACTACGCCAACAAAGTCGCCGTCATAGCCAGCCACTGCAACTGCGCAAAATGGCTGTATCCTTCTCCACCAGCCCCGTCGACCGATGCTGCAATCCGCTCAGTCACCGAAGGCGAAGACATTCCCATGCGGGACGCCCCTCTTGACAAGCCTACAAAAGGACCCAAACTGATTCTCCACGGTCCAAAGGGCGCTCCCAATGGCCCATCATCCCAAAGCAATGGTACCACAACCACCGTGCCTGCCTCGCCTGCTCCACAAACCTCCTCCGATGACGCAAACAAATACCGGCCCTTCAGGCTCATTGAAGATGAAGTCATGGCCAACCTTCGTGCCCTCATCTCCAGCACCACACCCACCTCCCTCCAAAATACCACCAGCACCATGACCGCTGGCGCGCTGACCCTCGCACTCGCCTACATCAACAAGCAAACCATCTCCACATCACCCTCAAACCCGGGCACCTCTGCCGGGGCCAGTGTCGACAGAATTACCGGCCCCGCCGTCTCTGTTGCCGATAAAGACTCCTCCACCAACACCTCGACCCTTCAATCGCGCATCCTCATCCTCAGTGTCTCTGGGGATCTGGCCTCGCAATACATCCCCATCATGAACGGCATCTTCGCCGCCCAACGCCTGCGTATCCCCATCGACGTGTGCAAGGTCGCCGGTGACACCGTCTTCCTGCAACAAGCGTCTGATGCCACAAAGGGCGTCTACATGGCCCTTAAGGAACCCCGCGGAATGCTGCAGTACCTTATGATGGCCTTCCTGCCGGACCAGACCAGTCGCCGTAGCCTGGTCGCCCCGACGCACGTGGATGTCGATTTCAGAGCCGCGTGCTTCTGTCATAAGAAGGTCGTCGATATCGGCTTTGTGTGTTCGATCTGTTTGAGCAGTACGTCCTTTCTCCAGATTAGTCTAGAATCCCTATTGGTATGACCCTTGTGCTGACGACACCTCTGCAAATAGTATTTTGTTCTCCACCCGAAGGAGCGATTTGCCTAACGTGCGGTACTCAACTCCAACTGGGCGATTATGGCGGGAAGCCGGCAGTAGTGCCACGCAAAAAGAAGAAGCGGAAGAAGGGTCTTGATGGCGCCGTTGACTCTCCTACACCGGGAGCGACACCTGGACCCTAGATAGCTCCAGGATCTTGTATGAATAGCAGAAAATTTGTTCTTGGTTCAACAGTTTGGGGCCTTTTCATCATCATCTTCGGTCGACCGACAGGGGAGTAGGGGAGTTTCAAAAAGGTATCAGGCGCTATGCAAAAAGCATATATTTTACCAGGTGGTCTAGGTAGGTGGCTATCTAGAACTAGCAGGTTGAAAGCCAACAATGAAGAGGCAACTTTGTCCATTTCCAACCTAGCTCTACCACATGAAACAAAAGCATGCTGGCAATTTCGGGTGTCATCAATCGTGTCATTATTCGGAAGCTTCATAAGCCATCAAAGCGACACTGCTGGCAGGCCACGGTATGTGCGCCGTTGACGTAGTCAATTGCTTACTCTCAGTTATTGATCGCAACCGTCCGCGACGCCAGACTTCCGAGCTAGTTCTTTCCGGATGGCTTGCGCCTGAATCGAATGGCCCGCCCGCCCTGAGCAATAGTTCCAGTGGCTGTGCTACGAGACATGGTGCAAGCCGGTCTCGTCTCGTCAGAATGCATTGAAGCTAATGCCTGCTCAAAGTCAGATAAAGATTGGGTCGACGATGTGGAATGGAGATGACTCACGAAAGAGTCGGTATTGTGGACGAAGTAAAGCCAGATACCTTCCTTGGTCTTCTTTACAGCCAGCAAGCCGATAGCTCCAGGAGAAAGACTATTCTTGACGCTGGGATGGTCTTTTAGACGGAGGTCAGTATGTCAATCTCAAACGTAAATGATGTCCATGTACTCACCCATAAAGTCCCTCTCAACGACAGCCCTGATTGCCGTGTCTTCTCCGACAGTCTCCAGCCCACCACCTCTGCGTTTGCGTGTAGAAGAATAAAGTCTCTCAGCGCCGACCTGAGCAGCTAATGTTGTTGCCATATGTTCGCCAGTACCGCTGGTCACAGTAGCAACGCAGGTTTTCATCTTGTCGTCAGGATCTATAGGGATTACCGCAGTACCGACACCGACCAGTGCAGCGGGACCGGTCCTACCGCGACGTTTCATTCCAATCCCACCAGAAGAAGATCCGGCTGCAATATCACCATTTGAATCGATCGCGATCGCGCCGACCGTATCAGTAATCATGTCTTCGCTAGGGAAGAGATTACGAGATGCTCGACGAGAGTCAATTCTCAATGTTGCGGGGGGAAGCTCGACTTGCGTAACATTGTCAATCGATAGGTGTGTCAAGTCATCATCTCCGAGAGGACTAGGCGGTAAGGAGGTGTATAAAGCTGCGATTGGTGGACTAGGAGTCAATGAAGGTAGTTGCAAGGTGCTGTTGGACGACCTGTCAGATTCCTCCATGGTGAAGTCCTCAGAACCATCGTTGGTGCCGACATCTTTTGATCTATAGCGCGGTGTAGAGGCTACTTCTGCATTGGACATATCTTGGTCGTGATTAGGCATCTCAGACCCAGTGACAGCCCGATCGGAATGTGCGCTTTCCTTGGCTGTACTCAGAGTTGCTGAAGACTGAGTTGATGGCGATTCTGATGTATGGTTGCCGAGCCACGAAGAAGGAACAGTCATAGGAGACGCATCAGCAGCTGATTCTCGGAAAACTCTTGCAGGGGGAGCCATGGATCCATCCTTGATACGTTTATGAAGTCTATCGGTTTCTGGACTTTCCATCGCCTTACGATGTTGATCTCGCTGTTTCCGTTTCATTCGCTCTTCCTCGTTGGGTTCAACAGCAGTACGCGCCTCAGAACCCTTTGCTTCGTCCGAGTCTTCGTCCTGGCGGTCAGCGTCAGTCAGGTCACGTTTCCACCTGACCCAGCGCTCCCGTGACGCAGGTGAGATGAGATCGTCGTAAGGTAGAACCGGCATTCCGATCTCAAATGCAAAGTCAGTAGCTCCCTGACCCACAAGTAGGTTTGGCGGCACACGTCGAAGTGACAACGGTTTTGTAGAGTGTTCCAGGACCATTCGGGCGAGAGTAATAGGATTTCGGACCTCTGAAGGCACACTGTTAGTGGTGGGTAATAAATGGAATTGAAGTGAAGCATACGGGAAACAGCACCAACAGCTCCAGCTCGACCGAAGTGATCAACCACAGAAGCATCACACTCGACCGTGCCGTCAGCCGCAAGGTTACTTCCATAGCCTGCATTCGTGATCTCTCGGTCTTCGAGAACCTTGATAGCCATTTCAACAGCATCAACAGCTGAACCGCCGGCGCGGAGAACCATCATTCCAGCTTTCGCCGCACTAAAGTTATATCAGTCACACTGATGAGTAAATAATTCATTGTTCCAGTCCAAATCCATAAGTGACATCTAGATTTCATCCTTAACAGAGGGAATAGTACTCACTCATTGCATGCTTGCAAGTGTAGGTTCTCATTCTGATAGCTATGATAGCCAGCCCCAGCATGGACAAAGATGGCACAGGTATCAGCGGGTTTGGACCTTTGTGATCGTGCGAAAAGGTCCTTGCCGCGGACATCAAAGGTACCATCATGCGTAGACACGCTGTTGCTTGCAGCCGCGTCCATCTTGTCCCAGGATGATATGATCAGGCACTGCAACGGAGCTGTAAGAGTCTAGCAAAATCTTTCATGCGGTTGGAGCTTGCAAGACCACTGAGCAGTGAATGAGAGACCGGTGAGTGGCCTCGTCGTCTCGACGGATATTTAGAAAGGGCGATAGGCGAGTCTAGCCACCGAGGAACGATAGGAAGACGAACGGTAGAACGAAGGGTCCTGTTCCTGAAGGAGAGTCTAGTGGCCAGCCAGAGCAGATGATGGTATGTTTTGTCTCTGACAGGTGATGTCCTATTGACTGTGGATCAAACGTAGGACAAGCGCGGTGGAATGTTACGTCGACACTGCCAGCAGTGTCTTGATGGATGATGTCAACGACTGAACATGGATAAGGAGCGACGAATAAGGCAGAGGTCGACAAGGTTAACGAGGGCGATGCTGATCAGGAGAGGGCTCCAGAAAGGTAAGGAGAAGATGATGAGATGAGGACGAGAGATTGTCACTGTGAGTGCAGGATCCGGGCCGACAAATTTCATGGCCATTAGAAGGAAATTGTGGAGCCTCAAAGCTTACGTCCTCCTCGGATTTACTTTATGGCAACTACTCCCAGACTCGCGAAGCTCCCTGCGCATTTTTCCCGTATGTAGAAGAATGTGGAAGGCGCGTCCGGGTGGGTGGTGATGATTATCGGGACTCATAAAGTCTCGCGACGAGAAACTTCCTTTAGTGGAAGTGTGTTGGTGCGGGGCGGCAATCGAAGCTCCGGTAATCGATAAGGTATACGCGCGCTTGATGTGCGGCTAATGCGGCTGATGGGTAACGGCTGCCCAACCAGTGATAGGCCCGCCTAAACGACACCTGCCTGGGACCTTACGCACGACACGCCAGCCCGCCAGTTCCAAGAGCTCCAATCTTGCCTGAAAGCTCATCCGATCATCAACGTCGGCTGTCTCGTGGTGTTTGTGAGAAAGACCGACGCAGGAGGCAGCTGACGGTTAGATCAGCAGCAAGGCCGGTCGAACAACAGCTACCGTCATCATGGCGTCCCAAACCCCCGCCGTGGTCATGGACAAGTGAGTGACTCCGCCATTGACAACTCAGCTTCAACCGCCGCTTGCCTGTGTGCCCCAGCTCTGCTAACGACCGATATACAGTGGTACTGGGTTTTCGAAGCTTGGTATGTCTGGCAATGCCCATTCCCAACGGCAATCTAACTAACGCTGGAACTCAAGGTTTTGCTGGCAACGACTCGCCATCCTTCGTCTTCCCCACAGCCATCGCAACAAAAGAAGGTGCAGGTGCAGGCGGCTCTGGATCCGGTAGACCTGCTGTAGCCAATAAGCCATCTTTTCTCACAGGTGGTGCTGGTCCTGGTGGTCATCTCTCGGCGAAGCGGGGTACTGAAGATCTGGACTTCTTCATCGGAGACGAAGCATTGGCAGCCTCTGCAGGACCTGGTGCGTACCTCTACCCTTAATAATGCGAGCAAGGTCTACAATGCGTCGGATGTATGCTGAGAGGGCTTAGGCTATGGAATTCATTATCCCATACGGCACGGTCAGATAGAGAACTGGGTATGTGCACTAGGCCTTCTCGTCGCAAGTTCGCTGATAGACTCAGGATCATATGGAACGCTTTTGGTCGAATTCCATCTTCAAATACCTTCGCGTCGAACCAGAAGATCATTACTTTCTCCTAACAGAACCGGTAAGATCTCGTTCTAGGCTTCTAATGAAACCATCGTTAACAAATCCCAGCCATTGAATCCTCCAGAGAATCGCGAAAACACCGCCGAGATCATGTTCGAGTCTTTCAATTGTGCAGGGTTATACATTGCCGTGCAAGCCGTCCTTGCCCTCGCCGCCTCATGGACTTCGTCCAAGGTCTCCGACCGCTCTCTTACTGGAACCGTAATTGATTCCGGTGACGGTGTAACTCACGTCATTCCTGTAGCGGAAGGCTACGTGATTGGTTCATCTATCAAGAGTATACCAATCGCTGGGAGAGACATCACGTATTTTGTACAATCTCTTCTGCGTGACCGAGGCGAGCCCGACAGCAGTTTAAAGACAGCCGAGAAGGTCAAGGAGGAATACTGCTACGTGTGCCCGGACATTGTGAAGGAGTTTTCCAAGTACGATAAAGAGCCAGACCGCTTTTTGAAGCACACCGTGACGTATCCTAACGGCCGCACCGCTACCATCGATGTCGGCTATGAGCGTTTCCTCGCTCCGGAGATCTTCTTCAACCCGGAAATCTACTCTTCGGATTTCCTAACCCCTCTTCCTACCGTGGTTGATGGCGTCATCCAATCCTCGCCCATCGATGTCCGAAGAGGCCTTTACAAGAATATCGTGCTATCGGGTGGATCGACACTGTACAGGGATTTCGGCAGACGATTGCAAAGAGATATCAGACACTTGGTGGATGCGCGTATCAGAGCATCAGAAGCCCGAAGTGGTGGAGCGAAGAGCGGCGGTTTGGAAGTGCAAGTCGTAACTCACAAGCGACAGAGGCACGGGCCATGGTTTGGAGGCAGCTTGTTGGGCCAGACCCCAGAATTCAGGAGTTATTGCCATACCAAGGTGAGATACTTCCATCGGGACCTGTAGGTTCGAGAGCTGACACACTTTACAGGCTGAGTATGACGAGATCGGGCCTTCAATCGTTAGGCGTTTCGCACTGTTGGGTGGACCAGGTGGAGCGTGAAGAGGTAAGGTTGAAGATGGCACCAAGCGTGGTTATTAGCATGTAGATACTTGTAGCGTATCTGCGGTGTACGAGGATCACCAAAAGTAGATCATCGTCCATATCCTGCCATTCGATGCTCCAAAATGCTCTAGAGGTATATGCACGTCGAACAACCTCATGCATCCTTCCTCGTCAGCACTGCTACACCCTCAACGTGGCCGGTCTGCGGAAAGAAATCAAATCCCCTCAGACTCTCAATCTCATACTTGCCGGCCTTGCCCACAAGGTAGCCCACATCTCTAGCCTGGGTATGCACATTACAACTCACATAGACCACGCGCTTGGGCCCATAACCAACCAGTTGGCCTAGGAAATTCTCATCACAGCCCTTCCGGGGCGGATCGATGACGACTACCGTCTCGTCAGGCGGATACGTGACGTCCTTGAAGAGCTGGGCAGCGTCGGCTGCGACGAAGCTAGCGTTTGGGACGGCGTTAGCGGCGGCATTGCGCGTGGCGTAGGCGATGGAGGAGGCGGAGATGTCGATGCCCGACGAGGAGGTGAAGAGCGACGAGAGGGTGATGGTGAAGAGGCCGGAGCCAGAGTAGGCGTCGATTAAGTAGGAGATTGGTTTTGCGGGGGTAGAGGCTGCGTCGGTGATGGAAGTGGCCGGTTTAGGGAGGATGTGCTCCCGGATGTAGGCCGTGAAGGGCGAGAGGATGGAGTTGTTATTCTGGAAAAAGGCGCCAGCCGGGTTGGCAAAGACAAAGTCGTCCACATATTCCGTGGTAGTGGCATTGCTATCTGTGACGCATGTCTTTTCCTCAATGTAGTCCTCCTTGACTATGCGCATCACGCCGTCTTGCTGCTGGCCGTCTGTCGCCGCAAAAGCGTCTGGAGAGTCCTTGGGAATCCGCTTGGTACTCTCCCGTAAGAGCAGCGTAGCTCCTCGACGATAGTTTGCAATCTCGGCTGCAACTCTCTTGCGTTCACTCTTCAAGCCCAGCACCACCGCATCTGTTCCAATGGGGCATTCCTCAATATCAATCGTCTTTCGTGTCCCTTTCCTCATGAACCCTATTGGCGGTACTTCGGTAAACACTTTGCGTTCACCAGTCCTCCTCGCTCGCGCACCTAGAGCTCCAGGCGGCCCATCGAAATGTGGTGTGAGTTTCGTCCGGTAGCCATACTGCAAAGGCGAACCAATCGTGTCTCCAACGGTTGGAACCAGCTCCGGAGCCAAGCCGGAGAAGTTGCGGTACGCTTTCTCGACGATAGTTTTCTTGTGGGCCAGCTGCTTATCGTAGGAAAGCATCTGGAACTGGCAACCAGAGCAGGAAGCAAAGTATGGACAGCGGATAAGTGAGTCATCACGTTGGGGGGAAGGACGGATGACACTGAAGAAATCGGTCAGGGTGTAAGAGTGGTCGTGGAAGTGTTTGATGGCTTTGGCTCGAACAACGTCCCCAGGCGCGGTGAACGGGACGACATAGACATGTTCGAAATTCGCGGATACTGCTAGACCATCTCCCGTGGATGAAAGTGTGTCTACTGTGAGCTCAACCTCGGTGAACGGTTCTGGCAAAGAAGCAGGTCGCGGCGACGATTCCGCATCTCCATTGCTGGCGGGGATTTCCTTCAGTGAAAAAGAGGCCAGAAGGTTCTTGATGTCTGTCAAAAGAACTTCTTCAGTCGATCCCTCTTGCACTGGCTTTTGACGGATCTTGCGCTTCTTGGCAGGTCGTACATCCTTGAATGGACGCTTCTTGGACTCGTGGAGATCGGTCAAGGTTGCATTGGGGCTTGGAGGACCCATTGCCCAGTTATTCCGTACTTCCACGGGGGCAGTTGCAAAGTTCCTCGAAAAAGTCCTGAGGAACAGAGCTCTCTTCAGCATCAGCACGATCCTTTGAAAGGTAGACGTTGCGTTGCGTCTCTGGAAACTTTTTGAATCCAATATTTGTGAATGCGGAAGATCCCGTCCATGCGGGTGCGGCTCAAAAGCTTAATTCCCCCATGTCGACCAATAGCCCCGGAGAAAATTACAAGCAAAGCAGCACAACATCCATCCATACCCGTTGTGCCAGCTCCAACCGTTTCAGGGGATTCAGTTCCCTCCGATCAGCACAGGATGAGCGGCGCAAGGCCATTACGGCCTCTTCAATGCCTGTTCCGTGCCCCGTCATCCCGACCATCGCGGTCTTCCACCTCATTCTGTTCCAAATGTCGACCCTTCCACTCCTCCCCGTCGAGCCGCCAAAACCGGAAACCTAAACATCAAAATATCAAAGCCGAAGACCTCGGGCTAATACAACCAGCCAAGGATGTGTTGAAGCCCTATACGCCGGCTGAAAAGGAGGCCCTAGCGAGGAAGTACACTCCCCAGCAAATGGCCGCCATCGAAGCCGGCGAAGCAGCCATTGATCCAGAGGATCTGGCAAACCAGTCCATCCGCACCGATCCCTTCCGCCTGACCTACTACGATGACCTGGCGACCATTCGGCCCATTGTCGACAAACCTGTGCGCGCCCCAGAGGAGAACTACGATCCGAACATGCGCATGAAGACCGAAGATGAGATCGCCAAAGACCTGACGGAGTGGGTCAAGCAGCTACCTGAGGAACCGAGCCGGCTCGATTACCTCAAGTTCATGGATCAGTACCGCGTGACGGTTGGCAAGGAAGAAGCCGAGCGCAACCCTACCAGCTACCTTGCACCCGAATTGCCTCACATCAAAGATCCGGAGGTGCGCTTCACCAAGGCCGGCGAGACGGAGACGGACCCGCATACCATCCGTCTGATGCAGATGACTGGATTGAGTGAGAAGGAGCTGAGCAGGCTCGAGACCAAGATTCTGGTGCGGAACTTCGTCACGAATCAGACGCGCATGGGAAAGATCGCTAGTATTTATCTGCTCGCTGTGGCGGGCAACGGCAATGGGCTGTTGGGCATTGGCGAGGGTAAGGCGGCTGAACATGAGGATGCCATGAGACAGGCTGTGTCGGCAGCGATAAGGAACATGGTGCCCATTCCTCGATACGAGAACCGGACCATATACGGTGAAGTGGAGGGCAAAGTTGGCGCCGTGGAGTTGAAGCTCATGGCCAGACCACCAGGTACGTTGTATATCACTTATAACATCGTCCACATAGGGGATGTGTATCGTTCATATCTGACGGGTTGTTCTTCATTCATAGGCTTCGGCGTCCGTTGTCAAGAGAAGATCTTCCAAATGGCTCGCGTCGCAGGCATCCGCGATCTGTCAGCGCGAGTCGGCCGGTCGCGGAACCCGATGAATACGGTGAAGGCCGCATTTCAAGCGCTACTGGCGCAGCGGATACCGGACGACATAGCCCGGGCGCGAGGGAAGAAGATGGTGGATGTGAGAAAGGTTTATTATGGCGGCCAGGTTTAGGTAGGGCCGCTTGTGTCGTTGGCTCCTTCTGCGTGTGTTTTTATAGAGGCGGACAGAGAAGAGCATCCTGCATCATCCATGTACAGGCATAGTCGGCGAATATAATCATCCATCATCAGTTCCTCAAGCATCCAAGCTTATACCAAGTCTTGTCCTGTAACTCCCTTAACTCCACAAACGCCCATCCCTTCCCAATTGAAGCGAATCTTATCCTGAAACTTCCACAACTACTATCTCATTCCCTCCATGTCCTCTCCCGCAGCAGCACCCTCACCGTTATCACCCTCCGCTTCTCCCTCTCCGCTATATATTTCCTGCTGCAGGACGATGGAGTAGACGCTAGCCTTGAGGAGGGTGAAGACGAGGCTGGTCTTGCGCTCGAGAGCACGCAGACCGTCGAGGATCTCAGCCGTGGGCGAGTCGGCGAGGGTGGAGAGGGAGGATGCGAGCTGTGGTTTGAGCCCGGTCAGTTTGCTTTCTGAGCTAACAGAAGAGGCTGGTAGGAGTGGGCAGGGGTGCTTTGAAAGGGATGGCTGTCGTGGTGGAGTGGAGGACTGAGGAAGAGGGAGAGACGGAACGTTGGGGAACGAATCCACCGCCCGTAAACTCCCTGTCTCTTTGCCAGACTGAAAGAAGCAGACTCGATTGGTGATTGGCAAGCATCCTCCATCCATCACCTCCAATCCAACCCAAAGAATCGAAACGCACCTTATTCATGTTCCCCAACAACCGGCGATACTCCTCCAGCACCTCCTGCTCAAGCGGCGAGATCGAGTCCGTGTCTCCAGCCGCCGATGTCGTCCCCGCCGCTGAGCCCAGGACCGCACCTCCTAATGGTCCTGAAGCCGCATTGTCTGACGTCGGACTCGCTGATCGCGGGGAGTCTGCCATTGTTTGCATCGTGGGCTTTGTGATGCTTGCTGTTGGTCGGATTTGGTGGTGGATTGGAAAATCAGATCCCCTGTCCGTTCCCTTTCCCTTCGTTTCTTCAGTTCTGTTGATCAGGACCTCAATTGGCTCTTAAACAATCACTAAGCCCGTTCTCCGCGCGCGTAATGGGAGCCAGCAGTGCGGTACTAGGCGGTGCTGACGCTCGCTCGAGCAGAGTTAGACAAAACTGTTTCTAGTCCAGGGAGAATCGTATGCGTCTGCTCAATTCATGGAATCTCGATTGATCGTCTCAGAATAGTCTTAACGAACTCGCGAATTGAAAGGGTGAATTGTTTGGGTTGTTTGCACGGATTTGATGGAGTTTTGTTGTTGCTCACTGACTCGCTGGCAAATGTGGAAGGGCGGGGTCAACGGACGCGATGGAGCCTCTTTTAGCGAGACGCGTCGCCGGGGGCCTGGGCGTGGAGGTGTCCATCAAATCGAGGCATGGCAACTCTACCAGTTTTACGACGGCAGCAATCGCAACCCACTTCAAGCAACAGATCTTCTTCAATCGCGAAAGTGCATTGTCAAACCTTTATCAGCGCAGACCGAAAAGCTTTCTTTTTCATCCACAAACGACCACAAAGTCACAAGAGTCCCATCCTCCCATCCTGAAGCGCCAATTCCATCGTCACGGCCACAGACGTCAAGCCATCTTGATGCCTCCAAGCCCTTTGGAACTGAGCTAGCTCCAGCATAAAGAGCTGACTGCAGGCTGACTGCAGCCTGCCTGACAACCGGCGGATCAGTGAGACGCGTGCACGTTCCGCAATGCAAAATATCAGATATCCCTTATCCTGTGCTGCCAGCGGAAAACAGCAAACCACAAACGGATAACTACCAAAAACCCTTGACCATCAAATAACAATGACTTTCAAACTCCCTTCAAAAGTGCTGCCTGCAATCTTCTTTTTTGGAGCAAACGAAAAAGAAAAGGACATATCGTTGCAAACATAATCGTAATGCTCGTCTTCCTTGACGTTTGGACGGCAAATATCTACATTAAGATGTTCAACGTCCACCGATTGTGAGCTCGTTGCCGGTGGCATAATGGCTGTCATCATCACCGTCGTGATGTAGAGTGACACTGTTGAACTCCTCGAATGGATCTGGGATCTCGGTGCCCGGTGTAGCAAGACCGGAGTCGAGTGGAACGCCCTTTGGCTTCGTGTTTCCAATATCCACACTCTGGCTTTCCTTGACATTGCGGAAATTGATCGTATCAATGCCACGTCCTTGATTAGGGATCATAGGCGGCTTCATATGGCGCAATAAGGCCCATTGGGTGTTGCGGAAGAATGGGTGCGCCTTGACATCCGAAGCTCCTGCACGTGAACCGAGTCGACGGTTCTCATCCTTGATCAGGAGTTTGCGGATAAGGGACTTGCAGAGACTAGTATGGTCAGTTGATTGCCCGCCATTCGAGATAACATAACATACCTTGAAACTTGTGGTGCCCCAGAATGTTCTGGGAATGGCACTTCATCTCGCAAGATGTTCGCGAATGTTGCATTCCTGTTCTTGCCCTTGAAAGGTGTCGTGCCGTACAACATCTCATAGATCAATATCCCCAGCGTCCACCAATCCACCGCACTTGTATGACCGCAACCCTTGATCACCTCCGGAGCAATGTACTCCTCAGTTCCAACAAACGAGTTTGTCCGAAAATCGGCTATACAAGACTTCGTATCGATTGTTGGTAGTGAATGTGGATGAGCACCATTTCGGCCAAGAATCATGGTTGGCTTGCCGCCGGAATTTGACTGCTTGGAAAGGTCAAAGTCTGATAACATGATATGCCCAGATTGATGCAGTAAGATATCTGCCAGAATTAGCGCTGGTCTGCGGTCATTACTAAAGTTGCACTCACTCTCAGGTTTCAGATCGCGGTAGATGAACCCCATAAGGTGTAGGTATTCCAAAGCCGCTATCACCTCACCAGCGTAGAACCTTGCGTCATCCTCGGGTATACATTTACCAGGGCGAGTTTGGAGAGCTAATTTATGTCAGCCAAAAACCAACAGTTTGGAGAAGTATAATCACCTCTGAAGAACTCCCCGCCGCTGCAGTATTCCATACACAAGTACAAATGATCCTCTGATTGGAAAGAATGGTAGAGTGTGACGATGAAAGGGTGGTTGCTCGTAGCTAAGATCTCCTGCTCCGCCAGAGCTCTCTTGATCTTGTTCCGCTTGATCATTTCCTTTTTGCTCAAGACTGGAAACAATGTCAGCTCAGTCGCGTGATGACCAGTGATGCACGAACCTTTCATGGCGTATAACCGATTCGACTTCTTTTCTCTGACGAGATACACCTTTCCGACATCTCCCTTACCGATCAATTTGATCTTGTCGAAGCTACCAGGGCCGACTTCCACATTCCGAACCTTGATAGAGTTGGAACTGTACGTCCTTCTGAAAGCTGCTGATTCCCTCAATGGCCCTGGTGGAGCCAATCCTCCATTGAGCGAAGGTATAGGCATGAGCTTATTCTTATCCACCATTCCAACCGTAGAAGTCTCGCCATCTTCGATCAGAGGATCCTTTCCAAGCTCTGCAGTTGCGGGTCTATCGGAGCTCTTGTCCTTGGTAAAGAGACCTTGAGCGTTCGGGGCTGATGCTACCCGACGGAGTTTTCGAGCTAACTCTTCTTTTCCTGCCGTGGTGGCCTTGTCTTTGACACCAGGCACGCCCTCACCCTTCGTAGCTGATAAATCAGGTGTTTGTGGTGGTGATGGAGGCACACTGCCCTCATTGTGATGTCTCAACGCAGGAGGACCTTGATGCGCAAAGTATGGATTGGCGTGTGCCGTCGGTGACATGGCCTCATCAAGAGGGTTTCCTTCACTGGCTACCGTTGCAGATCGATTGCGGGCAATATTATGCAGGAACCGTGACTGGCGAAAGGAAGACTTGCTTTCCGACTTGCCGGAGGCAGCATCGCTGGTGTTGCCATGACTGCTGCCGGAACTGTTGATCCGAAAAAAGTTCCGAATCTTCTTGGGAAAAGGGTTGTTGGATGAGGTATTGATGGCTTTAGTTGCGGCCATCGTGGGTCCAGCGGGATTCCTCTTTTCGCTGAGCGGTGAGGAGTTGTGAGATCCAAAGATCTGCGTCATCAGGATAAGCTGGCTGTCACTCGTTCAGCTGTCAATCATCCGAAACAGACTTGGTGTTTCCGGTACAGGAGGAATCGACCTCAAGCGGAGGAGATGGTTCCGCTCGACGATGGAGATAATTGTAGATCAGTCTGGGGGTTGTAGTGTTGGGACAGATCGCGGAATTGACGATACGGCGATGGTTTCAATTCATTGAGCCATAGCTTGCGCGGTCCAGTTGTTACAGCCTTTGTAACAAGGTCGCCATTCCCACAATGCCGGGGTTGCAAGCAGATGGTGACAGATCTGTGTGGTCTGGATAACGTTTAGCAAGGACCAGGAGGATGAGGCGATAGGGAAATGGAAGGTCGCCAGATGTGGCAGTGGGCCGTTTATCGGGGGAGAAGCTGGACTGGACTGGGTCTCGTCCGTACTCGGGAGACAGGGCTAAACTTGAAGATGGCTAGTGGAGACTAAAGAGGAGAGCGGCGGCGGGGAGCGAAGGGCGGAATGAGCCCAGAAGGGGGAAAGACGGCACGACTACCGTAGACTGGCTTCGATGGGCGATGGGCGAATGGGCCCTTTCCCAAAGGTACACTGTCTAGCGGCCAACCTCTAACGGAGTTATAAGGGAACTTTCGGCTCGCACTGTACTGCTGCTGGGCTAGAAGTCGACAAGCACCAAAAGCGAAGAGAGGCGCGAGCACGAGCAAGACCTCAATCAGCTTTCTGGGCTTATCTGTTTCGGAAGCTTTCCGCTCTTTCCAAATTGTATCGCTATGAGGTATATCACTGCAGCATCGCAGGCAAATCACACGTCGTACAAGAGGAAGGTGGCATCATCGTCTGCATTGCAAAGCATGAACCCCTAAGGTAAGGCAGGTAGGGTCTGCATCAAGCGGCTGCTTTTCTTACCAACCTGCCTGACTTTCTCCTATCGGATGGCTACCAGGAGATAAGACCCTACCACTGACCGTAGGTAGGAGCACCCTTCAAACGCCTCGTCCGGGATGCTCGTTCTTTTAGAAGAAATCTCCTCTAGGGCTCTTAACCAGGTTTAACGGGAACGGCAATCAATGAATACAAAGCGAATCGAACCTACCTTGCGTGTCACTCGTACCTTGCGTGGACCCATGTTACAATCCTCGGGAAGCCATTGACATCACACTTCTCCCTCACGCAGTCGGGGTGTCGCACGGGAGTGATATGTCAGCAGCACTCTAAGCATTCTCCAGTTAGGAAGGAGGGTGGGGCCGTCGGACGGTTGATCTTCTTGGGGATCTCCCAACATCGCTCATCCATATCATTATTGACAGTCAGTATCTTGCTTTAATCGTTATTGGTCGCAAACATCGATGCCTTCGCCGTTGAAGTTAACCAATTGTACTCACAATGTTGGTGGCAGTCAAACGATCAACTGCGATTGTGACCCTCCAAAGATACTTGTACTTATCACACCGTAAGCGTAGATGCAGTCACGTCTCACTGGAATGCCGCTCCATATGGCACCCTTCGCAGTGCTGGAATGAACAATCACCGATGGGCCGACCGTTCGGATTTGTAAGAATCTCCGCATAATAATTAATATCATCCTGCAGCGCGAGCGGTATCCCGGCACCCAACAATCGGGGCTGTGCAATAAGGTAGCCGTAGCATCTCTGCAAGAATGGAATAATCCCTAGCAGCCCCACGTGTGTGAAGTGCGTGTGCGGTTGTGCTGCGTGCACTCTAAGCTTTACTTCATACGGTAGAGGAGTAGGCCTAAAACCCCACCTGGATTCGTCATGCCGAGATCGTCCTGTGGTCCGTACAGTGCACCGTACACCTACCTGTAAGGTCATCAACCTTTAGGATCATACTACTGGACATCACCATCATCATCAATAATTCACAAGACCACGCCCTGCTTACATTGGCCACATGTTTTTTCAATCTGCATATCATTCAATTCGGTACGGTTACTAGTAAGAATCTGTCCTCGCTGTTTTCAATGGACAATAGAAGAATTTCTCACGCCCGGCATAATTCCATCCATCATCGTCCATGTCCAGCAGTCCATCCGTTCATGCCGCGCCGTTATTTTTTTTGTGCTTTTCTGGTTATTTTTCGATGCAGATTCTTTTTCCCTCCTTCTGGAGATTTGTTGTTTCATGTTCCATCCGTCCATGAAAGGCAACAGAAAGCAAGAACATTCGTGGAAACGATGCAGACTTCAATCCTACCGCTGTCACAAGCAATTGACAACTGTCGCGTGATCTGAAGGTTCCAAGCAGTAACATCATCCAATCAGTCATTTCCTTGATCTTGCCCAAGAAACAGCCTCTGAGCGATCATTGATAGGTTGGTACTGCTGGCAGCATTGGATCTAGCGAAAGGGCCGCTTATCGGACCCGGAACGCTTCGATTTGGAGCCCTTTGAGTTGCGGCGACCGAGGCGTGAGTTCGAAGTCCGATCTCCAGTCGAGCTCGTTCCGTTTCCTGGAGAGGCTGGCTTTCCAAGAGATTCGGGCTGCAAATACACGCCACCAGAGCTAACGGCAGAGATGATAGCATCCAGGCCAGCTCCAAGGCCAAGAGGTGCTGTAGAGGAAGACCTACTAACAGAATCCGCATGATCAAGCTGAGGACTCTGCACTTTGGAGCTGGATGAGTTGGGTCGGTGATCGTAATGGGCCGTCAAAGAACTGACAGCATTCTCAGGACGTTCATTCGCGACCGATCCTGTTGCTTCAACCGATGCGACACGTCCGGAAGCCTTAGCTTTGGACTGGAATTCTCTGCCGAACAGGCGATCCAAACCACGGTTATTGGAGGGACCACTGGAGGGACCAACCACTTTGGCAGGGCTTCCTTCAGCCGAGGCCGCAACTCTGGTGGCAGTCTTCCTCTTGACAAAGTCCACGACTGGCTCACCGTCCCCGAGCGTGGCTGGTTCCTTGCGCGGGGTCCCAGAATGAAACTGATCCAACTTAGCCCATTGGTCATCGCTCTTCTCCAGCGCTCTCATCATCTTTTCTCTGTCAGACTGCGCCTTGTGGAACTCGTGAGCACTCCTGGATTCGAATTAGCATACCACGAAGATGTCACTTTCGAGAAAATACTCACATTGCATGGCCGGGATTGTCTGTGGAAAGACGATCCTTCGTGGCAGAACCGCTATTGGCCGAACCATTGAATGCCACGGTAGAAAACGCCGAATTGGAATGAGGACGACCAGAATTTTTGAAAGCTTCTAAAGCTGCGGGTCGTTAGTTCACGACGCGCAATCGTTTCAAGGACGGTCTTACCATGCAGTCGGGTAGTACCTCCAACCCGAGTGCTCTGATTCTGCTGACCGACAGCCTGGTCAGACGTTCCAAAGCGGATAGGCTGAGAACCGAAGGTCTGAGGCTGACCAAGACCCTGAAGAGAGGGCGCGTATTGAGACGGCACATAATGAGACAAGTGAGATCCAAATGTTTGTCCTTGATGTGCAAATACGGTCTGCGCCGGCCCCACAAATTGCTGGTGCTGATAACCATATGTATGAGGTTGTAGCACAGCCGGATACTGGTTCCCATTTGCTGAAGGACCAGCAATCGGCACATATGGCTGGAGGGCTGGGTTAAGGACCTGCGGGTTGACTCCATTTATAGCAAAGCCACCCGGAACCGCGGAGACTTGCACATTCAGAGAATTCGGGTTGAGCAAGTTCATATTGTGGTAACCGGCTTGCGCACCGAATGGTTGTCCAGCATAGGGATTTGGAGCGGTACCCCACATATTTGCCACAAGAGCGTTGAAATCTGGAAACCCGAGAGCAGACCACTCAAAGTATTTTACGGGAAAGCGGCTGGTGGGAGGCAGGAAGAAATCGCCATGGTAACCCCATGCTCTCATATCTTCTCTATACTCCCTTGGCGCTAATTGCGTGAATTGACCAGGTTTATACTGGGGTGCATAGCCATCTTTCTCGAGAAGTTCCTTTGCAACCGTGACCGTATCGATCCAGTTGAGGATCATACGCCGATATGTATGAAGTTTCTCATGCAACGCCTGCGGAAAGTTCGGATCGCGGCCCAGATTGAGAACGAATTCCATCTGATGTTGAAGTTCCGTCGCCTCAAGCTGAAGATGGCGTAAGTCGTAGTCTTTGGGTTTTTCCAAGCTTGGCGGATATGCAAAAGGAATGTATCCGCGAATATTGCCATTGAGGTCCTTCAGAGGCCTGAATGGGATGTTGTCCCTCACCCAAGTCGTAGGATTATCACGCACAAACTGCAGTTGGTCATATGGGATCAACATCACTCCAGCATATCCGATGGGCTGACCCTGAGCAATAGGATCGGCGTGCTCCACCACGACGTCGATCCCGGTCAATGGGTTGCTCAGGACCGTACCTGTCTCAAAAGATTCGAGTAGACGGATCTGACCATCAGCCATCTCAACCGCCCAAGACTGTGGAACATGCGTGGTCGTTTGGTTCAGGAAGGAACCAACTCGACGATCATTTGAACCTGGCTGAGCATTTTCATTCGCTCTGATGCCAGGAGGGTTGAAGGGGACGATACGTCCACCAGCAGTGACACGTTGAGTTGGGGGAGACTTAACACGCTCCTTGAACTGTTCGAAGGCGGAAGCTTTGTCGCTGGGTAATGCCTGAGGCAAGAGAGGACGAGGCATCATGGGTCCGAGATCACCGCCGTTAGATTGTTGGCGCAACGTGCCATTCCCATGGCTGGCAACACTCGCTCTAGAACTTGAGGCGTAGGTTTGGCTGTTACCAGCGCGTGCCATCATGGGTCCTTGATTTTGTGCGACAGACGGAACATCGGAACCTGGTCGCCAACGAGCAGTAAGCGCTTGCCTCGGTGCTGGCCTCCTATAGTGACGAGGCATGTTGGGTGGTGGTGATAGAGGAAACGAAAAAAGCAAGTATCTGACTCCTTTGATGCAAAAGCCAGGGAGGAGGCAGTGATGGAAAGAGTTGATAGCGAGTGTGAGGAGTGTGGATGAGGGAGAGTGTGTGAGGAGAGCGAGGAAAGAGATATTGACGGCAAAGGAGGGCAGCAGAAGGGGAGGTACGTTTCTCGGTGTGCAAAGAGCTCAAGGCTCGACGACGACAGTCACTGTCACTTACCTTGTACTCCATTTTCCTCGTCGACCTTTTTGGTCTGCTCAACCTCCATTACCAATCCGGGAACAACTTTAGTACTCGCCGAGTTCCTCAACGCCAGCAATTCTGTGATGCTGTAGCGTCTCTTCCCGTTCTCATCCATCTTGGAGATCGCAGATTCGACTTCGAGAATAGTCTCTTCCGACATCACAAGCTCACCCTCAGCGGTGGTCACTCTTTGCAGGTATTCAGCCCAGTCTCCAGGGAGACTGTCACGAAGGACACAAAACTCGACGTCACACACACTCTCGACGTGCGCGTGCCTATAGCCCCGAACACGCCCCGATACAGCAGGCTTCGAGTCAATGACCTCTTGTCTTCCAAGGGCAGGCACGGGTTCAGTATCAGAGACCTCCTTGTCAACGGACGGAGCCTCAGTACTATCGACGTCTGCGGCAATCGACCCCGCGTCAGATAATTGCTCTTCGTCAACGGACCAAGCCTCAGTACTATCGACGTCTGCGGCAATGGACCAAGCGTCGGAGAATTCCTCGTCTTCAGGTGGAACAAAATCTTGAAGATCCCGCTCCGCACCGGGAAATTTCCCTACGAGTAGAGTTTGAAGGGCTTCAACCGTGCGTCTGATATTCTGATTAGACTTCGAGGCCTCCTCCAGCGAGCCTGAGGGGTCGAGAAGCTCGAAAAGCGGAGCGTTTCTACCGGTCCGAATTGGCTCTTCTTCAAAACCATGCACCGAGGCCGGTTTGTCGGATGTCTCGAGATCCTCTCGAGCAGAGTGATAGCTACCAGTGATACTTCCGACTTCGTATCGCTAGCACCTAAGAGGCGCAGTCCCTCGCCGTTAGGCTCGTTGTCACGACCGGGGTTCTTTTCGACGGGCTCTTTACAGCCAGAGCCCTTATCGGAGAAGGAGTTTTCCGAACTATCCTCGTCGGATGCGTCGTCTGCGGCTGTGTCCAGAGGGTTCAAGAGTGAGTTCACCACAATCGCAGTTCCCGGGTTGTTGATGACCAGTACGTCTTGCTGGATCTGTAGCGCAGCGTCAGGGCTCATCCTGAAGTAAGAGAAGGGATATAATCGTGGTCGTGTCTCACCAGAGGATGGGTTGGGGATACGGTCTCGACTCCTTGAGACTGCTCAGCTTCAAAGTCTTCAACGAAACGGCTCTGGTACGGCGCCATCTTGCCGGCGGCAACACTGAGGATGCAGGGATTCGATCAAGCGAAACAAGACAGGCAAAGAGTGTCTTTTAGAAGGATTGGAGCTGATGGTATAACCATCTGCAAGGGGAAGGGTTCAGGGTAGAGTGGGTGCGTGAGGAAGAGTACAAGAGTGCAGAGGAAGACTTACAGCAGTTCAAGTATCTCGAAATAACTAGCAGAAGTCGTTCACTGTCGCTGAGTCGTCGGTGCTAAACCGCATCAAGGCGTTTCACGATGGATGATGTTGCAGACAGGCGTCGTCATGACGATGTATCGACGGTCCAGGTGAGGGTGCGTCGAAGGATGTGCTCTTGGATGTCGAGCTAGCATCGTTAGCAAGAACCGGCCATTGCTCCAATGTATCCCGGTTTGGCAGGAGCATAGTAGAGCTGGCATGACGTTGGTGGAGCGCATCGTGGCTTCCTGTTCAAGCTCATCTGACTACCGTCAAGCCGGTGGAGGTTGATCTGATATCACGACTTCTTGGCAGACCCCTGAGAATCAGGTCGGCCGGAACATCACTTGTTAGTACTCCACTTCAGGGATGAAGAATCCATTTGCTCCAGGGGTTCTGCGTCAAGGCGGGCTCACGATTTACCAAGCAGCTCGCGGTCCGTTTTGCCGAGTCAACGGCAGCCAGCATAAGATCACCAAGAACAGTCAAAGAATGCCAAGCGTTTGCCCATTATGCCAGCGAAGCAAGGATATGTCAAGCTATTCTACAAGGAATGAGATTTGAACGCCATATGTTGCCATGCCATGCTCCGATCCCCATCATGCGCTATGTATCTGCAAGCACTGGACAAAAACAAAGTTACGCTAAAATGCCGTCATATCATTTCCTGCTCCTCGTTGAACGAGCAGTAGAAGGAGGTGCTGGCTCGAAAGCATCATCGTCCGAGATCTCATCGTCACTCTAAGCAGAACGTTAGCGGCATGGTTGCAGGAAACGCTGGGAAAGAGGCTGGTACTAACAAGTTCATGAAATTTGCGTGCGCTACCATTAGCTTGACTTCGCTGTGTGGCAGGTTGGGACGAAAAGTTGAGCCTCGTTTGCTTCGCAGAGGCTGCAGCAGCGGCCCTACCAGGTGGCCTCTTTGCCGGAGCTGCTGGTTTAACGGGCGGTGCAGCTTTACGACCGCCTCTGGTAGGTTTGGCTGGAGGTTCTTCCTCTTCTTCGTCATCATCATCTAGCATAATGACGTCCTGATCTTCCTCTTCGCTTTCCTCTTCAACGGCCTTCTTTTTTCCTCTTCCGCCCCTAGCCACAGGCGCCTTCTTAGCTGCTGCAGTGGTCTTGCGGGATGTCGTTGCTGTGGCCTTTCCGCGACCTCTAGGTGCAGGAGTCCCTGAAACGATGGAAGCATTGTCATCCACCTCCTCGTCCTCGTTTTCAGAATGTATCAAAGCGCCGGGTTGATCAGCCCACTCTCCATCAAGATCAGAGTCCCAATTGTCTGGCTTAGGCTTCAGCCTTGCTTTATTCTTTTTCTTCTTCAATCGACCAGCTGCGAACATCTCCTCTAGGCTTGTTCTATACTGCTCCATTGCATTTTGTATCTCGTCATCATCTGCACCTTCAGCCTCCATAAGGTGCTTAACCTGACTGGATAGACTCTCGTTGACAAACATCTCCATCGCATGCTTGTCATCCTTGTCGACGAATTGACTAACAGCATCCCCAAAGAGGTTCTGCGGAAGGATAGTGAGTGATTGTGCCATTAAAAACTCCCTTACAAGCTTTTCAACTTTTACATTGTCGATGCTCAATTGGGCCAAAACAGATTCTTCTGGAAGTTCCGGACCATCCTTGGACTTTTCTATAAAACGATTCAGTACTTCCATGGGAAAAGAGCATCGTATGGCACTCACTTGTGGCTGAAGCCTTCTTGCGGTAGAATTGCACAACATCATTGACATTGGCGACTTTTCCCACGAATCGATTTGAGAAACGTTGGGGGTTTTCACAGTCGAACTTTCCTCCTTCTGGTGCTGAGTATTCCACCCGTAACCGAATAAGCGGTAGTGGAGCTTCTAGCTCTTCATCCTCTTCTGGGTCATCCTGGCCTTCTAGCCATTCCGCTTTTGCTTCTTCGATCGTCTCTTCCACAATCTTCACCAGGTACTGCGTTATCTGAGTTCGATTGTTCTCCTTCTTGGCTAGTCCTTTGACAGCCTTCTCTTCCGAGAGGACAATCTCTCTCATCAAGAATGGTCGAACGGTCTTGAGGCGATGCTTTTCAACTTTGAAGTCTTTTCCGGTAATGCTTAGAACTGCGACGTGCTTTGGAACCGCTTCACCTGGAGAAAGAGAAGTGACGACGGAGGAACCAGGTTGCATGACATAGAAGCCCATTTCAGGGTTGAAACGTGGATCAATGATGCACTCATGTTCGTGGCCCCAGATTACGAAATCCATAAACTCTGGAAGGAAATTCTCAGGAAGGTACCCGGTCTCCGTATAAGCATGGCTGGGGGCAGATTAGCGGACTTCGGAGAGAAGACCAGGAATGACATACTGATTTTGATGTACAGACATCAAATTAAACCAATCCTCTTTCTGTGTACTCGGCTGAAAGAACTTGACCTTCCCATCCCGGAATGTTCGGAATAATCTCTCATCCCTGACATTGCTCAGTCCATATAGCGCTAGCTTGGTACGTCCCTTCTGTAACAGCACTGGTTTGACGTTTATGTTGTCGGATTCTGGAGTTCGGCCGTAATAATTGACAAGTCCGGATACACTCAGCAGGTCCAAAGCAGCTAAATGACCTTCCTAGGGAACGTAAGCATGGGCAAAATCATGACAAGACCACGGCGAGCATACTCCTGATGGATCATCATGGTTGCCGTGGATTGAAAATACGGGAATGGCGACATTGATATCCGGATCTTCATAGTTGACATGATTGAAGGCACTGCACTGTTCAGTTCGGCTACGACATATTCCTTGAAGAAGCATACCCTTGGAAGTTTTCACTGGGGTCACTCAGCATCTCCAATTCGCAAGGCTTCTCTCCATAACAATTCATACGTAAGGAACGCATAACTTGGTACATGGATTTCCTCGAAGGCTTATTCTCGTGGAAAAGATCACCAGCCAGAAGGACCATATCCACATCCTGCTCTTTTGCCAGACACATGACTTCATGAAAGCTCTTCCAGCTGTCATCGCCCCGTATTGGATCGCGTTCATTGTATCCGACATGGCTATCAGTTGCTACCAGGATTCTGATGATGTCCGCAGCTATGTCAAATCCCAGTGTCAGCCTGATTGAGCTCAACATTGGGAACTCTAGCTAGGCTGAACTCACCAGTGAAGTTGGGCATGGTTTCTGATCAGACACTCGCCTTGGAAGAAACAAAGAGCTTGAAGACATCCGCAAGACTTCCGCCTGATCATGTCACTTCCACCTCTCTGCAACGAAGTAACACAAACAGTCCGTCGTTCTGGCTTACAGACGTGACGGAAGACGCGACTGGATAAATGGGACGGAAAATGCCGGACGGCTACCACTATCACGCGTCATAGTTTCTCCGCGCCGCTGTACACCTACACCGGGTACCTATTCCGTCGCCGACACGGCAAGCTCCTTCCAGAGCTGCTGAAGAGACATGAACCTGCGACACTGATGATACATCTTGTTTTTGGAGTCACCGTTGCTCTACCTCTAGGCTCGGAAACATTTCGCAGAATAAAGTACGCGGTAGTTCTGTGTTGCGCTGCGAGCCAATTATAATTGACTTGGCGCTCTTCGGATTCCTAAACCGGCCGTGGGGCGGCTGCCTGGAGATACGGCTTACCTTCCAACACTGGAGAACTGCTTCAGCTTTCTGTCTTATTTTTTTCCTGACTCATATGACTCCACTCAGATCTGGCAAGGCCAAAATAAACATCTAGCCAATCGCTATTAATTTCTCAACCTTTCAAAACATTTATCAATCCTCGGTGGAGCTACACTCGTACTACGTCAATAGCGCTTGTCCTCGCCTCTCTTCTCCAGGTGGAACTTGTTCATGACCTCTTGATCATTCTAGCTTCTCTGCTTATCGTGGGAAATCCCAAGACCTCAAGATGTCTGGAGAATCGAACGATTCGCCTCTGAAAGACTACGAAGGCAGCTGCCATTGTGGCTCCTTCAGCTTCATACTCAAGCTTCCTCCAATCGAAAAGGTCACTTACTGCAATTGCAGTTTTTGTTCTCTTGTACGTCAACGCGTCTCGCAGCCTTACACCCGGCATTCCTGAATTGATTGCATTTGACAGAATGCCGCCTTGTGGCTTTTCCCACAGAGAAACGAGGACTTTGTCGTCGAGAAAGGTGCAGACCATCTAAAGGTCTACCAATTCAATCAGCAGGAGAGAGTGCAGAAAGTGAGTGCCGTGTGTATCGCACATACTCGTAGTACTTAGCTAATGATCTCAGTTTTGCCCTACCTGCGGTAGCTCCATTCTGACTATAACTCCTTCCAACCCTCCCGGCCGAAAACTTGCGATCAATGTACGTTATTTCGGTTTCTGTTTCTGTCATAGCGCTTACACAAGCTTCTCAGGCACGTATGATGCTGGATAGTATCGACCTCAAGAGTCTAGATACCGGTTTGTTTGATGGAAAATCGTTGCCACCACCTTATGAGCCTCCAGAACCTGTGGAAGGCTTGGCTCCAGCGGAGGGGAAGAAAGTGTATCACGGCAATTGTCATTGTGGTTCTGTCCGCTATTCAGTACGATCCGTACCCTTCAATGGTGTTGAAAATAAGGCAAAGGTGACATCCTGTGATTGCTCCATTTGCGCAAGGGTGAGTATTTTCGCAAGAGACATTGAAGATCCCACCGAAAGGCTAATGCAAGTAGAACGGCTACCTCTGGATCTATCCTGCCAAAGCTGATGTGGTGAAGAAAGGCGAAGAGAACTTGTCCATGTATCAGTTTGGGAAAAAGCAGGCCGGACATCGTTTCTGCTCAATCTGTGGGGTTTCAATGTTCAATGACATCCAGCACGCGAAGATCAACTTGGCACCGATCAACGTTCGTACCCTGAACGGAGTCGACTTCGATGATATGGATATTGGCGATTATCCACCAGATGTCTCATCTATGCTCGCATGATCGCATATCCTGGTTAACAGGTCCCATGTCGGCAGAGCAATTCAACAATGTCATGTAAAACAATCCTTTGCCACCGAATGGTTTTGTCTTCGATTGACCTGCTTGATATAATCTTCAAGCTCAATTTTCAGCTATCGTAGCCTTCTCAGGGTACGTGGGAGCCTAGAGAATTACTCTTGCGCCTGACGCAAGAGCTGCAGCTTTGGATGTCAATTGCATTCGGACTTTTTCGACCTGACGCTCACGATTGTACTTGGTAAAACTCCAGATTATTGCTGTGGCCATAAACGGACTAGTGCACTTCGGAAGATGCTTAATCCACTAGCGGCCCATCCACCATCCACTCTGGCCCCGGACATCTGTGACACCTCAAGCCTGCAGCTCACGAGGGACGAGGCCAGGGACAATATCATTAACCCCTCCATTCACCCGCTGCATTCCATCAATAGTTTGTTTGCTTCGTGCACCGGGCGATCCTATCTCCTTGCCATCACCTGGCCACATTGTCTTACCTTCCCATTGACCCCCCATTCACCTCTCACAATGGCCGACCAGCCCTCTGACCAACCCTCCGATCAAACTTCACAACCCTCACAATTCTCACAACCACCGGCCGAATCGTCAGCTGAAGCACAATCGACCTCTCAACCGCCAGAACACGAAGATTCGGCGCTGGACGCCTCCATCGAAGCGGAAGTCGGAGCTGAAGCCGAAGCTGAAGGCGAAGCGGACGTGGATATGCCGGATCAGAACCAGCCCGCTGCCGCAATGAATCTCGATGGTACGGGTGATGCGGCGGCAGAAGCAGTGGATCCGCTGGCGGTGCCGGATGCGAGGGTGCCGACAAAGAAGGATGCGAGTCTGCGTGAATTCCTGAGCAAGATGGATGATTATGCACCTATAGTATGTCCCTCTTATCCTGGTTCGGACTTTGTCCTGGACTTTGCCCCCACCGGATGTTGGAAACTGATCGCATCATGTCTTAGATTCCAGACGCCGTCACAAACTACTACCTCACTCTCGCCGGGCTGCCTCCACCACCAGCGACACCTCTTCCATTAGCTCGTCTCCTCGCTCTCGCAACCCAGAAGTTCATCGCCGACATCGCCGCCGATGCATACCAGTACTCACGCATCCGGTCCGCAAATACAACCTCCAACAATCCCATGGGCGGCCTAGGTGGCATGGCTGGTGGGAGCGGTATAGGCGGTGCAGCCGGTGTTGGCGGAGCCGGCGCAGGTAGCAAGGAGGACGCAAAGGGGAAGGCGATGAATCTGGGCGTGCAGAGATCAGGGTTCGGCGGTGGTGGCCAGGGAGGTGGACAGGGCAAGACGGTGCTGACGATGGAAGATCTGGGGATGGCAGTGGCAGAGTACGGGGTCAATGTCAAGAGAGGGGAGTTTTATCGGTGAGTTTGGATTTGATCTATCCGGATTTCGAAAGGCGTTTTCTGGGCAAGGGGATTATCATCAGAAAAAGGACATTATCAGACGGGATCGTGTCAGGGGCGTTCTGGATAGTACAGTGTGCAGAGATACGAGGGCTTTGATCGATGTTTCTTCATGTGAATAGAAGAATTGAGACCTAGGGGTCCCACTTTAAACAAAGGCAGGATAACTCCAGTTGGCCTTCCAAATGGTATACAGATCGACTCGAATATGTAACTCCATCCAATGCTATGCTCCGATCTTCATCCTCCCTCAGTCCAAGCGATCATCGTGGACGTCCTCGCTTGATAAGGTACCAGTATCCACCAACGCTGACAGCTAGGCAGTCCCTCTACCTATTCTTGGTCTGTTTATAAGTGAATCTCTTTCTCGTCCTGTACGCATCACACCGCACAATCAGCCTTTGCAAAAGAAGAAGACGGACATCAGAAGAAAGAGAGATAAAACTCACATAGCAAACTCCCCCAGCTTATGCCCGACCATGTCCTCCGTGACAGTCAGATCCTGGTAGCCCTTCCCATTGTGCACCTGGAACTTCAGCCCGACGAAGTTCGGCAGGATAGTCGCTGACCGAGCTTGTGTCCGGATCGGAGGCGTGCGCTGGCCCGGTTGTGGTCGGATTATGGGCAGCGGGACGATGTGCGGACCTAAAGGTGCGAATGTCAGGTGGAAGGCGTTGAGGATGGGCAGGCGGAGACCGTAAAAGGGTTTTGTGAGGCGCGAAGAGAGGGAACGAACCTTTCCAGACGGAACGGCCCAGAAGGGCACGTGTGGGGTGCATTATTGCAATGTGTGCGCGCTGGCGGACGAGGAAATAAGGCGGAGGTGAAGCTTTTGGAGATGGTGATGATGATGATGACTAAGCGAGACTTCTCCTCCACCGATCGGTGTTCATCTGGACTGGCGTCCAGCCTGTGATGCTACGAAGCACAATCTGGAGAAATGAGGGTGCATTGTCCTTGATTTCTAGCCGAGGTATATATTACTTTGCATTAAATGTGTAGATGAGAAGAAGAACGCTCAACAAGTCATGACCCATGCAAAACATCAACATCAATATCAAAGTATCCCCCTGAACCACCCCTGACATTCAGAAGATGGCCACGCGCATTGACTCGATCGATTCTCAGACCTTGAAATCGGGTTCTGTAGGTTTGTCAAACTCGTTGATGCTCAAATCATCCCGATCGTGCATCCGGCTCATTCCACCCACATCCAGATCTTTTGTTGCACTGTCTCCGTTGTTGTTGCTCAGCTCCCAGCTGCCAACCCTTTCATGTCCCTTGACCTCGGTCTCGCTCGCTGAAGCATCCACTTTTGCTCCAGCCAGGGTAAGATCAGGGTCAGATGCAAGCTTGTTGCCGCCTTTGAAGCCTCCTAGCTCGGACTTGCGCTTTTGCCGTCGATGAAAACGAAGACCTCCTAGAAGCATTGCCGCTCCAAATACAAGACCAATTACAGCCAATGTGACTACTGCGCCGATAACTCCACCTACAGCAGCACTCATTTTGTGGCCACTGCTTGAGCTGTCGGTGTCACCGAAAGCATTAGAGCTGTTACCCCAATACTCGGTCTGCAGATTATATGAGCAAGAATCGTAATATCTGTGGGAATCAACTTACTGGATCGTAGGCACCACAGAAGATCGCCTGACTACCACAGGCATCGCACCAATCGCCATAAGACGGGATCATAATCTCGTTCATGTATGTTTCGAAATCTTCCCATGTCATGTCAACAGCACTTCTTCCTCTACCGAAGACCGGATATGAAATAAGTTCTGAACTATTGCTGGTCCCATTTCGGAACAGAACCCTGACCATCAAGTTCTCAGCGCTGGGGTATTCGGTCAACGTTCCGTTGTCGTTAATGGTAAAAAGCTCAAACACCAGACTCGACCCCACCTCTGGGACACCATAGAAGTCTGTGCTGATATTCGGCAACTCTGCGAGTGCAAAGAATTAGAGGAAGGGCTCAATGTCGATAAAACCGACGGAGAGCTTGTATTGGTCTCCGCCAGATTCAATGTTTCCCAAAAGAAGACCGAGAGTCTTTGCAGCGAGGGTTTGCCCGGAAATCGTACTAATCGGATCATCGTCTTCGTCATTGTATGTTGTCAAATTGCCATTCAAGGCAAACTCGGCCTGGTCAGACAGGTATTGCAGTTGTTGCAACCGAGATTGGTCGAGATTGTTATAGACCGTGGAGTTGTGAGTGTAGCCATAATAACAGTAATCATCTGGTACGTATTAGCCAATGCAAGTCGTCCGTTATAAAACATGCGCTCTGCTCACATATGATGTATGCATTGCCGAAGGTCACCTCCCCTTTCGGGATTACCCCATCAAGGACATCAGGGATCAGTGACTGATAGAAGTCATATGTAGAATCGTATGTCGACCTAAAGTCCGTCGAATTGTAGTACTCAGTGTTTGCCTCGGTGTACTGCGGACAATTCGCATCCCCAGCAAGCCACACAGTATTTGGATCGGAATATGAAAAGGTGTACAGTAGTGGGTATTGATAACCGCCCAAGGGAGCTTGAATAAGGTCGCCATTGGCAAGGATAGCTTCCGAGGTCAGATATGTGCTGTTGGTGACGTTGGACAGTGGAGGATATAGGCCTTGAAGAAAGGCTTGGGCAGATGCAGTGATGTATTCCTCGTCGGTGGATGCAGCAAACACTTGAGTGTTGTCGATCTGGTACTGCGAGATATTCACAATGGGCGAAGGATTATCCAAGCCACCGCTGCTGCTGGAGCTCGAGGTGTCGATGTATCGATTTCTGAAAAGTGTACCGGTGTCGTACATTTGCTGAGCACCCAGCGGGGTCAATGTCGGGGAATCTGATAGGATCAATGGAGGATATAGGCCTTGAAGAAAGGCTTGGGCAGATGCAGTGATGTATTCCTCGTCGGTGGATGCAGCAAACACTTGAGTGTTGTCGATCTGGTACTGCGAGATATTCACAATGGGCGAAGGATTATCCAAGCCACCGCTGCTGCTGGAGCTCGAGGTGTCGATGTATCGATTTCTGAAAAGTGTACCGGTGTCGTACATTTGCTGAGCACCCAGCGGGGTCAATGTCGGGGAATCTGATAGGATCAACGGCGTACGGTCTCCATAGCGGGTGAAGATGACGGCGGCCAGAACAGTTTCCGAGTAGTTCTCCTGCGCATGCACGAATTGCACCAGCATCAGGCTGAGGGCGCCCGCTACAAGAGCGAGATGCATGGCGGCGAGCTACAAGATGAGAGCACCAATGCAATGATAAGCGAATGAGTGCACTCAACCAGGGCGAGACGTCCGGGAGAGTCAATAAGGGATTGCAGAGCACTGAACATACAAGGAGACTTGTATGCAAAAGAGAAGGAAAAAGAAAAGACGATGACAGCTCCAGGCCATATCGGCGGCGAGGAGCTTCTGCGAGCTTGGGGGCGCCGGGGCACACATGGCACATGGCACAGCTGAGCGGGATGACATCCATCATCGACGATAATTGGTTAGTGACAGCTATGACGAGAACAGTAACCACACCCTAAGCCCAGCTCGAGGGACCGCCTGTACCTACGGTCTACCTTGCCTTGCACAGATGCATATGGGTGTGCCGTGTCCAGCAATGTACCGTACCTTACTCGAGTGCTATCAGCCTTGAAGCTTCCCTTTCCCGCCCGCCCTTCGACTTAGCTTGGGGCCTTGGCATTGACCGCCAGCACTAAGGTAAACTGGTGGAGAGGTCGATGCCGAAGCTCCGCTAGGCTCCCCGCAGTGCCCGCACATGATAGGCGCCGTTCGCGGCATTATCTCACAATGCAGGAAGACACCGTACAATGTCAGCATCTCGCCAGCTCTGGATGGTGTTCATGCAGTGTCACCATCGTAGAAATACCTTATCGAAGATAGGGCCTTCACAGAAAGTAACTGCCCAACTTGGTGGATGGGGAAGTTGGCAGCAGCAGCGCCAAGGACTGCATCGTATTCATAAGAAGTACCATGCTTATCGGCTGCCTTCTGTCGTCGATCTGCGGTTCCTGCCCTGCCGGTGGAAACAGCTGACCCTCGTCCAGTTGCACAAAGACTCTTAAAGTGATGAGTTAGCGGCGGTCATCTTCACTTAACAAGCTAAGGGTGAAGTAACGGATTGTCAATCGCTAAGGTAGGTTGGAAAGGCGTTGAGGCGGTCACAGAAACAAGGAATCCACAGCCGTGGTCCTTTCCTTACCAGCCCCTCCATTTTGCAAACCAACTCGACCCCATGCCTCATCTTCAGGACACAATGTCAACCAGGGATGCTCCACAGCAATTTTGCAAGGAGATCGCAATGTTATAGCAGAATGAAACGGTATAATGCACCAAGATTTATGGCAATCAATGATCAATTCATATCTATCAATTCCCCAAAAAGGAATGCGCGTTCGACAGTGACTAGAAATCCATTATCGGATTGGATACTGGACCATTTTGGGAAAGTCCACCGGATCAGGATGGCGCTAATCTTGACGAGCCAATCAGCGCCTGCATGCCTTGGCGATGTTTTTCCTCATGCCCTACAATCGTGCCCTCTCCTCCAGCCCTCATCAAGACCGACCGACGACGACGTGTCTCGAAGAGCCTCCGCGTACTTCAAACGCTTCTAACAAACGTCGCAGCCATGGCGGAGCTGGCTAGCGCGATTGCCGAAGCCTCAGGCTCACATCTGGCTTCAACAGGTACGTTGCGACGACGTCCCTGCGGGGCCGCCATCTACCGAGCACGTCCCTGCAGATCTCGGGTCGCCTTCATGTCCAATCAGTCCCTCGATGCGTGCATTCTGCATCACCATCTCATCTTGTTTCTCGCGTGCAGAAGAAAGACTACCATGCTGATATATTGCAGACATCGACCAGAGCGTACAAGAAGCGCTCGAGGCGTTCAACAAGGGCTACAACCTACGACGAAAGTCTTCCGTGTCAGAGTTCGGTGGAGATATTGAAGCTTTTGGCCGAAAGAGGAGACGAACGGCATCATCTACAACTTCAAAACGTCCTAGATTTGCACAAGGGGCCGAGGAAGCCATCGCGGAGGAACAAGACACTGGCGATGGACATGCACAGACCAACAATGGACTCAACGATAATCCTAATGCACCACATCAAACCGAGGGACCTCAGATGGAGAATGGCTTCGAAGACGATGAGAATGAAGCTGACGCATACACCAACCTCGGCGATCCCTCGGCCGCGGGGCAATACTCATGGAACCCGATGAACCAGAGCATAAGCTTCGGAAACTACGGTGAAAATCCATTAGCGACATTTGCAGGATTCAGTCAAGATGGATTTCCTATTATGAGCACCGATGCGGCGGCGCAGCTGAGGGCAAATACGCTACCAGTCCTTGATAACTTGGTAAGCAATTCGGCCAGCTCCTTTCAAATACCGGTCTAACCATGGAACAGGCGGCCCAGATATTACGGATTATAGCGAAGAGCTCACACGAAGATATATTGAATCTAATCACTGAACCGGAAACGGAAACTGGCAGAGTGTATGACGCGCTAAAATCACTCTTCGAGCAAACCAGGAAGATATATAATGCCGACGAGCCTTTCCTTGATGGGTATACCCTTGGCCTAACTGAAGATGCTCACATGGATACGATACGAAAAGCCAACCTGGTGACTTGGGTGACTAGTGTCTTTGGCAGTCATGAAGTGGGCTTTTTCCATCTCAACGAACATTTCCTCGAGACGTTCGTCCCGGAAGGTGGCCGGCTCCTAAAGAGTCAAGGCTCGATATTTCTCGATCTAAAAACTCAGGCATACATTTCCGCTCTGTCAAGTGGCGAGGCTTCGAGAGAGGAAATACTGCAGGATCTCTTTCCTGACAACCTTGCAGACCGATTGATGGCGAGGCGATCTAGTACAACTGCTTTGACGGCAAGTGAGATCGAATTCATCCAAAGCGCGATTGAGCGCCGTAATCAACTTCTGTCGGAACCTGATAATGAGGAGGCGGTGGGTGCATTGCCAGACAAGTACGTCTGGGATGAACTTCTGAGGAAAGTCGATCGCTACATAAGCAAAAACTACGAAGCTATAATAGCACCAGCGGTATGGTTTCCATCAAATGTTCCCTGCTATTTAGCATTACTAATTCCAAAGCAGACCAGAAAGACTACTAGAGCCAACCGGCCAACACATGGCCTTCCCATGCATGACATGCAGACTCCATATCAACCATCTGAAGAACCTCCTGCTGCTGCGCCTGGCCCTACAGAGACACCCACTTACGATAACGAAGACGATGACATCGTGGCTAAAGCTGCTCGCGCAGCTCAAGTGGCACTTCAAGGGGACTTTTTCTCGAGCGAGCCTGAGCCAAGCAATCAGCAGCATGAACAACCCCAGATGCAAACTCACGATCCCCAACCTCCACAATATCATCTCGCTCCGGCACAACAGCAGCAACCTCATCAACAACACATCGACTCGAACAGTCAGCTTTACGCTAATGCCGAAATCCCTTATCACACTCAGTCCGCACCCACTCAAGTCCTGTACGAACGCGCTCGGCTCGCTGCAACGGCCAAGTCGTCACCGAATAATCGCCGGGCTGGTTTACCCAGCCAACGCCGGCCATGGACGACAGAAGAAGAGAATGCTCTCATGGCAGGCCTCGATCGCGTCAAGGGACCACACTGGAGCCAGATCCTTGCCATGTTCGGCGCGGGCGGTACCATCAATGAAGTCCTCAAGGACCGCAATCAGGTGCAGTTGAAAGATAAAGCGAGAAACCTGAAACTCTTCTTCCTGAAAAGCGGGATTGAGGTGCCATATTATCTTCAATTCGTGACTGGGGAGTTGAAGACCCGAGCACCTGCACAAGCTGCCAAGTACGAAGCCAGAGAGAGAGCTCGCCAGCAAGGCGCCGAGGATAAGGCGCATGTGGAGGGTATCATGGCACTGGCGAATGGTGTGGCTAGAAGTGGTGCGGTTGGAAGTCCCGGCTCAGGGACGCCTGAAGCGGCGCAACAGGCAGCCCCAGTGGCCCAAATGGGCGCTCTGCCAGATCAGCAGCAGCAACAGTATCAACCAGACCAGCAACAGCAGCAGTTCAATCCAGCAGACCAACATTCACAACCTCAACTCCCACAACAGCAGTATCAACAAGACCAGCAACAGCCACTGCAACAGTATATACCTAGTCAACCGCCGCCGCAGCAAGAGCAACCATTCTATCAACCTCCTACCGAAAATCCCGAGCAGCTGTTGGACGTCAAGCCGAACACAGCAAGTCCTATCGACGAGGAGGCAGCACTGGCGACACGGTTGACACAAGAACTGGAGCAGCAAAGGAATAACGAGGTATCGGTATAGGATGCAATGGTGATGCTAGTCGTTTTTGTTCTTTTATGAACATTTGAGGGTGAAGTGAGTGGAGTTGAGGCAACCTGCGTGCCTGTTTGTATATGGGCGAGCGGTACCGGCGTTATTGGGTTCTTTCCGCTAAAAGGCTCGTGCCATGGCGTTCTTCTGCGACTTGTTTTGTGCTTCTAGATATCAATTTGCTCTTTATTGACGTGGCGGGGTTTGTTTGGGTCCCGATCCGGCGAGATATGCTACTGCGTAGGCAAAGATATGGGCGGCATGGTTTGGTCGGGATTTTGTGTCCTGAATGAACTTGTTCGGTGCTATGTCTGGGCCTGAGAATCGCTGATGATGGCCATAGTTGCATAGCTCGGTCTTTGGGTTGCTAATGGCGTAGTTGGATAGCTATCGGGACAGAGGACGGAGAGTGCAGGCCTATAACGGACGAAGAGTTGCCGAATATGTAGGAGGCAGCTACCTTGCCTATGAAAGTATCTGAGGTTTTGCCTCGCGCAGAAACCATGACGTCGCAAGTCACGACTTCCCCCAGTGCAATCTTATCAGTTCTCGATTGGCGGTAGCCCTACTCATTTCCATCTTTATTCTCTTTGAGACTGTTCTAAGCTCTTCTTTCTGCTTATTTGACTTGCATGCAAATACGAACGGTGTCTCGGTTCCTTCGCCTGCTGAGCAATATCCCACACATCTCCATCGCTAAAATGGCTCGCATCCACATCCCCACGCCCAAAGCGTCTCCATCATCTCCTCTCGCACCGCGTCATTGCTCCGTTGCTCCCGCTCCGACTCCTGCAATGCCAATGACCAACTCCATAACGCAAAACTAGTAGCTTCCTATACACGAGTCAGCAACGTGGGCATGCGAATCACGACAAGGGATACTCACGGCCAAACAGACACCATGCCTCCGCCGTACGTTTGCACTGAGGGTTAGTGCACTTCGTCTCGCCCTTAACAATACCGGGAGGCTGCTCGAATGGGATACACAGACTCTTAGCACCCATCGACGGGGCCTTTGCATCCTCAGGCGTCTCATCGCCGGTATCTTTCCGAGCACTCAGGTCCTTGACCTGGTCCTCACACTCCTCAGTCAGGCAGTGTGGCATGAGGCAGACGTTCTTGGCATTGAGCGCCGGCACAAAGTCGTCCCAGTTGGTGATCTGCTTGATGTGCGACTTGAACGCCTCGTCGGCACGCCGATACAGGTCTGCTTGGATGGTTTCGAGCAAATCCGAGACGCCCTTGACGAGGTTCGACAGCTCAATCTGACCCTTACTGTCCTTCCCGGGTATATCGCGCCGCGCGGTCGTCACAAAGCCGCCCTTGGACTCGCCCGGACCAAACTCCAGGCGGAGTGGTGTGCCTTTGAGTTCCCAGTCGTTGAACTTCCAACCTGGAGAGTAGCCTTCCCGCAGGTCGGCTTCAACGCGGAGGCCGGCGTCCCGAAGTTTCTCGACCAATCCATTGATCTCCTTGTAGAGGTTGTCGCGGTCCTCGTCGGTGGATTTCGCAGTGATACCTACAGGGACGATGGCAACTTGGACTTCCACTACTCTCGGCGGAAGGACCAGGCCTTTGTCGTCACCGTGGATCATGGTCATTACACCAATGACACGAGTGGACAGACCCCAAGAGTTCTGCCACACAAATAGAGGTGGCTTCTTCTCTCCTTCCTTCGCCGAAGGATCTTCAACCGTGATGCCAAACATCTTGCTGAAGTTCTGTCCAAGACAATGACTGGTCCCACCTTGGATACCTCTTCCGGTTGCTGGGATATAACCTTCCACGGTCGTGGTGTAGTACCCACCAGCAAACTTCTCTTTCTCTGTCTTGGTGCCCCGGACGACAGGAACAGCTAACAGCTCCTCGTACACACCCGCGTAGTATTCCAGGATTTCCCTCACCTCCTCGCCAGCACCCTCTTTGGTCAAATGAGCAGTGTGGCCTTCTTGCCACAGGAACTCCCTCGTTCTTAGGAAAGGCTGTGGATGCTTAAACTCCCACCGCACAACAGAGTTCCATTGGTTGAGTCTGAGAGGAAGATCACGATGGCTCCGGATCCATTTCGCATAGTAGGGGTACATGACGGTTTCCGATGTAGGACGAATGGCAATGGGCTCTTCTAGGTCGGTTTTGCCGCTGACGGATATCATAAGCAAGGGATATGATAGTCCGATCACTGACGACTTACGCTTTTGTAACCCAGGCGACCTCGGGAGCAAATCCCTCGATATGATCCTTCTCTCGCTCCAACACCCTCGACGAGACGAACATCGGGAAGTAACAATTCCGCACGCCCAATTTCTTGATCTTCGCATCGAACCATTTCTGTATCTGCTCCCAAATGAAGTACGATGCCGGCTGTGAATCAATTAGCTCCCAATCCAGCCGTCCTGCTTTATCGCATGACAGTCATACCTTGAGGATATAGCAACCCGCCACGTCGTAGTAATCCAACATATCACCCTTCGTGAGCACCTGCTGGTACCACCCAGGAAAGTCGTCTTCCTTGGAGACATCAATTCCTATCAGCGCGGCTCCTTCCTTCTTCTTCCCTGACGGTTTGTTCACAGCCTTCTTCGCCTCGGCTCTAGCAACCTCTTTCAGGCCAGTATCTGGCTTTGCAGCTTTCTGAGCAGCCTTTGCTTCCATCTTTGCTTGCTTCTTCAGGGCGCTCTTTGAAGGCCCTTGTTCTGCTGTAGCGGGACCGTCCTCCGTGCTCAAGTTCTTCACACCGCCGCTGAGAGCAGCTTCCGTCTTGGCAGTGTCCTCTTCCGCCCGCTTCTCCGCAAACTGCACAGCTTCTTTGGACGCCGTCTCGGGGAAGCTGGAATCCGACGCCATCTTGCCTATCGTCGACAGCAATGCCTTACAGTCTGAGAGGTGGTCGCAGATTATCGCAGGATTGTTGGTGGGGTATTTAATTTAGCGGGATGGCCTTTGGGAAGTGACTCTTCCTAGGGCCTGGTGGTCCGTGCGGCTCCGCCTAGCAAACTTCCCAAACGGCGCGTCGCGAGATCGAAAGAGCATCCAGAATTTCTTGAGACGTCGCTTGAGTGAAGTGTGCAGTGAACGGCCTTTCTACCTCAATTTACTGGATCTCGGTTTCTGCAAGCATGGCTGGAATCTTTGAACAACCCCGGAATGCCGGTACACTTTGTAGGTTACGGTTCAGAAGTCCATCTACCGTGTTTCTAACAGCTTCCAGTCTTAGGAGGAACCAAGATCAGCGGATCGGACATCAGAGATCAGAATGGTACCGGATCATGACATAGTCTTGCAGATTTGCAGGTTTGCTGACTTTCTTCAGTTCTGGCGACACAAGCTATAGCAAATGTAGTGAAAAGCTCATTCGGTCCCTCCGGTCTAGATAAGATGATGGTGGACGATATAGGGGTGGGTATCCCTGCCGACATTCGAGGAAACATCCACTCACATACCACTAGGACGTGACTGTTACGAACGATGGAGCTACTATACTAAGCCTGCTTGATATCGAACATCCCGCTGGAAAGATACTGGTAGACCTGGCCCACCAGCAGGACAAGGAAGTTGGCGATGGGACGACGTCTGTGGTTCTCATAGCTGCTGAGCTTCTGCGACGGGCGAACGAGCTCATGAAGAACCGGATACATCCAACGACCATAATAACAGGTTACCGTCTCGCGCTTCGAGAGGCAGTCAAATACATGAATGAGAATGTCAGCACAAAAGTGGAGAATCTAGGAAAGGAGAGTCTCATCAACATCGCCAAAACATCCATGTCCAGCAAAATCATCGGAGCGGATTCGGATTTCTTCGCGAACATGGTGGTGGATGCAATGCTGTCGGTAAAGTCGACCAATAACCGCAATGAAGTCAAGTATCCCGTCAAGGCTGTCAACATACTCAAAGCCCACGGCAAGAGCGCTCTGGAGTCGGTCCTCGTCAAAGGTTACGCCTTGAACTGCACCGTTGCTTCTCAAGCAATGAAGACACGGATAACGGATGCAAAGATTGCCTGTCTAGATATGAACCTTCAAAAGGAAAGGATGAAGCTGGGCGTGCACATCACGGTCGATGACCCACAGCAGCTGGAGCAAATCCGAGCTCGAGAGTCGGGCATCGTCCTCGAGAGGGTTGAGCTGATCTTGAAGGCTGGTGCCAACGTCGTCTTGACAACCAAGGGAATCGATGACCTCTGCCTCAAGCAATTTATCGAGAAAGGAGCAATGGCCGTGCGGAGATGTAAGAAGGAAGATCTCCGTAGAATAGCCAAGGCTACCGGCGCAACCCTCGTCAGCTCTCTATCAGACCTTAACGGCGATGAGAAATTCGAGCCTTCCTCCCTTGGCCATGCGGATGAAGTCGTTCAAGAGAGGATATCCGACGATGAGTGTATCCTAATCAAGGGCACAAAGGTTCACAGTTCGGCATCCATCATTCTCCGGGGATCCAACGAATACCAGCTTGATGAGATGGAGCGCTCAGTCCACGATTCGCTCTCAGTCGTGAAGCGGACCCTTGAAAGCGGCAGTATCGTACCTGGTGGAGGCGCAGTTGAGACTGCTCTGCACATTTATCTGGAGGAATTTGCCGGGACAGTGGTACGTACTAGATATCTACGCATTGGGCCTCCGCTAACCCACTACAGGGCTCCCGAGAACAGCTCGCAATCGGCGAGTTTGCTCAATCCCTGCTCGTGATCCCAAAGACTCTTGCCGTTAACGCCGCCAAAGACGCCAGCGAGCTCGTCGCCCAATTGCGGTCTCGCCATGCCCTCTCGCAACGCATTCAGGACGGTACAGCAGCCAATGAAGACGAGAAGACGCTGGCCAAGAAGAAGAATTACAAGAACTACGGGTTGGACTTGGTCAAGGGGAAGGTCTGCGATGAACTTAAGGCCGGTGTGGTGGAGCCTAGCATGAGCAAGATTAAGCAGCTGAAGAGCGCCGTCGAGGCCTGCATTTCCATCATGCGTATCGACACGCTGATCAAGCTAGATCCGGAACAAAGGGGTGGTGAGGACGATGGACATGGTCACTAGACGCTGCATGTGGAGATGATGGATGTACAATAGCTTCCTGTAATTCTCTTAATACAGGATTCAGAGCTTTTGGCGTTGTAAACGCCTCTAAAGTGTCACTTCTAGTGACTTTGTCATGAAGGTGTCATGATCATCGTTACAATGCGGCTCATTCAGACTGCGAGAGACCGCAACCGCAAGACCCCAAATGCAAAGAACGCAATGCGCCATAGACGCGAATACCAACAATCCAGACAATGCAAATCCCGAATGAAGCCAGGGAGATCAGTAGTCCGCGATGCATGAAGCCGTAGTGCAAGAATCACAAAGCCCAGAACACAACAAACAGCATCCGTCTTTCAGCTGAGACGCCATAAAATGAGAGTCCAATAAACGCAGAAACAGAACAGAAAGAAATATTGCCATCAATCACCTAGAATCACTAGCCATATGCTGATGACCCCTTACCACACTTTTCAAACCAGCGTTCTCTCTCTTTAGTACAGCGTTTTCCTTCTTCAACTTCACTACCAAATCTTGAGCGTCTTTCAACTTCCTGAGCGCCTCTTCGTCTAGCTTTCTTCCTCTCACGCCATTCAAAACCTTGATCAATTCGTCGTTGAACCGGTCATAAAGAGCCTCGTTCTCTGCATTGGACTCAAGGTACAATTCATCCAACTTCTTCAACTTGTACTCGCTAGTTACAAGGGAACCTTCGACATTTTTCTGAAGCTTGCTGACACGCTTTCCGAGATCAGCTAAGACAGTCGGAACTTCGGATTCGAGTGCGGCCACGCGAGTGGTCAAAGCTCTAAGCTCTGCGGTCACATTTGGACGTGATGCTCTGGATGGAGAGGATTGAAGGCTTAACGAAGACATTTCTTGTCCAATCTTGGACAACTCTTCCTGCAAAGAAGAGCTGGCCTCTTGGATTGCTTTTTGTTCTGTCTGTAGGCGCTCACGAAGCTGGCAACACATGTCAGCAGCCATACACAATGAGGACAATCCAATCTTACCTTCTGCGGACTTTGAAGCCTCAATTTGGTAGGTGAAGTTGGAGGTTTCTTTAGAGGAGATTCCGCACCATTGACCGGAGCCAGCCTTTCTTTGGGGCCGGCACTGGGAACTCCAGCGATCGATGCTTTGTTAGCCTTAGATGGGCGGTAAGTTGTAATAGTGACCTCCTCAGACTGAATGTTATGGGCTCGTTCAGCAAGGGTACCACGAGTTGTTGTTGGAGAATTCTCCTTCCCACCAGCGGAACTGGCATTGTAGAGTGTTGTTGGTCGTTTGGTGGGTGATGGTGACCATGATGTAGTCGAAGATGATGCTTGTTCCCTGAGTGTCCAAGGAGATGCAGGATGTTGCTCTTGCAAGTTTTGCAAGTCCGATAAAGAGCTCCTTCGCTTCTTTCTGGGCAATGCTCTCCCTGACATGGGTGAAGCCTTTGGTCCTGCAGTATAAGCGCTACCGGGACGAGACTCGGAAGAGTCATACCAGTTTCCCCGTGAGCCTGGTCTTTCCCAATGCCCTCGTGAAACTGGCGTATCCCTGGATCCGGGCCCTAGCAGAGAAGCTGCACTGCGGTTATTGATCTCGGTAGACTTAGACCGAGATAGAGAGAACTTCGACGACGCGGATGCTTGATCGCCTGCAACGCCCTTTGCACTCTTGCTCAATGACCTCCAGACAGAGGTGACCTTGGACTCCAGGTCCGACTTGCTGTCCTCGCGAGACATAGTACGGGAATGCAAGCCAAATCGCTTTCGCAAAGACGAGGCATTGGAGCTCAATGAATCGGTATTTACTGATCGAGAAGCCAATGAACCCGATTGTGAAACGCTCTCCCCGCTAGAATCGGGCCGCGTTACTCCTAAGCACGGTCAGCGGTAAGTTCATTAATTTATCAAGTGGTGCATACCATCAAACAGTCGTTCATAGTCATCCACAAGTCGGTCAAGCAATGAGATATACTCATGGGCAGCTTCGGTTGCCACGAGCAATTCGGTGAAAGTCGCCATAAGCGCACCTCTGTCACTGTCATTACCTGACGCATCGAGTAGACTAGAATGTACGTTAGCAAAGGTCTGAGTAGACTGCATGGTTCCCATACTCGGCCAAGAGACGTATCAAGGCGTGGAACGCTCTCCTATTCTGCGGACCCATGTCATCAAGCATGGTCTTGAAGTATACTTCGAAGTCAACCGGAAATAGTTCATCTAAGCGGAGTCAGCAAGTCATCTAGTGGATATTGGGTGTGCATCAACTTACAAGACTTTGCACGCAAAGCTTCAAGCTTCTGGCTATTGATCATTGGGCCCATGGACTCTTTCCATGCTACATGGAGGAACTTCTCAAAAGCGGCTATCAAGACATCCACGGAGACCTCTGCAGCGACGGAGTGTCTGGAGGGATCTTCGACTGTGACTGGTCAGCCAGGCCAGCGGCCATGGAAGCAGATCACTTACGAAGCACATTATACACCTCGTTCACGCTAAGCTCACTTGCTTGCGCACGATTCTGCAGAGACCTTGCGACCAGGTTCCCTTTCCTTGCATGTATCGCAAGAACATAGCTAGACAATGTATTCTCAAGTGCCTGGAGCGGACTGACACTGGGCGTCGCTGCGTGATCCAGCCCGACAGTGGCGAGACGTTTGGTTATATCCTCCAGAGGCTCATCCTTGGTGTTAGCACCAGGAAGAGACCAAAAAGGCAGAGGTGGTACGTTGGCCATGAGCGGCAAACGTTGTTTCACAGGGCTGCCGCGTTCCTTTATGGAGCCACCGCCTAGAAAGTTGGACAGCATCTTCACCGGTGATGTTGGCCGGAGGGTGGGTGGTTTGAAGTAACGTTCTCTGGACTGCTCGCCTTCGCGTGAAACTTCTAGACGGGAGAGCACTGTCTCATGAAAGGAGACCATTGACTCAGTAAGAGCTGCATTATCTGCTTGATTATGTATGCGCAATAAGTCGGCGACTAGGACATAATTAGTTTCTAAGTCCGTATCATGCCAAAGATACTCACATCGTTTCATCAATACTGGTATGACGTCCGCGAGACTAACAGTATCCGATGTCACATAGCCATTCAGGCCCTCGACGTCGATACGGTAGCCATCCTCTCGGGTCGGTACCAAGGAAGCAGAAATTTCGGCAGTTGTCTTCGCTGGGGAGACAATCCTGCCTTTGTCGCCGGAACAGACACTTATAGTGATGCTTGCAGCTCGGCGCTCAGAACTGTCTTCTTCAAAGATAGACGTCATCAATCCAAGTCCTTCCTTTTGGTCAGTAACAGAACAAAGAGCCCACCGTCCGCTTTCGCGTTCAGCTTCAGAGAATCGGCCTTCAACTCTAGCTTTCGCTACCTCTTCTGTCCATTTAGCTGCTTTACCATCAAAAGCACCAGAAAGATGCAGGACTCTCATCCTTGGAGACGCTCCAACTGTCCCATTGCGGCCGGTTTGGCTCTTGAGAGTGCCATTGGGAGTCTTACACATGGCGAGAACAATGGCGCGGCCCTCATGTGCTTCAAAGAAGCGTGTCTCCTGGAGATCGAAGTGGCGGCCAAATATCAGTCCACTTCCTGAGGTGTCTGATGTTGCCGCAGTGACTGAGAGATAAGCTGGCGAACCTGGCTTGTCGAACTCTGCGATTACTCCGCGAGCTGACATACGGCTTCCCGCATTCTTACGAACTATGACCACGCTCCCAGGGAAGAGCAACAAGATGCCATCATCCCAAACCGGCTTCTGACTACCAGGTAGCTGACAGGATGGTGCGAGCTCCCGGCAATCGGCGGCTGTGATCAATCGACCTTCGGGGCTGTAGCTGGAAGGCCAGCCGTGGATCAGATTCTTCAGTCGCTTCAAAGCCTGTGATCTATCCGAGTTGTCCATATCAAGCGAACAAATGTCGGTGATCGCATCGCGAGCCTTCAACAGTGGCTGGATGGCAGGATGTTGCGCGGGCAACTTGTTGAGAATGCTGTCAAGGTACAAAGTGTATCTTGGTAGACGTTGCACTGGTTCGATCAATAAACCGCGTAGTCGCTGTTCTCCTCTCTCTTGTAGGACTCTGGAGAAGTCAGGACCGGCAATGTTCCTCAGATCTTTTAATACTTGAGAAGAAGTCCCACTGGTTCGGAGAAAGTCGGCATAACATCCAGAGAACCTGGGAAGGAATTCTAGGAGAAGATTTGATAGAGCTGCAACTCCTAGGTTGTCTCTAACAGGGATGTTCTGCGCGGAGCGTAGGCCGACACTGACGTTGTCACCGAGGTGGAGCTCGTCAAGATTCTGTTCGTCGAGTTTGGACACGACAGATTGAAGCTTATCCAGAAAAGAGCTATTCTCCTTTAGAATAGTAGGCAGGCTGGGAGATATGACGAGGCTCAATGTAGCATTATCAAAGACACCGTCCAGGCGCGCAGCATGCCGAAGCTGTTGAGAAACGGAAGCAAGATCACGTAGCTTTGCAACATATCGTTCTTCTGTAGACAAAAGCTCGTGAATTTCGCGGCGTACTGCTTCTTCTTCGTCTTTTCCAAACTCCTTCGAACCATCTTTGTGCTTCGGCTTCGATGGAGCTCGACGGATCTTGATTGTAGGAATGAAAACAGGATTTCCGAAGAGGTTGATCACTTCAGAGAAGGACGCATATTGTTGTTGAGGGATATTGGTGGAATGGTCTTGCACTTCGCCATCATTCGTAGCAACATTCGTCATAGTTCCAGGCGGGAGGACGAGATCCACGTCGATCCAGGAGATTGACCTTGATGGCCAAGCTAGTTCTAGTTCACGAAGAACTTCACTCTTGTTGTCAACCTTCACCATGCTACCCGCAAGTTCTGCAGCGTGCATCTCGTCGAACATCTTTGGTGTAGGGCGACGCGTCTTCGAAGACAGGGAACCGTGCATAGTCTGCAAGACGGTCTTGACTGTGTCGGGCATTTCCGAAAAATACTTCAATAGACTGGCTGCCAAACCGCGGCATATCTCATCTCCTTGCTTGTCATCAGGAAGATGATTGACAGCGGCGTAAATAGGAGAGTTTGGTGAAACCGTGAGACGAGGATACGAATGGAAACCAGCGGCGGTGAAGATATGAGCTTGGATCCGCGAGCTGTTCTGGGTGAAATTGGCCGCTGTTGACGGTCCATGGAAGACATAACAAGGTGAGTTTGACAAAAGAGGATCGTTGGTATGATAAAGGACGAGTTGATCGGATGACAAGTCCGGAAGACGGGGGGTGATGACAACCATGGCGACGAGGCCGAGGAGGAGAAAGACACTTCCCAGGAGGAACACGTCGACCTGAACGTCGAGCATTCGATGGACAGCGTGTCAAAGACACGAAAGCCCTGAGAAAGTGTTCAATTGCTTTTGCAGATCGCGTTAATTGTGGTTAATGCATCGATACGTAGAGTTGGGGATGCGAAAGAGGATATGAAGGTGGGGGTTTGTTGATGGTAATCCTCGGGAGGATTTCGGGGGGATGTGCTGTTTATAAAGAGCCGTTGGTAGATGATCCGATGCTCCTTCCTGATGGTGTTTTCCGCTTGCTCTTTCTGCAAAAAATCAATGCTCACCACAGGTCCCATAGGGCTGCTGTACGAACGTAGGTGTGCCTTCCTTGTCTAGCGGTGCTCTAGATCTTGGGTTTCGAATCTGTCAATGTTTACCAAAAAGGAGCCTAACGTCACGAAGCGCCACCAGCCTAAACCTTGATTCGCTGACAGCCCGGAACCGAAACGCTAGCGCGTTTTCCCCACGCGTTAGATTCAGATACGCGACGCGGCCGCTCGCAGATCACGCAGCGGCTTTCACCTTACTTTGACTGCGAATAGCTTCAACTTGTCTCAAAAAAAAGAGAAGCACAGCTGATAAGGATATACAGCCTTGGGGATACGATGAGTAGCCAAAATGATGCTGACATCCTGTTCGACATCAAGCACAAACAGGAAAGCTTCCGTCTGCTGGAGCTACCTCCTGAGCTGGTGGACATACTGAGCTCCACCAGCGCCCCTCGGTCAGTCATCATCCAGTTATGACAATGCTGTGCTCACTAATACCTGGAAGGCTTCTCATCAAATCAGGAAGCTCTTCAGGCGGATCTCCGAGCAAATTCGCCTCGGCACATGCAATGCTATGTACGCCTGATCAGACGTTCCAACTCCGCCAAGTACAATCCTCAAACTCTATTTTCCTCCTCCAAAGCACCATCAAACAGCCTGAGAGTGCAGATGACCCGACTGGGTTTGCCGTATCAGCAATTGCGTCCTGCAATTCCATGTTGGAGCTTCATCCTATAACGGTATCGATAGAGCCACATCTACGGGAACTTTTGCCGGTCTACTTTGGCCCCTCCTTGGATGGCGACGTTAATATGTCGGGTTTGCCGCTTGACCAGCCTGCAAATAGAGACAAATCACACGTGTTTGCTGATTTACCGGCTTCTGACTCACAATGCGAACGGATTTGGACAGAGCTCTGTGCGTTTGAGAAAGATGGCATAGCGATGCGTCCGTCGGCAAAAATGCTGCTCAAAGGCTGGGATCATATCTTGATGTCTTCGATAGAGAATGGATATCGGCTTCAAGAGTTGCCGCGAGACGCACTATGTCAGGAAGTAGGAGATGCCGAGTGTCCTGATGTCTTGATTGAAGCGGTACTATGTAGAATCTCCGCAGAGAACGACACTGCGCGTACCGCATGTGAGTCAATAACCTCCCATCCCTCCTTTCTATCTTAGACTGATAGTGAACAGCATCGGTCAGGGTAGACAAGGCAAAATGTGTTCCTTGGGTCGGTTGCACACTATTAGAAGTGATAAGTCAGCCTAGAACAGGCGTACCCTTACAGATATTCCTCGAGACATGGGCAGACAAGCTTCCTGAACAGTGGCGGACTGAGGCTCGCTTAGATGTCATTAAGGTAAGTCTCGCTCTTCCGTGGATCTCTTTGGGACTGTTTCTGAATCACCTTGCAGGGGTCTTATACTCAGCCTACACAAAGCTCTATCCGGTTCTTCGATCGGCATGATTCTACGATACAAACAGCATCAAATTCCACATCTGCTGGGTCTGGAGGAGGGCGTGGTGCCCGCAAATGGCATGAGAGGTTCAAGAACTCGAGGAAATAGACATAAAACCCTTCAACTGAAATGACTTTGAATGACGCATCTGACGACAATACTCCTACAATCCCTCGGCACAGCGTGCAGCTGATTGCTCACTATTGCTCTGCCTGTGTTGTCATCCAACCAATTGCGAAACCTCTCGTAACAATGTTCCTACAAAGGCACTGCATGCGAGTGACCAGCAAGGGAAATACCAATCTTCGCGATTATACCCCCTCTTCTGGATTGCGAACATTGACATGTGGGTTACTGCTCGTTGCTACCGGAACCGCGACTGCTTCCCCGGCATCCGCCCCTGGTTGGTGGCCAGCAGGGCTTCTGGAATCGCGTGTCATCATTGGCGTGAGTTCTGACCAATAAGATCTGTTACTTCAATAGATGTCGGCCAGCAAACAATCACCTCTTTGGCCCCTTGCATGGGCAACTGCTGCATGCCATTTCCATCACATCTGGACCGGATGCTAATTACGAACGTCTTATAGCCAAATCTAGCTGGGATATACGTTTTAAGAGGATCTCATAGAAGAAAGTTCTCCCGGTCTTCTAGACTACTCATGACCGTTACATGACCTTCAAAATATTGGAATGGGAGGGTGTCGCCAGATGACGATGTCTGCATCGCCCGAGTTGTCTGTCCACTAAAGCAGCGGGAAGCAATTGGCCAATGTATATTGCATGTGAGTACATTCGCTGTCATCATGCACATTACGAAGCCCCCTAATGCAGCATGCATGGCAGCCAATCCCGCACTGACCTTGCCATTTTCTCATATTTCATGGGTACCTCCAGCCATCATTATTCGATAAGACGATATGTTTGACATCCTTCAAAACTGATGGGTGCATATACCGGGGAGCCGATCATATCCTGGTTACTAACATACAATGTGACTGAAGACCGACCTCCGCCAACAATGATCAATTAAAGACGGCCTCCACATTTTCTCAGCTGCATCAGCCACTTCATTTGCACGGTGGGCCGGAATTCTCTCGGGCCTCGGCACGTCGTTCACCATGAATCAGACTGTTTCAAGGGTGGAATTGACTGCATTTGCGCAACTGCAGCGACATCGTTTGTCTCCCAACGGGATGCAACGGGAAGGTTTTCGCTGCTCCAAAGGCAAGACGAACAACCAGCCACAAGGCAAACTCCGTCTGATTCATCTCGACGAAGCACCCTTTTGATCCTAGGAACGTCACTGGTGTCTTCAAGCCCTTCTGCCTAGTAGATTATCAGCCAAGTCATTGTACTCGGCACGGGCAGACAAACCACACACTGAGCGCAGAAAGTGTTATTGACCCAAACCCAGCCTGTACAGTGGTAGACTGTCAGGAAATTCCTACAGCGGTATTTGTGGAAACCCTGATCGGTCATGGTGCTTGATATGCGCGCAGTCGGAAGCCAGATTTATGAGCATGAAAGAAATTGGAGCAAGAATAGCAGACAAAGATGATTAATGGGAAAGTGACGGCCTTTATTAGGCAGATAAAGAGCGATCAGATGATCGGGATCGTCAAGAACGAGGGAAATGAAGCCCTGAACGAGGTCGTTGACCCTCCACATTATTTCCGCACCCTGAAGCGACAACAAGTCCTCACGGCCCTGCAGCCAGACTAAAGAATACGTGCCCAGGCGGGGAAGCTGGCGGCGAAGCGGGCGCGGAGGGAAACATTTTCTGTTCTGAGAAGCAATTCCGTATTCCTTGACCGTGGCTGGCCCAGTCATTAACAATACTCCGTTGTAGTAGCTGCATTGGCTGCCAATGCGCATATGAGACCAGTGGCGATTATTCAAAAGGCAGATATAAAAAGTGATTGGAGACCGCTGTTGCGGGATTGGATATGCGGAGGCGCTGCAGCTAGTCGGTGCGCTTGTGGCGGCAAATCATTGTAAGTTCCGTATGCTACGTGAGGCTCTGGTGGTCTGATTCGTACTCTATATTTGGTATTAGCTTCGATTGGTCAAATACATCTAGGGAATAACTCTCGCAGATTTGGAACGATTCAAGCATTAAACCTTCCTTTCTAACAGTCTACTGGCGATCACAGGGAAACGACGACCTTCTTGCCGGACATGCCCTTCTTCTGGAGGTCGAGCGCAGCTTGAACGTACTCTAGGCCCTTGCCAACAACGATTGGTTCTGGGGCTGGAACGAATGTGCCTTCCGCGAGCGCCTTTCCAAGAAAATCGACGTAGACAGCCTTGCCGACGCCATTGTGCATCAATGAGCCGCCCCACACGAACTTACTACGGATGCTCCCCGTCCGGGACTTGTACCAATGAGAAACAGCCCAAGAGGCGTAATGGACCATATACCGTATGATGAGAAAGCGTTTCGGCAACGGGTTAGGCATCGGAAAGTTGACCATAGAAAGGAATCTATTTCCTTTGCACCGCCCCAGGACGTCCATGCAAGCTTCCAGTCCACCAGCACCGAGAGACATGGCGCCGGCGGTTGTTTTCCCCTCAAATGCCCGGACTAGGTCTTCAACCACGGTTTTGCTGTTGTAGTCAAAGGCATGGCTTGCGCCGAGTTGCTTGACAAGCTCAAAGTTCCTAGGTGAGCAAGTGGTGATAACTTCGTAGCCTGCAGCCACGGCTAACTGGATAGCATTGCAGCCGACGCTCGTGGAACCGCCCCATATAAGCAAGACTTTGCCCGTTGAGTCTCGTGGAGGCGACGAGGGAAATTGTAGCGCCAGTTGATCGTCTTGGAACAGCCCACAGGCAGCAGTCGAGAGGCCCAACGGAATGACACACGCTTGCTCGTAGGATATTGTGCTCGGAATAGGTGCCGTCATGTGGTCTAATAGGACGCAATATTTCTGGAAGGCGCCCTGCGCCGGGTCGTTATAGGTCTCATCCATCCCAGCCGCATGACCGACGACGCGGTCGCCCACTTTGAATCCAGTGACGTTCGGACCTACTTCGACGACCTCGCCGGCGACGTCTGAACCGAGAATAGCCGGGTATTTGATGTACGTTATTAGCATCTCGCCCAGTTCCTGTTTTCCCCAGTCAACAGGGTTGATAGCCACCGCCCCATTCTTGATCACGATCTGGTGTTCTTTCGGCTGTGTATAAGGCGCGGACTTGACCTGCAAAGGCCTGGCTTTGGAGGATACGAGCCATGCTGCTGCATTATCAGGCATGTCGAGCCTGAAAGAAAGGAGCCAAGCTGAAGGCTGAATAATAAAAGGAAGAAAGCCGGTGCATCAATGCATAGGAAGGCTGACTGCGGGAACAAGCATTGATAAGAAAACCTGAAAGCCCGACGATGGGCTTTCTGCATGGATAAAATTCATTCCGTTAACCCAAAGGAGAATCGAATCTATCATGGTGTGATAAAGCATTCGTAGACACTAGAGGACGGCAACAGGTATTTGATGCTATACCTGAGTTCGTCATGATGCTTTTGAGCTATTCCACGGTTCGGGTACTGTGATTTGAAGCTATTCCATCACTCGTGTTCGATGCTTGGCACAGCCCTGTGCTGAATAGTGGGCTCCACGCTGATTGGATGAATTGGAATAAGCACAAGGCTGTCGCGTCCAAGCCGGCCCAATAATCCCTCCGATGCTCCGTGTTGATTGGCTGGTCTCGGCGGAGGGTCGGCTGAAAACGCGGAGGGTCGGAAGGAAGAAGCAGCGTGAAGCCATCATTGCTGTGATGGTGGGGATGTAATGCGTCCTCATCGGACGAAGTTGAGATCGGCCTTTGGATTTTGATGTGTGAGAAGTATGGCCGCACGGTGATACTTACCTATATACTTTTATGTCAGGTACCATTGTCGTCCGATACTGCAATGAATGCTACTTCCGAGATTGTCTTTCATCTTTCCATAGTACCCTGCAGATCATTGATATCTACTTCCACTGTCACTGACTGCAATTGTGTCTTGGCGGTACTGCTCCTGTCAGACCTGATGGGTAGATGCGACCGAGATCTGCCTTGCCAGACTTGCATTCATCGTGGGCTTTCTCTGTCGTGCACATATGCCCATAATAAGGCAGCGGAACGGATGGAACAACCCCAACTACGTCCACCCTCCACCACCATACAGGACAGAATAGGGCAACTGGAGAAGCTGGTTATCTCATTGATGGGCAACCACAATTCAGCAGGCTCCAATGCCCAATCGACGCCAGAGACGCTTGCGTCTTTCGAGACGAGCACTTCAACCATTGACCGTCCAGCAGACAGTGATCCGCAGCCTAGTGAGACGGTCCAGCTCGAGAATAGCTTCGGACGCATCAGTCTGGAGAATGCTGAGACAAGCTATGTTGAGGGCGTACATTGGACTGCAGTGCTGGACGGGGTGAGTCCTTGGTGATATTTGCAGCTCATACCAACTACTTCAGGTGATTGATACGCTCTGTAGATATCGGAGCTTAAGGATTATTTCGATGATGATCCTAGCCATCAGCCATTGCCGACTCCTCTTCCAGAATGCAACGGACCTGAACTTCTTTGTGGACGTTACAAATCCGTGAGAAGGGAAGAGATACTGGTTGCTATTCCGCCTCGTCCAATCCTTGACAGGCTTATAGCCAAGTGCTTCAGTAGCATTGAAATAGTGCCAGGTACGCAAAATCTCTCAACATGATTCACGCTTGTGGCTAAGGCCAACAGTGATTATCCACGCCCCAACGTTCTTAAAAGAGGTACGCAAGCGGTCCCCCAGACTGATCCTCATAGTTTTGCTATGTTTCTACTCTTGGGACTGATACTGATAAAGTACGAACAATTCTGGGCGAACCCAGACGATACATCAATGATGTGGATTGCCATCTTATTCTCAATACTGTGTTTGGGAGGCATGTTCCAGCAATTTTCTCCATTGGAAGCCGGCCCATACCTCTACCTGCAACAGTCTCCAAATCCAAAGCAGCGTCTGCATACATACAGTGAGAAAATCGCTCAGTGTCTCGTCCTCGGTAACTATACTAAGGCTGGTCCTTACACGATCGAGGCTCTTCTCTTATATCTGCATGTCGAGATGTTCCGTAGTGAGGATGCTCAAGTTGAACTTTGGATCCTCCTCGGGGTGGTCGTAAGGCTAGCTCTACGCATGGGTTACCACCGAGACGCATCTCACTTTCCTCGAATCTCACCTTTTCAAGCAGAGATGCGGCGGAGATCTTGGGGACTCATCAAGATGCTCGACACTATGGGCTCCGGCCAGGTTGGTCTCCCGAGAATGATCCGAGACCTACCCACGGATACAGCAGAACCTCGCAGTCTGCTTGATGAGGACCTCTACGCGACAATGACCGAGCTGCCTCCAGAAAGACCCGACAGGGTTTCAACAAGTGTCCAATATCTAAACGCGAAGAATCGACTTGTTTCCGTCTATGGCCAGATATCCGACCTCACAGAGTCGATACATCCACCACCTTACGCCGAAGTGATGAAGCTAGACAGGGCACTTCACGATGTCTACAACAACCTTCCCTCTAACACAGTCATGCGGCCCATGACCAAGTCCATTATGGATCCTCCCGAGCTCATCATGCGACGTCTGTATGTTGCAATTCTGTTCGAAAAATCCAGATGCGTCTTGCACCGAAAATACTTGCTTCCTGCTAGGACGAACAAACGATTCACATACTCTCGCACATCGTGTATTGAGGCTGCTTTGAAGCTTCTGCAGTACCAGCATACTATATATCAAGAAACACAGCCAGGCGGCCGATTGTTTGAAGAACGATGGAAGATAACGTCACTTGTCAAACCTGCTTTCTTCTTCGCAGCTACAATTTTATGCCTTGACGTTGATCGGACTGTAGCGGCGAATCTCTCCGATACATCACAGAGGAACACTCCGGACCACATACTAGATGTTGTCCTACAAACCTTGAAGGACACATATTCGATTTGGCTTCGATCGAGTGACACCTCTAGAGAAGCTCAAAAGGCAGCCGAGGTTCTCCGGATCGTACTGAGCAAAGCGCAACTCATTAATACGGGAGGATCACTAGAGCCAGGAAATAACTTTGCAAGCAGACCTGCGGCGCCCGCAGATATCGAGCCCTCAATAGGTACGTATTTCTACCCCCTTGTCTTTCTAGATTGCGGTGGCCCCGACTCACCACCTCAGATCCCGCGTATCTGATGGCTGGAGAAACGAACCGATTCCGACCTTACCCACCGAGCACTGAAACTACTACCGACTCCTCCGGTGACTCGTTCGATCTCGTGAGCACTGTCTGAAGCTTTTGTGCATCGATCCGCGCTGAACCAGACAATGTAGGTTAATTGGGATTTTATCGATCAGACAGGCAACACAGAGGACTACCTTGAGGTCTCGCAGGAAGCTTTTCCCGGCATGTGAGAGAACTTCCAGCCTTGACAGAACCTTATGCCAAGCCTCGGGAATCCAGAGGTGGGCTCGACAGTCAAAAGTCTCCGGCGATAACAATGGAACGGTGCTGTGTTAAAAAAAGGATCTATCAGGTAGGACATCGAGTTATCTTACTTTGGGAGTAGTCCCACACGGATCCTCGCAAGTGGAGATAGTCACTGTACTTAAGAGGCTTGCCGTCGACGGGGCAGCGAATCCGTTGCTCAAGGGCAAACTCAAATGGGCTGGAATGAGATGCCCGCAGCCAGCTAATAATAAGCCATCCAAAACGCATGCCCGCATTCAGTACGACATCACTCCATCATTAACGGAATTGTTTTCCAGGTAAGCTGTGATGCCAAAGAGGACAGTGTCCAGCAACCTGGCTTTGCTTCGTCCTGACTTTTTGGACTGACTAATAGCCTAGAACAGCCGTGCTTATTTACTCACACATTGGACATCCCACGGATTGATATCATTGAATTGACTGTCAAGTAATGTCGAATTTGAAGCAAAGATTGCACAATATATAATGCGTTGCAAGCTGCGATCGCTTTGACCACGCCAAAGGTGATCAAGCTTTCTGGGCATGCTTGACTGTTTATCTCATACTCTTGGCTTTAAGGGGCCCTGACTTGGCCGATGCTTGTGAGCGGTCAAAGGCTTGAAAGTACGAAGACGAGGCTTGAGTCGCATGCATCGTGAGAAATTGGGCTGAGGGCACACCGGAGATCTGCCGCCGATGAATGATATTGCTTCTCCAGCCTCAAGGCACAGCCACTGGCTTGATAGGGTCGCTGGTGATCGCTCCATAGACTAGTAAGGTAGGTTTGCTGGTACTGCACTCAGATCCGGCACGGGCAGTCACACCCAAAGTCATTTCTATATCTAACAGTCTGAATGATAATTAGTCACAACAAAGATACCCCATATTATGCGAGTTCAAGAGCGGGCAGCGGCGAGCAACGGCCACGAGATTACTCGACCCCCAAGTGGCCGTCATATCGATATCGTAGCTGCAGATTATTGCACCTTCGGATTCGGACCCGGGCCGGGTCTACAGCGATTAAGGGATCGCTCCTAAACACAAAGATAATGCCGACGAATTGGCCGAATTTTTCCACATAATTAGCCGTGGACGCTAACTGTTAGTCGTTGGGTTGATGCACAGCATGGTCCAAGGGGAGACTCGAGGGAGGGTGTGAAGCTAGTACCGTCTGTCGCTAGGTACCTAGGTAAGGCAAGACTCGAGAAGCAACGTTACATCTTCACCGGACCTGCCCGCGATCTGAGATCTCCTCCCTGGTTGCGCATCTCAGGTGCCAGCACACGAGACGCTGTACGCCGCGTCAATCATCGACAGACACAGCTTCACATGCAGTGGAAGGGACAGATACCCGCCGCAAGTGCCGGACAGGAACCCTTGGCAACTCCACTTGATGAGACCCGCAAACAGCAATGATCGCAGGTGCACACGCGCGGCATGCATCCGGTAGCCGCCAAAAGCCATGCGATCACGATCCCAAAAGCCGTTCTGACGGCCTTCGGCAAGGGCAGAGAAGGAGGATGCGTTTTGACATTTGCCCTTTGCCTTTAGCCAACCACAACACCTTGGAAGAGAGAAGCGTCGCGAGGGTAAAAGCATTAGTGGAAGGACCCTAGCTTCGTTTCTGGAGTATGCCCCGGCGCCAATCCAAATCTTAACTGCTTGCCGTGTCACACTTGGCCTATCAGCGACTTGCCCTCCACACAATTGCCGGTAGAGTGGCCGTCGGTACTATGCCCAGTACGGGAAAGGTATGCCCAGCAACCGAGGACGACTCCAATCACGAGTGTGGGATCTTCACACTGCTGACGCGGACGTTTCACTCACAACTTCCGAGCCGGCAGAAATGCGCTTGATACCAGTGCGTTCCGTGCTAATGCTGTCACCGGAGCTTCGCCGTGTCTTATGTGCTGTGGGGAGAACAACAGACGAAATGATGTGCACAGTACCTGATGTACTCGTACTTTGTACGCTTATCGCGTGATCATGCAACCGACTGAGGCAGAGGTAATGTACTCCTTCACAGATACAGACACGGTCGGTACTCGTGTCTTCGCAAGCTCTCTACGGTACTTTTGTACGCTACCTCTCCCTACCGCTTTTGTGGAGAACGGCCTGAACGGTTTTGTCTTCAATCTCCGACTAGCGTGAGGCGTCAACTAGCGGGGTGGGCCACTCGAAGCCTTCGACGTACCTCCATATCGTCGAGAGTTTACTCGTCAGCTGCAAGAAGGCTTCCTAGAGCTGGTGTGGAACCACCGTCGAACAACTCTCTCCCCGCAAGATGCCGGCGTTAAGCGCACAGGAAGTTAAAACCGTACAGGCGCACGACGGGTGTGGCTGGGATAAAAGAGGGTACAGTACCCTTAGCTCCGTACCTATCGCACGACGCACACAGCGACCGGACGAAGTTCCCAGACTAGCTCGCCCGCTTCGACTGTTTCGACCAATCGGCCCCGAGCTGTCCATCCTCCGCCACTCTAAACATGGCTAGGACGGCAGGAAAGAATTTTCTGTCCACCTTCCATGCATCACTAGCGTCCTGATTCACCCCTGAGCAAGGCAAAGATAGAGGGCAAGTCCAACAACCCCCACGGAACCGGCAAGAGGCTAAACTGGGGCCCACCAACTCACGCAAGCACCTCTCCCTCGCTCCCTTCCCGTTTTTGCCATGACAGAGCGTGACGAGCTCAGGATGTGGATGCCACCAACTGAACCACACCCAGTTAGCCCGCCGCATCACCGTCTTTTGCCTCAGCGGCTGCAACTAAACCAGATGGGTCTTACCTCGCCATTGTCACAAGGGTTTTGTGGCTGTACAACAGCCCATGTCGTCCTATCTTTTGCCTTTTCGCTGCAAGCGATACGAGGTCCCCTGGCGGACGGAGACAGGACGGTTCCCACATGTAGTAGGCAGGGAGAGGCGCGTCAGATCTGACCGCCAGATTGCCAGTGTGATGCCATCGCCTCCGGTGGTTCAGACGCTATGTTTGGTAGCGGGCTACCATCCCGTTAGGGCCCCTGCAAGTTGGCATCATGGGCGTCGTCCTTTAAACGGTGCTGGAGCTTATTGGCACACCACTGGTCTGTTCCGCTCCCTATCGTCCAATTGGAGTGAGATCGCATTATTCCTGCGTCCTGTTAATTTGGGCAGACTAGCGAACACACTTATCTGCATTCTTGTGCCAGGGATCCTTCATTTAGCACTCATCCTTGTTCATCTTATCTATGGGCTTTGAGCCGAAGCTGTGCCTCCATCTACGTCTTTATATTCGAAAGGGTCCCGTAGATACACATGCTCTACATTGACCATCCATTGTCCTCGAGCGACTTCCAGTTTCGATTCATTCTCCTTCTGATCCCACAACAATGACATTGGCCACGGCTCCTTCATCCGAGAAGTCGGCTGCCGCTGCAGTTCCGCGGAAGCGTCGACGAAGGGCGCCAACGGCCACTGCTGCGGAGGATTGTTTCTCTTGCCAAAAAGATCATTCCACATGTGATCGTCGGCGGCCTTATTGTTCCCAATGCCTCGACGCCGGGAAAGACTGCTCGGGGTACAAGACACGTCTGACCTGGGGAGTTGGGGTAGCAAGCCGTGGCAAGCTCAGGGGAATGACCTTGCCCGTTCTGAAAACAGAGGATTCCACGCCGCCTACCCCGCGTCTTCAAGGCTCTTCATCCTGCCCTGAGCGCATCCAGCGGCCCCATCGCAGGCAAACTTCTTATGTTAGAAGCCCGATCTCAGAATGGTCAGACATGGCGCCCAGCAGCTATACTTCCGTGCATTCCACTACCGAGAGCAACCACTCCGATGGTTCACTTCCATCCTCGGCCCCTTCCATGTCAATGCCGCATGCTCAACCTATGCTTCACATCTCCGAGCGTATACATGCGTCCTACGTCAGCACCAGCCCTCACCATGACATGCATCGGCCAGCCGTCCAGCCATTGAATATACCTCTCGCATACTCCTTGGATGACTTGGAACCCCCTCCTGGCTCTGCTACATCGTGGGGAGCGTTCAGTGACCATGGTTTTCCTTCCCCGAGCGAATTCTCTCAGCATGGAGAAGAGCTCTTGTTGGACACTCCACTTTCCTCATACACCGATCTATACCCGCCTCCGACCTCACACTTCTTCCCGGCGGGGACCAGTCCCTTCACTGGGCGGTTCCCTACTTCATGCCCTTTCCAGGATCTTCCTTCCCCTGGATTTTATCCTGCGGTATCTTACGATCAGAATTGCTATGACCCCAGTCTACGAAACTATGGAACTTTGGCCCCGTCGGAGGCTTCTGTTCACTCAATTGCCGCTCATAGTGACGGCCGTCACACCCCTTGAAGACGAGCTTCAATGGAGGATCATCGACTGTGCAAGTATACGAGGCGCTCACGTCTCGAAACATAAGAGACTTTTCAGGACGGATCTATTCTGCTTCGGGACTCCTGAGAACGGGTTCCAGTGGAGTGGTGCTACTGCAATTGACCTTTGCAGCGCCGCATCTCGTCCAGGTCGTTTCAAGCAATTGCTGGCCGGTGAGGGGAGATATCTTATCTGGCCCTTCGTGTGCATTGTTAAAGGATTTCTTGATACGGATGAGAACCTATACCCCGGGTGCAAAATTAATTGGATACACGTGTACATCTACGGCGGACTTTTTCATTTACTTGGTCATGGCGGAAAGGATGAACAAGAAACTCCGACCCAACCCAGGAATGGGTTGATGCAAGAGGGGGAAAACATTTCATTTCCCGATAGCCTAGCATACAATTGATGGACTCGCGTCCGATGACTATACTCATTCCGAATCGCACCCATATCGCATCTTACCGTCTCGTGAAGCTTGACCCCTGATACGAGAGGGGAAGAGAGGTGGACCCTCATCATCATCATCCTTGCCAGCGCCCCACTCAGTCCTTGCTCAACATCTACGCACCCGCATCCGCGTACCACGGACCTTACATTAGGGATGTATCTCGTATTCGCGTCGGGCCCATGCGGACATGGACGAGGAAACTCCGCCCTTGCTTGCTGCTTGCTTGCTTTGCCTTATCTGCTGCCATACCCCTGCACACATCCGCGCCCAGGTGGGCATCGTACGGTCGTACCTGATACCGACACCCACGCCATCTCGACTCCTTCAGCTGAAGTGCTCAACGCTCATGCCTTTCTCATACCAAAGTACGCCGTATCGTACCCGTAGCGACGGCACCGGCTGACCGTAACCGTGCCACTTTCACTCTACGAAGTACTATCCCCTGCCCCACCTCGTCACTATCAGTCACCCATGCCATCCCACGTTGCCTTATCCATGAAGAAGAACCCCTGCACAAACACAACTTCTTGAGGCAAAAACGACCGCCCATCCCCCACGCAAAGGGGCCGGTCCAGACGCATGGCGCAGCGCGCTGCAGTGCAGTACAGAACAGCGCCTGGCAGGGATAACGTTGCAGGTGTCAATCTGGGTGGAATTGGCTATTTTTAGGCACCGAAGCACTTCAGGTTGCTGGCTCGCGTTGGGGGTTTGGAAGGAAGAGCGGTGAGGTTCTGGAAAGATGGGAGAGGGAATGGGGCATGGTCGTGATGATGGTGTTTCTGACAAGCGGCGGTTTTTGTGAACACAGATCCTGGTGGTGATGTATGTATTCTGCCTTAGGAATCTATATGGAAGTGTACGTATTCCAGGTCATGGAGTTTCTTCCCTGTACTTTTCTAGAAGAATTGGCGGCATAGCATCGCTCTTTCCAAAATCCCAAGTCCACTGGCAGCATTCGCGTGCAGTATCCTCTCCACTCTACCGTATCTTACGGCCGCATGTCAGTCATGTTCTCAATCTTTCAGCCGTGCCTGACATCTCAGCCCATCTCAGCAGCCCAGCCCTGGCCCTGGGCGCGTCTGCCGGTGAAGCTTCTGCTACTCCTACTGCTACAACAATACACCTTGCACGTGCATCTTACTCGACAATACGCAGCCCGGCAGGCACCCGCACAGCATGCATGCACGCCCACAGCGCACAATCACGCCGTTGCTGCCGTGGGATAGATATTTCGCGAGGAGCACAGCACGATGAACGGCGATAGACGGGCAGCGCCGAGGAAAATCAGGTACAGCATGGCTGCTCCTGCGTCCCTCTTTTCCACGAGATGATCGTTCGATGATAAGAAGTTGCAGCTAAGCGATAGCAAATCCTTATCTTGACTTACGTTTCTTTTGGTTGACGATAGACTTCGGCCGGGCCGGCCGTGACGGCCAATATTTCGATTTCGTCCCCAAGAGATCGGAGCCGAGCTCACACAATCTGTTGCGTTGCAATTCGCTTGCAATCAATTGCCTGCATCAACCACCATCACGATCTCCATGACGATCCTGATCACAAGCTTCCCCGGGGCCCCAAGCGCCGAGCGTGCCTCGACTCATCTGATCAATTGTGATTATGCCAGTGCCCCTGCGGCTGTGGCTGCAAGGCCGATTTTCAGCTCTGCCATCGCATTCTCTCTTGCTCCCGGTCACAGTCACATCGGGCGGTTACACGCTGCAGTTCGCACACAACATTCTTGCACCTGAGTGAAGTACTCGTACATACGGTGGAGGTGAGGGGAAGGGCACGGTAGATCGGACGGCTGTGGTGGTCTTGGTAGGGGCTAAGGCTTCCTTCGGTAAGTTAGCTTTAGGCGAGCAGCCGGACGGGCGGACGGGCCGTAGATTGGCCCGCGAGCTACGTCGTATTCTTCCTTGTCTCTGACGCTTTCTTAGCACACCCAATCCGCACATCTCACGCCCCAAAACTTCGCTAGAACCAATCAAGACAACGATTTGGGCCTCCTACCGCCGTCATGGTTCACGTGCATCAGAGATCGTGCACAGCGCCGATACACAGTTGGCGCAGCATGGGAACGATCAGTTTTTGGGACCAATCCAAAGCTCAAGGAGACGGCTGCCTTGTCCCAGTGCCAATCTGGGGTCAAGGCAGATATCACCATCACCGTCATCTTCATGGCACACAACACAATCGCCCACAGGACTGTCCCAGTCAGTGGCATTGGACCCACCAGACCCAGGCCTCTCACCTGTGTTTGCTTGCCTTCTTTCGTCTCACCGCATCCTGTCTCACCCAGTGATGACGACTGAGACAGCCAAACCACCCAAAACCCACTCAATTGGGGGAACACGAACCACCGGACCTCTTACTGAACCCAACAACCTCCAGCGAGGGTCGAAGGAAGAACGGTACGTCGCAGTGGCGGTGGACACCTGCACGATCTGTGTCTGCATTTGCGTCTGCAGCCGTGCCCCTCCCCCGCCCTCAACTTTGGAAGGGGTTCTGCGATATCCCTTCGAGAAGCACAAGCACAAGCACCAGCATGAGCACAACCTAAGAACTGGATTTGCGGGGCCGCAAGTGACATGAAACCCCTCGGATTCTGTGCCCGGAATCCTACGTTCCCCGGCCTTTGGTCATTCGTTTCAGGGCGCGTAGGGTCGTCCGCACCTTACCTACCCTGCTGTGGTGTTCGTGACGTCTCTGTGATAGCTCTTACAGCCTCCAGCGCACCTACATCGATTCGTCTCGTTACGCCGTACGCGGACACAAGAAAATGAACATGCATGCAGGAAATATACAGCTAAGCGCCCGCCGATCCACCGTGCGTCCCGTTCCCGTTCGGACCACACCCCGATCCCATTATTTCCGATCCGATCCCGATCCCGCGCCGGTGCGTCCAGCTGATCCCCTCAAGGCGCTTTGCAAGCAAGCAAGAGAAGCGAGGAAGTAATGAACGACTGCACTTTATTCGTAGCACAATCTGGATGATGATGCAGCCCTGTCGTGCTGCTGCTAATCCAAGTCCAGCTGCCTCAGCTCCGTGTAAAAAGTCTGCAGAGCTGAATGGGATGGACCAATCGCTTCGTTCACTCACGTGGGGTTCACGAGCGGGGTTCTGTCCCTCGCTTCTGGCGGCGGAAGCGGCAGCAGGGTATCCTTTGACTTTTTGTGGATTACTTGCCTTAGCTATCTTACGGAGTACCATAAGGGTGAGACGGGGCTACCAGGACAGATGTCTTGCAAGTGTAGGTTCAGGTTCATGCCAGCTTCGGTCCGGCTGACGGGGTTTGCGTGCATCATCGGATGATGTAAGATGGCCCGCGTCACGGCAGTTGTGTGTCACGGCGAGCTGAGGCTCAGGTAAGGTAGGTATGTATGTACACCTAGGTAAGGTACCTTATGTATCCAACTATGCGACGCGATGGTGCGGGGCAGCCAATTTGAGGGGTAAGGTAGGTAAGTCGTAGACCGCGAGGAAAGGAGGCAGCAAGACGGGAATATCACAAATGGGTCGGAAACAGTAGACTTGAAATTGTAGAAGCTGTTTGATTAAACTCCAATAACCAATTGCAATAGATGGTATCTATAAAACATTATCAAAAGAAGATCAACAAGAATGTTAGAAAGATTTGATATGCCGTTCCGCCATTCACTGCCGGCCGCCCAGCATCCAAATGAGATTATTCCCGCCAACACCAGGCAGACTCGCTGAAATAAAAAGATCAAAATGGTGTATTGTTACAATTTGCCAACCCAGAGACGCGTAGATCCGACTGCCCGAAAAGCAAGCGCTTAAGTGGTATCATAAGAAGCAGAACGATTGCGCGCCGTTGCAATGCCATGATGGAATGACCCGACCCGACCCGCAACGATATTGTGAAAATTGTCTACCGCCGAGAGCGAGGGCCTTTGAGGATGCCCTCGCAGTTGGCGTCGAACCGCATACTCCAAAGCCTCATCCCATGCATCAACGACTCCGTCTTCTCCAACTCACGGTCCCGGCCGAACATGCTATCGACAAACTCCAGGCCGGCGTTCTTGCCCATGCTGACCGACTTCTCCTTGCTGCCTTCCCGCCTGGCAGCCTTCCACATGTAGTCCTCGCAGGCCTTGAGAAGCTTGCGGAAGCGACTCCACAAGCGGTCTCCGCTAATAAGGAAATCGTTCAACATATCTCTGACCGCTGTGTCCCGGATGCGAGGCAGGCATTCCTCGGTCCTCTTCACCTTGCCAGCAAGTTGAATGAGGAGCAACCAGAGCTCACCAGCCATCTCCGACAGCGGGGTGGCCGGGCCGTGACGGAACACGGTCCAGTCGTAGATCCATTTCCCAAGAGAATAGGCATCGAACACGCTGCCAAGCAAGATGATGGGCTCTTCAGTTGGATCCCAGTTCTTCAACGAGTACCCGGCAGGTATGTTCGCTCGACGCGCATCCTCTTCGGTCGCTTGCGGAGGTGGCGGGTTCGTGGCCGCCTTTGGCTGCGGCGGTGCTCGACCGGCGCCTGTTGATCGACGTGCTCTTGAACGGCGTGGACTAGGATCGGTCTGTACGTAGACAGGAACCTGTTCACGCTGTTGATACACGTCAGCTCTGCGACTCCACTGACGAGGCCTATGATCAAAAGACTCAAAGGCTTCCGAGTCGCTACTGCCGTCGTAATCGTCGTAGTCGACGTATCGTACGGTCGTCGCGCGTCGACTTGGCCCCCTCGTCCGACCGTGGTAGGTTCGGAGTCTTTCACCACTCACATAATCGGCATCCTTTTCTCTCGACGCGTACTCCGGCACCGTGTATCCGCTTTCCCAAGGAGGCGAACTCTGATATACTGTGGTATGCCTCGGAGAAGAGTACCTGTGACTAGACGGATCCAGGCTTGTCCTCCTAGTATGCTTCCTGGGGGTCGAAGGATCCATGGTGGACGCGGGCCTGCTGGAATATCGCGGAGAGAAATAGGTCTGCGGACCATAAGAAGGTGAATGAGGAGGCGAGGTGTATTCGTAGGGACGATATCCCTGGGGAGGAGTTGAGTAGTAAGTAATTCGGAGAGTACATGGTCAAGCCGAGTCGCCACGCTCCGTAGATTCAAGCAGAAAAGAAACCGATTATCAACCAAGATCCAGCAGTAAAGAGATTCAGTCCAGACAGGCCGGTGGCGGTGGCCTGTAGTCGCGTCGAGAGGAGAGGGATGAGAGGAAGCTCTGTCTCTGTTCCACGAACATATGGTCGGTTTCCGGATCAAAGGGTCAGGAAACAGGGTGATATCTCGATCGTTTGCTTGGATTTCCAGACTAGACGTCTATCGTCCGTCCAGATTTCGTAGTATTGGTAGCGGTGAGGTTGGTTTTGGAAAGGGAGGAGGCTGGAACAGCTAGGGTGGGGCGATCTTATATCACTCGGTAAGGGGCGCCCGCTTTCAGGCTTGGACGCAGTAAAATAGTAAGAACCGATCGGGTCGTTGCCCAAAGCCAAGGAATAACAAGGCGATGAGAAGAAGAGTCATAGAAAGGAGACAAGGATAAAGGGGTAAGCTTCCTCGCCGTTCGTCGTCGTAATTTGGAAAATTTTTTCTCTCTCTCGATCACATCAAAACAATAATAATAATTCAGATTTGTGGGCAAATTCTCGGGGGGAGGCTTGTCACAAGCGAAATGAAGTCCCAGACGGATGGGAACCCGAATAAGATCGGTTCCGCTATGGAGAGACATCAACAGGAAATAACAGTGCGCCCGGCCACTGGGGAGGAGAGACAGTAGCCTTCTTATGAATACGAACATCTGAGCCTCTGCACCTTTCTTTTCCTTCCACTCCCTACCTGAGATTCGAGAAGCGTACAACAATGCGCCTTCATCACTGCTGAGAGGGGTATGGGAGGACGATTCTATTTTCTGATTCGGCAACGACAGCTTGAGGCGCATCCAGACGACAGCTTGCGTCCTGCCGCAGCTGGCACCTTCCCGTAGCTTCCAGTGTATCCCACCATGCCATAATTGTCAGCAATTCGCAACATAAGCATTATTGTGCGCTGACTCGCTTTCCCCTGTACTGCAAACGCTGCAACCCCTACTACTTCTTAGATGCTCGTCATGTTATTGATGCTACGGAAGACAAACGCCCTTGCACCGGTCCTGGCGCCGTGCATCCCCAGTCGGACGTGCGTTGTACAACGTAAAGGTCCCAGAAAAGAAGAAACAATAATAACATCAACCGTCACACACATGAAGAGATGGCACATCACCGGCGCATGTCGGATCTCACCTGGACCATGATCATGCAAGCAGCCGTGCCGGGATCCCAGCAGCAGTCAAACCCGATGGCAGTCTGTCGGCGAATCGCATGTCGTGGACGGCCAGTGCGGTGGGTGCAGTGCGTTGGGCAACGCTCAAAAAGTAGGCTTGGGCTTGCATATGGTGACAGGGATGATGGAGGAGGGAAGAAGCTACAGCCAACCCAACCAATTCTCTATTCGCTGCTGTCTTCCACTTCAGGCAGCCAGCGTAGTACAGACTCAGAGGCTGAGAACCTCTTGTACTCCTTCCTACATACCCGACGGGGCCCATCAGGCTCTGGATGCCTTGTTCTTTGGGCCTAGCAACGCTTGCTGCCTTGTCCTTCTTTCATCCCGTCTCTCTTCTGTTCCATCTCAACCCCTTTGACTGGATACTGTCGTGCTTTCGTCCGAAGTATTCGTGTGCGCGGGATGATCTATCCCAGGCTTTTCTTTCCTGCTCTCACTCAACTTGTGTCAAAAAGACTGCGGTTCATGCAGTGGCCGTCACACTACGGGCCGGCGCTTGGAGGGCCACCTCACGTTGCACCACGCTAGTGCCTGGAATCCTTGAAGGATCCCTGTTCCCCGTTTCCCACGGTTGTGATCTGATCCTGAGCTGCTTTCCCACCTCAGCTAAAATGACTAAACGAGGCACTGCCGTGACTGCTCTGGCCAAAGCACCCTTGTCCAATCGACGGTCCCTGACTGGTCCCAACCCACTGGTCCGGACGTCGGATGATAAACTTAGGCCGCTGCAGCCGGATAAGTCGATGCGCTTCACAAGCTCAACACCAGTCAAACGGCCGTCGCCATGTTCGGAGCGGACTTTGGTCTTTGACTACTACTCCTGCAACTTTCTCCAACCGAGAGTGCCGAATGGCCCGTGCGATATTTTCTGCAAAACCGCTGCAAGCGGTGCGCTCGCCTATTTCCCGATTCTTTCTGCGTTTACTGGTCCGTTGTTAGAATGTGTTTGTTCCATTTCAGCTCTTTCTACGAGTCAAAATGCTCCTGGTAATCGCGGGCGTGTCAAACTTAGTGGCATGTGGCTCAACAATGTCCTGTGCTGGCCGTTTCAGAATGGACCGACCCCTCGATCACACCTTGGCGACACTATCAGTTTTTGAATGACCGCGACTTTGAACCTGAGTGGGCATCACATGTATTCCTATCCACGGCAACTTACCTCGACGAAGCGCTACCACATGCCCGGTGTGCAGAACACTGCCGGAGTACTGCATATCTCTTCTTATCTCGCATCGTCTGAATATGACCACGCTTCAGTCAGAGTAGCAGCGCGGTTATCTCGCATCGTGCGGGAAGCCTGAGTGTCAAACGTGGCATGCAAAGTTCTGCCTCTTCCTTCTTTACCATCTCCAGATGCGTCGCTGTGCAGCTTTGCTTCTTCACTTTCTTGCTCCCTCTCATCTTCATTCCTTGCTCGACCTTTTTCCTGTCCTCAGCTCTATCCCGTGTGTGCTCTATTCACACACGGAAGCCGTTTCGCAACTCAGGTCTTCACGTCGGCGCAGCATATCGTCTCAGATTATTCGAAGACGCGTGGCTTGCTTGTGGTCATGAGCAAGGGTGAGTCATTCTCATCAGAGCATCGGAGATCTGAAAGAGAGGTGTCGAATAACTTGCGAGGAGATTTGGATTGCTCCCTAGGGGTTGGAGGACCCTCTAGGCAGCAGGATATTCATCTTCAAAGCTTGCCTAGCCCGAAATGATGGACAAGTTTTCCAGTGAGCGATTCCATGTGATTGGAGCAAGGTCGACGAACAGTATGCCCATCTCGGAGACGTATCCTGTTTGGTCCTACAAGAGAAGAGAGGAGTTGAAACACCAAGTACCGAGCAGAATGGCAATACGGACGTCTAGGCTGTTGGCGGACACGGACAAGGCGCAAGCTTGCCGACGCCGTAGTTGCGAATGAAGGTGAGTGTACGTAGCCATATCTGCGTAGGTTGGTAGGGTGTCTGTGGATCGACGTCTGGTTCTCGCGGCTGTGACACATATCGTACACCATCGCAATCACAAATACCTCGTGTCTGTACGGCGGAGGCTGAGTTTTTCCGCCAGATGGGTGCTCCTTTATTGAGCCCTCGAGAGATGGTTGGTAGAGTCGCTCGGCAGATGGAGACCATGTCCGACGCCAGTAACAGCACATGCCTGTCGCTTAAATTCATGAGTCATTTCATAACTATGGCCTACATACAAATCCTCCTATAGCATCGCTACAGAGGCCTGTTGCCGTGGACAGCCAGGTCGGGAAGCCTTTTCGATCACTCAGCATGATGCTTTCCGTCAGCTACCATTTCTCCACATACGGCCGGATGTCAATCTCCCAGGTGAAAGTCGAGCGAGGCTGAGTGTGGAGGTGCCAGTATGAATCGGCGATCTATTGATGTCAATGTTAGGGGTGAGTCGACGGAAAGATATATTCGAATCTGAGCAAGCAGGGCTTGAAGAATAGACGAAGGGTGGAAGAGGGCAATGCGCACCGCTTCGCTGCTGATCTTGGCATCAGGGAAGTCTGAGATTTTCCATTCGCGCGTCCGTGGGATATCAATCACGCCGTCGATGATGGCATGAGATACGTGCACTCCCTTGGGTCCAAACTCCCTCGCCAAAGACTGTGACAAGGCACGCTTGCCCCACTTGCCCGTCGCAAAGGAGGCACAGTTCGCACTGCCCTTGACGGAGGCTGTCGCACCGGTGAAGATCAATGTGGGTGGATACTCGTACTTGCCGACGCTGGCAAGGAGGTGTGGCAGCACGGCTTGAGAGAAGAGGACAGCTCCTCGACTGTACAGCAGAGCGACGTTAGCCATAACCTCCATGAAGTAGGATGAGCAAGAGGCTTATGCAAGCATCCACCACGTACACATTGGAGTTGTATCCAGCATCGAAATTGTCCACCCGTCAGCTCCAAGAAGGGCTTCCTCACAAACCCGCCGCCGACATTGTAAACGGCGGCCGCGAGCCCGGCGCCCTTGGAGAAGAACTCCTGCTCAATCTTCTTGAACGCATCTGCAACGCTCTTCTCATCGCCCACATCAGTGCTGATGCCCAAGGCCCTACCGGCTCCCTTGGAGTTGATCTCCTGCTCGAGTGGCTCGTAGTTGGCGGGGCTACGCGCGAGCAGCACAACGTTGTATGCCTGCGCGAACCTGCGGGCCACGGAGGCCCCTGTGCCGGCGCCGACACCGGCGACTATTGCGAGGGGTTTAATGGATGCCATGGTTTGATTATGGAATCTATCAGATCAGTTCAGCTTGAGTATGGACCGAGGCTGGGCTTTGCAGCTGTATTTGTATCGTGATTCGAACTGCATTTCTAAGCCATGGCGGGGATTATTGATCAAGCAGTCGGGCGAGCAATGATGCCATAAACGCACGGACCATGCGGAGAGCGGAGCTAAAATTCGCGAGACAGGGGTAGCTTCAGAGGTTCGAGCCACCACATCCATACCAGTTGACTAACCTCGTCTCCAAATTATGGACCTGCCCTTATTATATGAGAACACCAAGACGATGAGAGAATCGTAGAATTGCTACTAAGCACTGCAGCATCTGTGTTGATGCTTTGTAGGAATTATTCAGACGGTTTAAAAAGGCGTTTGGTGGTGAAGAGACGGGTATCTTCCATTCACATTCACCCCAGGGCTTCCGTCCGAGGAAAGCTCGACTCGATCGTTTTGGTCATCCTGAAATGGACTTGCACAAAAACAGAATGGAGAACACCACTTGAGCATGATGCAAAAAGTTCAGGCCCCCGATCCGGAATTACTAGTATCCAGATCCTGGGACCCTATGAAAACACCCTGAAGGCGGGCATTTTGCAGTTGGAGAGAAGGCCAACTCAAAGGTCCTCGCGTTAGCAAGGACCCTACGATTAGCCACAATAAGTCGTTGGGGTCGCGGTTCGAACTCTTCTCTCCGTTTCAGGCAAGATTAAGTCCTAGCTATCAGGTGATACTGGGGTGTAGAAGGGGAAATTTCTCACTGACTCGGCTAGGACGCCCTACTTGTTGGAAAAGAATGTCTTGTTTTGATATTTATATGTGCGTAGACGAGGTCGTCGTAACGGTCCATTGGCCAATCAAGATCGCGTCCCTCCTGCTCCTGCGGCCCCAGAAAGTCAAGCATTGCTTTCCTCTCGAGGAAAGAACCCTGGCTTCCCCGGTCAGATCATCACTTCCACATCTTCTCCATGATTCCTCTTATGTCCGATATTTCCTTTGTCCTGCCAGCTTCTTTGTCTGCTTTTCTCATCACCACTCTTTTTACGTTTCCTTAGCTATCAGCACGGCAACCGGTCCAACACCAGTGATATGAGTCTTATTCTCCGTATCAACGACGAATGACATGATTATTCTCCACTTCAACTAGACACTAATATGGCTGCAACCAATAAGCCCAATGAGCCGGTCCTCATAGTCGGTGCTACTCTAGCTGGGTATATGGCGGCAGCATTGCTTGCCAAATACAACATAGGATTCCTTTTGATCGATCAAAGACCCTCTCGCAAGAAATATGGACGCCCAGTCGGTAAATGTTCCATTCTCTCTCACGCTATGATGGCACAAGGGCTGAATGGACTTCCTAGTTCTGCAGGAGCGCACCGTGGAGATGTTCGCACAATTGGGCCTCGAAAAATCACTCCTTCAACGATCTAAGCCTTTGAACGAGATCACATGGTGGGAGTCTCAAAATGAGCTTCTCTCCAAGGTTCAGACAAATCCTGAATATCCGAATCTAGCCGGACGAGCTTGTGTCACCACGGAGAGTGACTTGATAACAATCTTGAGTGATCAACTAGAGGAACAAGGAATATTCGTCTCCTGGTACAACAGGCTGAGGCACATATCCTACTCGGCCGACTTTGCCTGTGTCAATGGTTCAATTACCGATGAGTTCTCAGGATACCAATACATCTGTCGATCACGGTTCTTGATTGGCGCAGATGGCGGCGAGAGTACTGTCGCGCGTCTCTGCGGGATGTTGCTGTCTCGGGGTGACCCTCATCGGCATTGGCTCCTTGCCCACGTGCTCCCTCTCTCCGACTTTCCAGATATTGGGGCCTGCAGTATGATATCGAGCATCACTGGTGCCGCCTTGTTCTCCCGAACCTATACCGTTGGCCGCTTGCCGGGCATCGTGCAGAACAATCCAGGTTTCCAAGCGATGATCGAGTTGAAACCTGACAGTAATGAGGATGCACGCTCAATTTGGGGAGAAAGAGACCTCATCAACCAGAGTGAAGAACTGCGAGGCATAGATAATCAACATGCCATCGAGTTAATTGGGAAAATCATGCATCCTTACAGAGTGAAGATGAAATTGACGCATACGCACGTCTTTTCAACATATTCCTGGCGAGCACCGACTTTCACAGATGGAAGACGTATCTTCCTGGTGGGCAGTGCTGGCCACGGCCATACCACCTCTCTAGGCATGAACATGGCTCTCTTGGATGTGTGCAATCTCTGTTGGAAACTGGCTCTGGTACATCTCGACGTAGCTGGCCCCAAATTACTCGAAACATACAATACCGAGCAGCAAATGGCCGTGGAAGCATTAACCTTCCGGGAAGAGTTACAATGGGCTCTTTCCCAAGAATCTATCCAAGCAGCATCTGAGGAATTTTGGCAATCAGTTGGTCTCAACGAAGCATATCCCCCATTCATGTATCAAGCCTCAATGACCTCTGATCGTCATCCACTACGGAACTCGGTGGCCTATGGGCACAAGCTCCCAAGTGTGCACCTGTTCCGATACGTACTACTGACGCAGAGAAACAGAACCGACCGGCGCCTATACGAGTTCCGAGTGAACCTCATGGACGAACTCCGGCCTGATCCCCGTTTCCATCTGTTGGTCTTGAGCGGGGACATGTACCACTTTGGGAGACGCTTTACCCCAAAGACCTTCGTTGCACATTTAAGCCCGCTCCTCCTTCCATTATCTCGTGAGAAGAACTTTCCAGCAGCGCTCACAGCGTCAAACATCTATTTTGTCATTGTGGGTCATACGAGGGTCGATTATTGCATGCTCAACGAGTTGAGTGCACTGCTTAATCCCCAAATCTACCTCGACCGAAACGAAGAAGCGCACCGCTTTTATCGGGTCGACCCGAGTGAAGGAGCACTGATGCTAATCCGACCGGATGGCTATTTGGCATTCAAGACCACTCTTCAAGACGTACGTCGCATGAGGTCGTTTCTCTACGCTGCCTGTCGGAGGCCTGATCTCATGGGTGAAAATCCGATGGCATATTTGACGGCTGGTTGAGCTGGAGCCGCTCCGCTGCGCGTGAATAGACTAAGCTTATGTCGGTCATTTCACAGGCTGCTAAAAGAGCATTTGAGAGGCCTTAGCTACAGAAAAAAAAGCAGAGAACTCTGTATGATGCGCATGCCATGCACCAGCAACACTTTCTTTCTGCCAGGAGATGTTTCCCCTACTGTGCTGCGGTTCCGATGTGAATACGTTATAAATCTTCAATCCAGAGCAGGACCGAGAGTGCGTTCTGATTACCTCTTCGTGATTACTCTAATCTTGCAGAAAACAGCCGAGGTTCATCCCCCGCTCCAAAGCAAGCACAACGCCCGCTGTGACATTTGAGCAGTAATGTGCGGGGAAATAGTATTATTAACATGGCTCGGTCAATTTCACGAATTCGTCATTTCGTATAAATACTTGAGAGAAGTTGAACCGCTCTTCAGCTGACTTTCCCAGCTTTCTCCTGATTCACTTGCTGCTTGACCTCCATTTGCATATGTCAACCCACTTCTCTCGGGACCATCAGGCCCTGCCTTGAATGGTACAGATCCAACCTACGCCTTCTCCCTATTTCCAAAACCACTTCCGCTTCCGACCGTACTATTCGTGGTTCCCTGCTCCATCAGGCCAATGTTACTCAGATGCCGATACAGGCCCTCGTCGCCGTCCTCGTGGACCGCATGGCCCTTGCCGATCTTCTGCAGGCTATCGCGCATCAGCATCTCGTAGTACGCCGTCGCGAAAATGGTCGCGGGGACGTTCACGAGGATGCCGATCCAGCTATAGTGCTTGTAGCTGAAGACTTCCCCGCCGTAGAAGATGGCGGCCACGATCCGCGTGCCGAGATCACGAGCGAGGTTCGTGGCGATGGAGATGTTGGCAAAACCCCATACCATATTGCTTTTCTGGAGGTTAGCAGACTAGACACTTGCAGTGAGTGGATGTGTTTGCTGAACATACGCGTAGGCAAGACCGATGACGAATGGGACGCCAGCAGGAGTAACAAAGGGGTTCGCCGGGTCAAGGCAGGCCCAAATAACTATGCCCTGCACAGGTGGTATGAGCACGAGCCGGAGGAAGCGGGACGACGAGGAGAATCTTACGATAAAGCTGTCAACGAAGAATTCGATCATGAAGAGATATCCTAGGTTGTTCTGGTTCGCATTCGGCAGCGTAACGAGGACACTTGCCGGCCCTCCATTGCTGACGAGTGGGATACCCTTGGCGAGGCTCTCTGCCTTGAACAGCTGCATTTCCTCCCAGTACTGGCCCATCAGGATCATACCGGCCATAAAGGCGCCAAAGATCTGGGCGAAGATATAGTAGGGGACTTTCCTCCAGGGGAAGCCTTGCCAGATGGCGAAGCAGATGGTAATAGCCGGATTGAAGTGGCCGCCAGACGTGGGCGCACAGGTAATAATAGCAAATGCAATTCCAACGGCATAGGCCCAGCCAATTTGAAAGAGCGACCCAAACGCTGTTGAACCACCGTTGGTGAAAAATGCCGCGGTGGAAGCTATGCCAGGGTAGCTGCAACAAGGATCAGTCACTGGGACCAGGTGGGGTCGTCCAACGTCAACAGGATTAAGAATGTCACTCACACATAGAAGAAGACCCCAGTTGCCTCGGCGGCCATTTCCCGCAACCATCTTGGACGGGAGCGCTCGAAATTCAATTTTCTTTGACTGACTGGCCTAGGTTGAACAATGGTACGAGAGATGTGTCTTTGCACAGCCTCCGTAGCCCCCAATTCAAGGTCATGGGTGTGAAGCCGCTCGAGGCGGTCGGTAGCAGCCATTATTCAAATTGAGGACCAAATAAGACAGGAAATTTGGATTGAGATTCAGAGACGGAAGACACAAGTTATGGAGAAAAGAAAAGCAGTAATTGAGAACACTCTCTTGATCCAGGATCAAGGTGACACGGAAGCGGCGGATGCCCTGCATTTGAGCAAAGGGACAGCCTGGGGCATCGCAACACAACAATTATACCTCGGCTCATAGATCTGGCGGCATTACATGATGTGCGGCTGGGAGCGAGCGTCCCATGTCGTGCCGGGGCGTTTGCACCATTGGGAATCAGCGAGGAGGGGATGTTGCATGAGATACCGCGACAAACCGGCCCGCATCATAGAAGCCAAGAGCGGCAGAGAATCCGGCAAACGAGCCAAGTGCGTCCTGTGAGACTGCTGTTCCAAAAGGTGCAGCATCCGACGAGCGAGCGACGCTGTGCCAACATGCTCGGAGATCTGCAGGGAAGAAGGCCTTGCTCAGAATCTCAGCCAATTGCACGCCAAGGATGCTTTTTAGTCCACGGGAGCCAATGACTGCGGAGGCGGGAGGAATAGACAGAATGCGGGGTGCGGAGTGGTCGGCGCGGAGGAGCAGCTGTTTTGAGCCAAGCGCACGCCATGGTTGCAGCTGGCTGATATTTCTGCTATGTATCTGTGCTTGCTCCAGAGACTGCACCGTAAGACAGTGAGCCAGCCCGAGCAGCTTAGGATTGCGGGAAAGATAGATACCATGATGATATTGTCATGGCGGGATATCCTGTCTTTCACTGTTATCAGCAAAGGAATAAGGAAAATCCGGGGCTGATTTGAGGGGCTGAAACACCTTGGCGCCATCCCATTTTCGGAAGGTATTGACCTCACCTTGTCCACTGCATCTGTATCGTGAGATTATCATCATTGTCGACCATCCCATTCAGTTTCGCGACGGTGTTGTCAAGCACCCTGCGACAGCTCACTTCGACACGATCGTGAGCAGTTTCATTTCGGTATCTCTGTTGAAGCTTCGCGTCAGTCATGACACGAAGGTGCTCCTCTCGTTGGACCAAACAATCATAGACATACGGAATATGCTTCAACTTCTCCAGTTCCTTGGCCCCATTCCAACATTCATCCTCAAAACATCTTCTCTGTTTCCATTTCATATCCGTGTGCTGGCCCCGTATCCAGTCCTTCAGACATGTGCGGTGGCAGTTGCACTCTTGGAGGCGGGGCCCTTGCTTCTGCAGGCTCGATCTGCGGACCTGGACATGTTCTGGCAGACCTATTCATGGCGTATCATATCTGCAACTTAGCAGATGTCTTTCTATCGTCGCAGGTCGTTAACACTGTTTCCTGTTGGCCCATTCTTTCTGAGAGGGCAGCATGCCGGACAGGAGCATGCCGGAGATGGTTTCTTTATATGTGCTTAGGAGTCTTGCATGGCGAAAGAGTACAATGCAATTCAAGGTAATGAAAGAGCATATAACTTGCTGGCTCCAGCTGCAGAATCTCTCAACCTAGCCCATTCACCAAGGGACGCTCGACGCATATATGGCGACGCGCAAATCAACTTGTGCAGTTTGCTGCTTAGTCGGCGCCGAGGTCACCATGGGTGTGAAAATCACGGTTTCCGGTGAACTATAAATATTTGGCGTTTACGGAAGGCGCCTCGATCCTTCCTTCCTCTTACACCTCTACTTGTGATCCGCACGTGCGCCCCCGTGATCATCAGGCTCAGTTTTCGTCGCAACTTTGCTTGCCCTGTAGCTTACTGCTAGCGTCGTCATGGGTATTGTCATTGGAATCATCCAAGCACTCCTGCCCCTCTTGTTTGGAGCAATCCATGAGCTTATGTACGTGTGTGGCACGCTGAAAGAGAAGATGTACTGCGTCGACGTCCAATACTGCCTTCTTGTCGCTGTTATCCTTTGCTTGTCGTACCTTGCGACAGTCTACCGATACCGCTACCAAAACCTGAACAGCATCAGGAAGAAATACGGATTCACCAATGATCCCAAATCCTTCGCGGCCATGACCATTGAACAAGCCGAGGATATCAAGCGGGCAATTTCTGAGATAGAGTTTCCCTGGGTCTTTGAGTTCGGGTGGAACATAGGGTTCCTGAAGGTACGTGTCTTTATCATCTCTTATCGTCGCTTTTGTTACACGTCGATCACGTCCAACGACGAGCTGCTTCCTGTCAATACCCTACTGCACACAGCTGCAGATCTTTTCCAGAAGCTACAGCCACCCATCATTCAGGTCACTAGACATCATACTGTCAATGTGGGATGTTGCATTATCTGCCGAGGCTGACTACCGTCCAGACATGCACCACCCCTGTTCTCTCCAGTCTTATTTGCAAAACTGGACATTTCACTCACGCCGACGAAAACGTGCGATGGAAGCGTGTTCAAGACACCAGCTACTTAATGAAAGCGATGATGGCACAGCCGCTCAACTCTGAGTACAGCTGTCTTGCGCTTGCGCGTATCAATGAGCACCACGACCGGCACGGTTCAAAGATTAACAGTGATACCGCCTTGTACCTTTGTAAGTCTGGAAGAGTCCTCAGGATGAACACACACTGATCCTTACTGATTTGCAGCTGCAATGTGGATGTTGGTAAGTTGTTTGAGCGATGAATCCTTTCACAAGATATTCAAGGAGGTGCCTGAAGTCAATCTCTGATCCACATGGTCGTCCGATCTTTGTGGAGATCTTTTGTCTCAGATCAGATTAGCGAAAGCTACGACGATCTCAGATGAAGATAACCGACCGCTCGGGCCTCCATGCTTCTTCATCGTGAAGATGCTCATACATGACCCCTTCATTTCCTTTTGAGGGCCGTGCGTCGTAGCAATTAGCTGACTCCTTCATAGAGTCCTATTCAGTGGATCGAGCGCGCAGGTTGGCGGCCTCTCGAGGAATTTGAGAAAGAGGCTTTGTGGATTTTCTGGCGAGAGCTTTCCCTCCGCCTCGGCTGCAAATGGGTTCCGACCACTCGTGAAGAGATGCTTCATTTCGCAGAGGTGAGATCCATTGAACTCACGTTCGGGAGCAAGCTAACGAATAATCAGGAATATCGACGGAAACAAGTCTTTCCAGACCCATGGAACACAACCATGAGCGACTCCATCATTGATATGTTTCTGTATAATCTTCCGACGTTCTTGAAGCCCCTTGGTCGGCGGGTACTCATCTCTATCTTGGACAAGGACTGTATCTGGGCAAATGGGTATGTTTTTGTGTCTCTGGTATGCAAGATATTGTCCCTAACAGGCCTCACAGCCTTTCTGGACAGCAATCCATCGTCACTAGGCGCATCGTGCTCTGGCTGTTCCGACTCTACGGGCTTGCGGTGCACTACCTGCGCTTGCCTCGCCAACGACCTTGTGTGCTTACTCCGCTGCCACCTACTGGTAAGTGACCATCCAAAGCCTTTCCCGGTCATTGCCAGGCAGAGCATCGGGTGTGGCTTTGCGTAGCTAACTGGTGTCATCTGGCAGGGAAAGCAGTCGGCGAAGATCGTCTTGCTTGGGAATCCATGGGCGCCAAACTGAACAAACCAACGGCCCAAAGCGCGGCCGAAGCTCGTGTCCGTGCAGCAGCTGAGGAGATGGCCCAAGGAGGTTGGCAATGGCGCGCTAGGGTACGGTATCAGACTCGTCCTCTCGTCGTTGACCACACGTACGGCCCTGGGTATGGTGCACCGCGGTATGGCTATGTTGGTCTGCAGCGGTCAGATATGTTCTAATGTGCGCGTTGCGTTGTGATGAAGCCTTCGTTCATGGGGGCGCCGAGGTGCGAATGAAGCAGAAGCAGGCTGATTCTAGTCGGACGCATACCCGTCGCACTTAGACACACAGAGACATTCATGCTGCAAGAAACCGGGAAAGGGACAAAGAATGCGCACGCGGGTTTTCTTATCAGGCTGGGTTGGGTGGGTGCGAGCCAGCAGGATTACCGCAGGTCTTAGTTATTATGCGGGGCTGGTGCATGATGTCGTCGGTGCTGCTGGGTGGCTGGCCCAGCCACGTACGGGACGGCACAGCTCCACTGCCAACATCCCTGTCATCCCGTCGAGCCTGCCCCTTCCCTTACCCAGATCCCGGAATGGATTAATATGGTCATGGTGTCCATAGAGGAAATCAATTGGATCTGCATTTGAGCGAGAACAATTCGTCTTTTTTTTTGTTTTCGTGGGGAGAGGCACTCGCACAGACTGACATTTCGTTGCTGTCAAACGTCAACTTCACACTAAATTTAGGTTAAAGCAAACAGTGCAAACAATGCAATCACCCACGGACGTCATAACACATACCCGCAGCGCATCTTCCGAAAGATGGAATATAAGGCGGACATCACTCTTGCGAGGGAGGAATCCTGGATTCTTAAATTATTCCGATGAAATAATGTACAGTCCTGCCGCCAGAAAACTACCGACGAAATACATGCCCTGTGGCTACTGTGCCGCGGATTCTGAGCGCACTGGCTCTAAGCTTACTGCTCCCTGACCTTCTCACCGAAGCACCTGTAATTGCTTATGCGCAGGCTTTATTAGGATGCAGCAGTTTAAGATCTGCCAACTGCGATATTATTCAGTCCAAGTCGCGCCGAAATATCAGACAGGCGGTAGAGCCAATTCGTATCTGCCCGAGTATTTGCAAGGTGTATGACGCAGATGATTCATGAGGTATATCTTGTCTCCGTCTCATGCATCAATCTTCACCCCAGCGGCGCCGTCTCTGTTTGCTCGCCAGACACCACCGTCTTCACCCCCGAACTGCTCGAGTTTCCAAATTTCCGTTTTTTCTTTACATAGCTCGAGCGCTTCCTCTCCGCCTTTCCAGGCCGCCTGTCGATGGGGTGACGAGACCGCGATTAGGATGCTTTCTTCACCGATGGGTACCACACCGAGCCGATGGATCATAGATATAGCCGTTAAAGAGTGCTTTTGCTTTACTTCTTTGGCGATTGCCAACAATGTCGAGAGCGCCCGCGGGGGGTAGGACGTATACTCCAACTCCTTGACAGGCTTGCCTTGGAAATTGTCGCGAGTGGTACCTGCACGCAGAAAAATATGAGAAGAGATCAACAATGGCGGATGCTTGCGGCCTCACCTGCGAACAGTACCACAGCACCAGCCTTGGGGCTCTTGACCCTGTTGATGATTGAGATGACATTGAGATGGTCATGGGTAAGTTCAACGTGAACATTCTCCTCTTCCATCAGCATTGGATTGAGGTCCTGTCGGTCCATCACAAGGCATATGAAGCAACAGTAATGAACTATTTGAATTGAGTAAACCTTGAATCGTATAGTCCATGCATGACCGTGGGGCAATATCTCCTTTTGAAGTGATCAAATAACAAAAGGTTGAGCTCATGAAAATGGAGCTTATCGATAAGGATCACGTGAATGGGATTCTCCGACTGACGAGGCTGATGTGCGTGAAACCTCCCTGTGATCCTTCCCTTTGGCCAACCAGTTTCGTGCTCGCGACTAGTGATTTGATTTACAAACCTTCATCGTCTACCCTCTTTTCCTTTGCGATGTCATCACACAGACCTCCGCTAGATGATCGGCGCGGGGGCAACTTTAGGCCAATGCCTGCAAATATGAGAGGTGATCGGGACGGCAGGATGTACGATGATGGATACCCAGCTTCAAGAGACCGCTACCGCCGCTCACCATCTCCGAGACGACACTCTCCGCCACATGGTAAAAGATTAATGGGGCTACTGCTGTTGAGAAGCATGACCGTTTGCTAATATTGTCGTCTCGGAAGATTACTCTCGCTCTCCACCTAGAGGACCGGCCGCAGACAGAGGTAGAACTGAGTGGGCTTCTCGACGCGGTCGGGACATCGATCGTGATCGGGATGAGCGTATGAAAGACAAATCTTACTCCCCAGTAGGGGGCGGACGAGGTCGATACCGTGACAGAGATCGGGAAAACTACAGATCGTCCAGCTATGATAGAAGCAGGAGCCGCAGCAGGTCCCCTCGCCGTGGCCGGTCCCCTTACTATGGTGGCCCACCAAGCAAAGAAGTCATTTTGGAGGCATTACCTTTGGATATGGGTGAAGAAGACGTTGGACTCCACTCCCCCGCCTTTGCTTTCACGATCATACCTGCTTTTTCGTGCAACACACTAGCCTAAGTGGTATCTTCAAACGTGGGTAGAGCTCTGGCTAAGACGTAGGACAATGGCCGGATCTCCGGCTGTCCAGATATTACAGATCTCAGCAGAGCTCAAACAGTACTACAAAGTTGAAGGATTGGAAAATCTGAGAGTCATCCGGGATCGTCAAACTGGTATCAAGGCTACGGATCGTGTTATACTTCGAGGACTAACAAGATACAAGGGACCTCGAGGGGATTTGGGTTCATTCGCTTCTCTGCGACTGCCCTGGCCCGGGACTTTGTCGAACGAAATTTCCCTACAATCTACCTGTACGGGAATAGTACTTCGGGAGAAGAACAAGGCGCCAAAGTTCGCATTTCATATACTCGTGAACGTGATGACCGCGCACCCGTAAAGCAGGTCGAGAGCCAATGGGAGTGTCATAATGTGAGTGGCCCTCTTTTAGATCTCCGTCTTCGTCTACTTACGCTCTTCAAGTGCTCCACTATGAACTTTCCTAGACGCATGGAATGCTTTCGATGCCAGACACCTAAGCCCGGTAGGTCTTCCATGCATTTCACAGATCTATTATGGTACTAATAAATTAAAGACTTCACAGTATTGCAAGCTCCGGGTCCAGTACCTTATAAGAACACCGGGGATAGCGACGTGAGCCCTGACGGGACTCCCTCACAGTACCTAATCGTCCGCAACCTGGAGGCCGGCGTGACCGAGCAGCTCTTGGCCAAAGGCGTAGAGAAGCTCTACCGAGCCTCAGGTGCATCCTCACCACCATCAGCCTCTGGGTCCAAGAAGTCTGGGGCTAAAGTAGCCTCAACTACGAGCGATGCAAACGTGGGTGCTAGAGAGGGAAGCTTAAGAAGGGTTCTGCTGGTACGAGACCGGCAGACCAACGAAAGCTGGCGGTACGGATTCGCTGAGTTTACTGGTGTTGAGGTCTGTCGAGATTTGCTCGGGTGGTGCATACCGTATTGACATCGGGGTAGGACGCGCAAGCTGCTATGGCAAAGTTCAACTCGGTTGAGAAGTTTACTATCTCGTCCAAGCCTGTGCTAGTGAACTACATCCACGCTGGTGTTTTCGTTCCTGTTTTCAACTACGATCCTCAGTTGGAGGCAGTCACATTCAGTGCCCTGAATAACCCAGCGATGAAGCTCTCGTACTGGGACGAAGGAGCCTACGCCAGCGAGTTCATGGTCAACACCGAACCTCTAGAGCCGGCCGGGCCGCCGAAGGCTGACCAAAATGAAGCCTCACTCGCTGAGAAGGAAGGTCTAGCCAAGGACGCGCAAAAGTCAAAGAAGCGAAAAGCCGAGGGACCAGGAGGTGGTGCTCCCAAGAAGGTATTGTTCAATGTCCTTTTTCCTCTCCTTTGGTTAATCCAATTAGACTGTTCCAGGGCACTTGGAATTCTGGCGTAATAGGCATGCCGAACTCCATGGCATCAAGCCTGCCACCAGTTCGGATAATGAATCTGCAGAGGACGGTCCGAACCAGAAGAAGGCACCCGAATCCGACAGTGGAGCACCTCCTGCCCAGTCTTTCGCCGACCTCAATCGCAACTGCTGCTACTTGTGCTCCAGACAATTCAAGAGCTCTGCAGAAGTAAACAAGCACGAACGCTTGAGCCAGCTACACCGTGATAACCTCAAGAATGAGGACCTGAAGGCAAAGGCTGCGGCAAAACTTGCGAAAGCTTCGGCTTCGGCCACGGCCACGGCGGAATACCGCGATCGTGCCAAAGAAAGGCGCCAGGTCTATAACCAACCTAATGCACCAGTACGGAAGACTGCCGAGCAGCGAGCAGAGAAGGCTCAAAAGAAAGTAGAGGAAGAGGAAGCCCCGGCACCTTCAAAAGGCGCTGCGTTACTTGGGAAGATGGGCTGGTCCGCTGGGCAAGGGCTCGGTGCACAGGGCACAGGCATGGTCGCACCCGTCGCCACGGAGTTGTACGTGCAGGGTGTTGGTTTGGGGGCTCAAGGGGGGAAAGTCGGGGATGCAGTGGAAGAGGCGAACAGGAGTACCAAGAGCAGCTACACGGACTTTGTGGAGAAAGCAAAAGATAAGGCCAAGGAGAGGTATGAAAGCCTCAGTTGATCAGTTTTGCATTGTCATCCTTTGGACGGCTTGGCGTAGATAGTCACAGATCTTCAAGCTTGCATGACCGGTGATAAGACGGATCACTTCACTTGCAAGATCTGATCATGCGCAATCTGAGATTAGCAGCTCATAGTGAAGTGTTGGTCACCCGGCCAATAAACATCTAGTGATCAAAAATGAAAAGGTGCAACAGCAGAAATCTTCAATGCGAATACTACGACGTTATGAATAAATCCCAGTCCACCAGCGAAGAATATTTGGCTCAGCGCCATGGAAGAAATTGATCCTCCATAGGCGTTAAATTGAAGAGCTGAAGATAAACAACGCTGTGCAGGTCAGAATGATCCTAAGGGACAGCTAGCTAGACCTAGATCGAATTCTTTAAATATCGCTCCAACTTGTTCCAGGCAATAGTGAAGTTGACCTCCTACGTGCTTCCATATCACAATTTTTGATATACCGTACGTACCAAGAACCAGAAATGAGCCATAAGGAAAGCTCTGGCTCAAAAATGTTTAGTTCATTCTGAGCACTTGACCAATACCCTATTTTTATAATTTGATGCATACTATTCTCTGCACTGTAATGCTAGACTAGATTCTACTTCCACCCGTATGGAGGGCCGTTGATGGAGCTTCAAAAGATGACACCCCCACCAGTGAATCACAGATTTAGTGAATTAATTAGGGCTAGAACGTCCTTTTGTTTAAAAATTGAATTAACGAGCGTTTTCTTCAACAAACCATCTGGTTGATTGGTCTAGTGGTATGATTCTCGCTTAGGGTTCACCCTATGCTCAAATGCGAGAGGTCCCGGGTAAGCGCACACATTTGCAAGCACATAAAACATGACAATTTGTCTAATATCGTTCAGGTTCGATCCCCGGATCAACCCCAGTTGATTCTATGTCCTCACTTTTTTTTGTTTTTTTGATGTTTGATCCTTCTATTTCATGCTGCTTTTTTTTTTTTTTTTTTTACCTCCTTCCACCCCCATTTCAGACTGCCTTGTGTTCTTAGTTTTTGTTATCATTTTTCTGTGATCTAACAAGCTCTCGGTTACGAATAGAGGTGCTTATGTTGGTGTCCGGGGCTGTGAGGGCGTGGGTTGGAAAAACGGAGCTCCGGTCTCTGATAATAATATCAGTCTTTTTGAGATAGGCAAAGACGCAAATAATCAACTATTCCCTCCTCAACATATCATCAGATTGAGTGAACGGTGCAAGAAAGTTATCGACCAATAAACATATATCATATTTGATCGCTGGCAGTCCTGACTGGAGGACAGGCAAAGATATAACGATTAGTGAGTGGAAGTGGTGTTACGGAATTTTTCTCTTCGTTTGATAAATCAGAGTCTTGACTTTGTCTCTCATGCTTACCACGAAATTGTTTCGAAAACAAGAACTCTGTTCATATAAACCGCTTTTTGGACACGAAGTTACTTTTTTTACGCCTCCTATTCTACACCAGTGGAATAGATCGGTGAGAGATCACAAGCATCTCTTGTTGTGTGTTCTACATCTCAACCTTAGCATCAATGTGCATTCTCGACCTACAAATAAATGTGGGCACCTGCTACCAGTGGGGTCAAATCCCTACGGTAAACTCCCATACCAATTGAGGATCCGATCCAAGACCATCTGAACGATAGCATTTCCTCGAGTACAGATGCCCTCTGTGTCTGTGCGCGCCATTTCTGCAGCACTCCCTTACAATCTTCCTCCAGAGATGAGCTGAGCCATCGATATGATGTTCCTCGCCAGGCACAAACAGGCGACGCAGCGATACGCTGATATACCGCATGACGATCTTGGATGACTTGAGCCATCACCTACTCCACAAATAACACCTAACCGAGGTGAAGCTCTAGGACGTGCCGTATTTCCGCTTCAACTGCTTCAGATTCAAACCACAGCGCACAGGTAACTGTCCGACGCCTGTAGAACAATCACTTTGCGCTCTGCCAAACACATCTGTGTGGATGACGCTAGGTGACGGCAAACTAATCGTTGATCATCGATCCTGCGACAGCGGGACCGGGACCTCTCTGCCTTTCTTCGGCCGACGCAAGGGGAGCCGCTCGGACTATCCGTACTATCGCTATGGCTCTGCCGGTGTCGTCAAGCTCAGTCGCTCGCGACTCACAGAGCCAGCAGCGAACAGACAAGAAATCATACAGGCTCAGTGGTTTATGTTCACGCCATTTAAGGCCACCCTCAAAGTTTGTGTTGCACAACAACATAGGCGGGGTATGTATACGAGCTCTGAGCAGGGCGGTGCCTTTACAAGCCGGTTGGTCCAACCGTTGTTCACAGCAATGCATGTGGTACACTCACTGAGCAAAGAATTAGGAAGGTTCTTACCATCTCCAAGCATTTCAATAGCGACCATATGGAGTATGATCATTGCTCTACTTGGATAAGCTTGGTCTTTTCAACCATTTCCTTGAGACAAAGTTGTGAGGCCCAGCTTGGATGGGTTGGGATGTGAAACTACCGGCCGGTAGCTACCCCACCCGTGGGGGCCGCTGTATTAAGCACGCAATAATAGCTCGGATCGGATAGTTTATCTTATCGCACACCACACACCAATGCCAGTCGTCGTCGGACGCTCTGTTGGGTCACCTTCCGGATTTCAAAGCATCACTGTACCTTTACAGATGATTTGTGTGGGCTGACAAACGGGCTTGCTATTGGGACTGTCATTGCATACGCTCTTTTACTCGCTCTGGTATATCAAGGAAGCGGATCGTTCTGTTGGCTTCTGCCTACGTATCGCAAGAGAGAATCCTCCGGCCGATCGTGCAAGCAAGATCATAAGATACTACCTCGCGAGTTTCGATCCAGACTAGATCTGAGGATGCCGGACTCTTTCTCCTATCAATATCCTTCTCCTCTGGCAGGATACGAGGGCCTGCCACCTCTTCCAGAGTAAGAACACTCACGGACCCTCCAACTCCTTTCAGTATGCGCCAAGCTTCGAAAAGCTGATGCTCATGCGCTTATCCCTAGGGACAAGACGGAAGACGGGAAGAGCTACGTTAACCCCCAGACAGGCGTCCTCAGTCAGGCATACGATCATTTCGTAGATCCGATCACAAATGGGCGAAGAGGAGGCTTTGATGTGCATATATATCATTTCCAGGCATGATCGAAGAGGCTCACGGGTATCCCACGTCCAGGCTGATTGGGTAGCAGGGCAACGCAGAACAAACAAAGTTTGCCCGGGAACTGTGGGAGCGGATCCGGCGCCAATGTAAGCGGTTCTCGCTTCCATCAGTCGATCTTCCCAGTGAGAGCTTACCAGTTCACGGCATGCAGTCCCAGAACTACGCATCTACAGGGTTTGGGATAAGCCCGTCGGCCCTCACCCGGTAGCCATGTTCGAGGTCAACCTCTTTACGCCGGCCCAATTTGGCGCTTTCATACCTTGGCTAGTGATCAATCGAGGCCCGTTGAGCGCCCTAGTGCATCCAAATACGAACGACGACGAGCGAGATCACACGCAGCGGGCAACATGGATGGGTGAGCGCATCCCACTGGATCTGAGCTTATGGAGAAGACGAAAGGAGCGACAGCAATCCTGAGCTTGCAATGCAGGGCTCACCGCCCAACAGTGGCTGGCTGACTGCCCGCTAAGTCGGATGTCCGCCGTACTCGTACAAGAGGTGGAGAGCGGTCCATAAGCCTTGCCCTGGTGATGATCAATCAGAGCATCGCTCGTCTGGCAGCCCAACAGACTAAATACCTCAGGCCGCCGAGCTTTATGCTGCCTGGTTGGACGCTGGTCATGGTTACTATACTGATCTGGGTTCGCTCAAATGTGGCTGCAGGTGCGAGGTGGGTCCAAGAGCTCCGGTCTATTCGTATCTGCCTGGAGTGTCCGGCGGTGGCTGTCCTATCCTTCCTGTGCGTCCGATGGATATTTAGCCGCTATAGGAATTAAGACAACAAGATTATGGTTTGGAGAATCATGCAAGCCCAGCAGTTGGCGCGGAGAGCTCGAAAAGTATCTTGCTGCGCTGCCAGGAAGAGGGGCCACACAGCAAAGGCACAGAGCCAAAAGAAGGCGGTGTCACGGACCTGTTCCTACTCTGTCCACAACTATTGATTGATCTACGAGCAAGGTAAGAGTAGAGTACTTGTACGACTAAGAGCGAATATTGAGCGACTTCATGTACTCATTCGAAAGTTTCGAACTCGATGTTCGACCGGTTTCATCGGGCAGGATGACAATGGGTAAATTGCGCGAAGGCTGATGCTCCGGAGTCTGTGAGTGTCTGTGCTAAATTTGTCAACGACCCCGGTGAGGTCAATCTTTGAAGCGAGATGAGAAGGAGGGACGGGATGTTGGTACGGTATTTCGTACCGGTACGAGTGCGAGTAGCTGCTAGCAACAGGTTACAGGTGCCTCAGTTTGGGTTTATTGTGATTGCTGTCATGGAAGCGCTAGGAGTGTGCCTAAGCCGCTACAGTTCATCTAGTGCCATGAACATTTCCGAGAGGCTGGACATGATCACTTTTTCATCGAGGGCCGACTTCACCATTTAAAAGCAGTCGATGCGGCCGCTACTCCTGTACAGGTACCTCATCGGTCCAGCTGACCTCGATGGTGGAGTAGGTAGCTGTACCTGCGTTACTGTCTTCCTGACGTAGCGCCTTTTTGTGATCTTTTCTTAGATGCCCTGAGCGCACTAAGACGCCGACTTTAGCCTTCTCTGGTCTAAGGTCGATGTGCTCGTACCTGCGTTAGCGTGGGAGAAGAGCTTTCAAGGTTTTTAGGCCCATCCGTGCCGAAGGAAACGCTACCCTAATCCATCATCCAATCTACCTAGGTAGGTACACACACGTAGCGACGAACCAGCCGCCCTCGCCCTGATCTTCATCTCTCATCTCCCACCTTCCCACCGCCCTGCATGTCTCATTATGCTTTTACCGTTCTTGTTCACCGTCCGACCTATCAGAATACTTCCCAGTGCTCGCTAACTCCTGCTAATGCTGAAAAGGTCAGGAACAGGCACGGCAGAATTCTGGCACCGAGTTTTGTGGCTGGCATCCACGTCTCATCCATGCAAAGCGACAGAGCTCTCGATGTTGATGCGGGCCCAAGGAGGCTTATCACACCGATGCATCCTGTACCTGCTCCAGTTTTTGCCCACTGTTCCGATAGGATCATAGGAAGCTCTTATAAACGAAATTCGTTTATTTCGTCATTCATGCGCGCACGCACGCTACGAGGAGGCAACTTCGGAAGACGCGTGGTGATGCTGGGTCTGTCGCTGACACAGCTCGGAGAGGAATACTACAGGGGGCAGGTGCAGACAGAGCACGGCCATGACCACACAACCACAGCTGCAAAATTGTGCAGACTCTGATTTTCTCCGAAAGCCGGGTCCTACCACCAGGGTGAACGGGCGCTGCCATGCGATGCTATGCGATGATCGGACTGCTCTCGTCTGAACGCGTGTCTGTGTGTTGTTGCGCAATACCGTAGGCGAGAGCGGGCAAGAAGCATAAGGTATGAAAAAATAAAAAAAACGTGGGCATTGACAGTTTCTTGGGGCGATAATGCGCTCGGTGCTGGGGCCTGAGCGAGCGGTCACGGAGCTGCTTGCTTTGTTGGTACGGGTTTGTTGCTTTGTTTGCACAAGGCCCCCTAAGCGAGAGAGTTGAGCCCCCTTTTCGCTCTTCGCCTTTTCCGCCTGTCCCCCTTTCCCCTGCAGCGTCACGATTTCCCTCTTTTCCTTTTCAGGCCACCACGAGGCGCCAGTGAGTTGACAGTTTTGTGGTCGGCCCTCTAGCGCCCAAAGAGGCTTGGACGCACGGCGCTAGCCTAGCACGCGGTTGTCGCCAAGACTGCCATTTCCCATGCTGCGGGTGTCACCACCCCCCAAACGTCTCGATGCCGAACTTCCCTCCACATCCACCGCTCCGTACTCGTACCTAGAGTACCACCGGAGAGAGCGCTTTGAGATGCATTGATCCCGGCAGCCCTAGCGTGCATCCACCTTGGGCTCTTCCCTGTTGTTGCTCCTGCTATTTCCCTCGGCGCTGCCGCCATCATGCGGGAACATGGACTCATCCAGCAAACCTCGGCCAATGATCATGGCTCATCGCCCCTGATGGCCGCTCCGGCACCGTCAATGCTCCCAAATGTGGACAGACGGTGCCTCTGTAACTTTCCTTCCATGTCTTGTTTGGGAAGCTCTCATCAAACGCTATGGCCGAGTCGACAGGGGGCCAGCGCCGCTACAAGGCTGATCCGCTCATGATTCTCCCGTGCCACAGCTCGACGAGCTTGCTCAGCAGCTCGACCGCCTGTCCTGATGGGACTTCCTCCTCCTCTCCGCTTTTCCTTTTCCTTTTCCCATCCTACACACCCTCTTTCTCTCCTCTTGTCTTCTTCCTTTCCACCCATCGCTCCGTCTTCGTGAGCTTTGCAGACCGTTCGGTTTGCGTCCTTTCGTTTTCACGACCTCTCATATACGTTCGCTTGAGGAGAGTGTTAATTTAATAGTATTATTGTCATCATGCATTTCAAGACGACACTCCCGGCGTTGCTCGCCGTCGTGTCCTTGATTGCAGGTGTCAATGCTCACAATGGGGGCGATTCTTGTGTGGAGGATACTGTCTACAGCGACGTGAAGTCATACTGCTCGAAAGATCAGAATCAGAATTTCTGTCCCACGTACCTGACTGGGAAGACTTCATGTCCACAAGAGCTGAAGGATAAGGGTCACAACGAGCAACAAGTCTCGAGCGCTTGTTCATGCTCGACCACCTCCGTCCCGACTTCATCATCCGCCGCCCAAACTTCATCCAGCGTTCCAGCTTCCTCGTCAGCACAACCTACATCCACGGTCCAGCCCTCCTCATCCGTCGCTTCGTCGGCCCCGGCGTCCAGCTCCTCGATTCCCGCGTCCTCGTCTAGCATCCCGACCACCACAGTTAAAGCCTCATCAACGCTGTCTGCATCAGTCGCTCCCACCTGCGTTGTCGACAAATGCTTCGAGGTTGTTGAGCCTTTCGCGGAGGGATTCTGTTGGCTATATTTGAACAACATCGTCCCATGCTTGGACACATTCATCAACCAAGGATTTGGGGAGGAGCAGGTTTCCAGTGCCTGTTCTTGCATTGTCCACCCGACGTCGACGGCTAAGTTGTCTTCGCCAACTGCAGTGCCCGTGACCACCACTCAAGGTTCGAGCTCGCCTGCTGCGACCTCTTCGCCGAGTAGCAGTGCTGCGTCTTCGAGCCCCTCGTCGAGCAAGGCTTCCAGCTCATCGTCAATTCCTCTGAGCACAAGTGGTCCTTCGAGCTCCGCTTCCCCATCGGTTGGGCCAGTATCTAGCTCTGCTTCCAGCTCGGTCCCTAGCTCCTCGATCACATCCAGCGCCCCAGCCAGCTCCAGCCCCGTGTCAAGCGCGGCTAGCAGTGGCCCGGCATCGTCAAGCTTCTCAAGCAAGCCTGCAAGCTCCAGCTCCAGCTCTGTGCCTGTCCCTCTCAGCACTGGTCCAGCTTCGTCCAGCTCTTCAAGCTCGCCTGCAAGCTCCAGCAGCTCGATCCCAGTCTCGGTTCCTCTCAGCACTGGCCCAGCGTCATCAAGCTCTTCGAGCAAGCCTGCAAGCTCTAGCCTGAGCTCTGTGTCGGTCCCTCTCAGCACTGGCGCTTCCTCCAGTTCTGTTTCGGTGCCTTTGAGCACCGGGCCGGTGTCTAGCAAGCCATCCCTGGTTACGAGCTCTGGCTCCAAGACCAGCTCCGCGATTGCTTCAACTTGCACCCCTGACTTCTGCTTCAAGGCGTTGGATTGGGTTGCCGAAGACTTCTGCAAGCTGTACCTCGAGGGTGAGGTCATCATTGACAAAATTCTTACGGATCTCGGCTTTGATGATGCACAAGTCAAGAGCGCTTGCAGTTGCTCAATTAACCCCCAAACTAAGACGACCGGTCCTTCGTCAAAGGCTAGCGTGATCTTGAGCACCGGCGGATCTAGCAAAGCTTCATCGGTCCCTCTAAGCACGGGAAGCTCCGTCCCGCTGAGCACTGGGCCTTCAAGCAAGCCCTCAGTCCCATTGAGCTCTGGAGCCTCATCCAGCCAGTCTGTTCCTTTGAGCACCGGCCCGTCCAGCAAGCCTTCTATCCCATTGAGCTCTGGCGTCTCGTCCAGCAAGCCTTCAATTCCGTTGAGCTCTGGACCCTCTTCCAGCCAGTCGATCCCCTTGAGCACCGGCCCGTCCAGCAAGCCTTCTATCCCATTGAGCTCTGGCGTCTCGTCCAGCAAGCCTTCAATTCCGTTGAGCTCTGGACCCTCTTCCAGCCAGTCGATCCCCTTGAGCACAGGCCCTTCGAGCAAGCCCTCAATCCCGCTCAGCTCTGGTGTGTCGTCGAGCAAGCCTTCAATCCCATTGAGCTCTGGACCGTCTTCAAGCAAATCCGTCCCGTTGAGCACTGGTCCATCCAGCAAGCCTTCGATCCCGCTCAGCTCTGGACCATCTTCAAGCAAGTCGATCCCCTTGAGCACTGGCCCATCAAGCAAGCCCTCAATTCCGTTGAGCTCTGGACCGTCTTCAAGCAAGTCGGTTGCTCTCAGCACTGGCCCATCAAGCAAGCCTTCGATCCCGCTTAGCTCCGGTGTTTCATCGAGCAAATCGATCCCCTTGAGCACTGGCCCATCAAGCAAGCCCTCGATCCCGCTTAGCTCCGGTGTCTCTTCCAGCAAATCGATCCCCTTGAGCACTGGCCCATCCAGCAAGCCTTCCATCCCGCTTAGCTCGGGTGTATCGAGCAAGACCATCCCCTTGAGCACTGGTCCTTCAAGCAAGCCTTCGATCCCGCTTAGCTCAGGTGTCTCCGCCAAGTCCATCCCCTT